>JAWNLT010000086.1:2930000-3360000 GCA_035042145.1 Drosophila kokeensis | reverse complement strand
ATAGTTTTTTTTTTTGGCAAATGTTGGCTTGGAATAACACACAAGAATTCATCTTACGAACTGTTGTTCCAAGGGCCATTATATGACACAGTTTTCAGATCTCAATTACTTAAAGTATAAATCAATACGACTAGTATATGGTAATATATATACATACCTTTCGAGACTGACAGACTGACAAATTATAATGACCTCTAGCCGTAAAAAGAGACAAACTGCTTCCAACCATAAACCGAACTGATGATAAAAATGAGCTTGTAATTGTTTGTGTGCTGCGTAAGAAATACCGAAGTGATAATTCGAGTTCCAAGTTTATATTAATTTGACGACTATTATATTTAGATATGTCCCCTCTCTTGGGGCAATCTATTGCTATCTTGCGTCATAGTTGACAGACAGGTGCTGCTGCTAACTATGATTGACTTATCTTGAATCCAACTCTTAAGACGACTTGTTAAATGTTGGCTGACCACAAAACATATGCACAGATGTGCAACAAAAACTTGGGGTGTCAGGGAGGGAGTGGGCGGGAACGGGGGTGGAGAAGGAAGCGAGAGACAGTCGAGAGAGTCGCTAGTCAGTTATTACTCTGCGACGGATCACGGATTGCGCGATGTGGCACAGATAGTCACAATGCGTGGGCGATCGCATAATAGCCATAATCATCTATGGACCTGCGCCTGGGCATGGCTATGGGAATGGCAACGGGACTGAGTTTGGGATCGTTATGCACTAAAATCAAAAAAAAAAACTAGCACAAAGTTGCCGAAGACTTGATACCCTTGCTTAATGCAAAGTTGAGTAAGTTGATGCCCTACTTGTATAACATTACAAAATAAGTAGACGTCAGAAACATTGTAGTAGATTGATTGGCCAAGAGGTCAATGGCCAGGTTTGTTTCAGACCAAAATACCATTCAGCTAAATACACATTTTAACTAAAAACAACGATTAGGGATATATGTAATAATAATTGCGGTAGAGTCGTAGCCAAACTAGCGTTAACAACCTATAAAACTAAGTCAAAGACTTATCAATGGATCCTCTATATAGGGTATATGTAAAAGAAGAAGAAGAAAAAAACACACACACAAACCGCAATCGCATCTGTTGCTGTCTTCGTTTCGGCTGCAGGGCATTGTAAAATCGCCCACGGTCTACACTGCGTGGCATACGAGTATTATATGGATACGTACCTAATGATATTATATATATATATATATATATATATATATGTATTATAATATATATATATATGTATTATAATATATATATATATATACATATGTTTTCATAGATGCCAAGCAAGCGCACAGATGCGAATATACATGTATACACGATCATGCCACATACATAAATGTATGTATTTATCTAGATCTAGCTCTCTATCTATTGCCGACACAGCGTAGCGCATTTTATTTTTAGATAATTGCTCTTCCTCTTCACATTTGGCACCAATCCAAGCGAAAAAAATAATCATACTAAATTCAAGATTTTTGCAAATATAATAGTAATAACAAGGAAAAATACTAATCCCAAAGTGAAACGAAGTTTACATGCCCTCACTATTCATATATACTATGTATATATATGTGTGTGTATATATTAGATGTACTTACTTGCATATACATGTTTACATGTATGTATGAAATCGTGGGCATGAGTACAAATGCACCTCTTGAGATATCACAATTATGTTTATGACGCTACAAAATTGAATTTAACGGACACTTTGAAAACACTTAAGATTAATAATTCTTACATTGTGCGCGAAAATTGATAAAAACTATGATGTCATTAGCACTAATATGGAACTAAGTCATATCTATTCGGAACACTTGCAAATGGACGATTATTTCACACAAGTACGAATGCGTGATAAGCACACGACTAGTGCATACTCTACCTCAAAAAACTGAGTTACTAAATCTGAAACTGAATCTGAATCTGTGCTTGGCAATCAAATATCATCCTTCCTCTTCGATAGTTTATTATAAATTTACATAAAACGAATACAATTCAAATAACTTGGTTGTTTTTCTTGGTAAACGAATGAGTAACTTCATCAAACTCACTTGATTAACAAAATGCAAATGCTCTTAGTCATTTTTTTGTATATTTAAATAGGGTATGTGTGTGTGAGTGTGTCTGTATCTGTGTCTGTGTGTGTGTGTGTGTGTCTGTGTTCGTAAGGGGTAAAGCCCATTTTTCGTTATCTGAAAGCCTAATCTATTTGGCAGCTAGCTGATTGCACGCCAAACTTTGGAGTCCAAAACAAAAGACAATCCCCATAGCAGCTGTATATCGTTGTCATCATCATCATCATCGAGGTTGGAGAGCGAGGCATGTGTTTAGCATAGAGATTGACAGTTTAACATAGCCGCCGCACAGTAGCCCGGAAACTGCACGCACTTCAGAAAGAAATCGGCCGCACTCTGCAGAGAGTGTATACCTACAATGATGTACTACATATATACATATATATATGTATATATCTAGAACTTACCCGAAAACAGTCGCAGCATTGGGCAAACAAATAGGTGAAAATGTAGAAAACAGCGCCCAGCAAGGCCACTACAACCGATACAAGTAGCAGCACAATCAGCCAGAAGCAGAACCACAACGGATTTCTCATACTACAACTATATATATATATATATATCATATACATTAATTAGATTAGGTAAGTAATAGGTTAGTATTCTCTACTCACCCCCGTGCGAAAAACGCAACTTCACTTGTCGTCTGGTCTACTCACACTGGGTCTACCCACAACGGCGGCTCTAATCTAAAGTTTGAGTGACAATACAGTCAGAGATTCGAGAGTCATCGACTGTTGCGATAATGTTGCCGATGAGTGTTGCCTTCAGAAGTCGTTTTGTCTATATGAATATATATGTATATGACTTTACCTACATCTGCTTACGCTCATAATGTGTGAATGAACGGCTGCAGATAGACCACCGCCAGTCTTGATATCAGAAACAAATTAAACAATCAAAGAAAATATCGAAATTGTGCTAAGCAGCTTAAGGCCAAATCGAAAAGCACATTTTCATTACGATCTTTAAAATGTTTTTAAGTATTTTATGTTCAGAGTTTAATCAGTGCAAATAAAATCAGTTCTTGGCATATTTTTTGATTAATCAAAAAAAATCCATATATGAAATAAAAGAGAGTGTGGAGAGAGAGAAAGAGAGCGAGAGAGAGCGAGAGAAAGTGAGAGAGAGAGGGAGAGGAAGAAAGAGAAAGATAGCGAGAGAGAGAGAGTGAAAACGAGAGAGAGAGAGAGTGAAAGCGAGAGAGCGAGAGAGAGAGTGAGAGAGAGAGTGAGAGAGAGAGAGAGTGAAAGAAAGAGAGGGGAGAGAGAAAGAGTGAGAGCGAGAGAGAGAGCGAGAGCGAGAGATAGAGAGAGGGAGAGAGAGAGCGAGAGAGAGAGCGAGAGCGAGAGCGAGAGAGAGAGAGAGCGAGAGAGAGAGCGAGAGATAGAGCGAGAGAGAGAGCGAGAGAGAGAGCGAGAGAGAGAGCGAGAGAGAGAGCGAGAGAGAGAGCGAGAGAGAGAGCGAGAGAGACAGCGAGAGAGAGAGCGAGAGAGAGAGCGAGAGAGACAGCGAGAGAGAGAGCGAGAGAGAGAGCGAGAGAGAGAGCGAGAGAGAGGGAGAGAGAGAGAGCGAGATATAGAGAGAGTGTGAGAGCAAGAGCAAGAGAGAGAGCGAGAGAGAGAGCGAGAGAGAGAGAGCGAGAGATAGAGATAGAGATAGAGGGAGGAATAGAAGAGAGAGCGAAAGAGAGAGCGAGAGGAAGAGAGCGACTAAGATAGAGAACGAGTATAGCGTGAGAGTTTAGAGAAATGTATTTAGGATTGAGTTTCAGGAACCAACATTACTAATTCATATTGAACCTTAACGCAATTAAACTAAGGTTCGGTTTGACATCGAAATCTTCTAGTCTAAATCGAGTAAATGAAAATCGCCCAGAAAGGTTAAATTTGTAGTTTGCTCACTTTAAAAACAAAGGAGAACCGAGTAAGCTATGAGCAACAAAAATCTAGTCAAATTCGGAATCGAAATAAGTTCGTTGGAAACATGAGGTGAAAATCAGATTTGCAATAACCATCAAAATTAGTTAGGCACACATCGCACAAGTTGTTAAGATGAGCCACAAAGAGATGTACGATATATTTCAATCCAGTGCGGATGCACTAACGGAATCGACGTATTACATCAAACGTTTGCGCACACCAGAAGATTTGGGCAAATGGAAGCGCTCCAGTGCCTATCACGACCTGGTGGCCTACATCAATACCACCAGCATGGCCATACAGGGCCAACATTTGGATGGCAACTATGTCATCAGCAAACAGATGGACGGCTTGTGCAGAATCTTAGATTGGCTGGATTTCCTTGTAGGCGAATGCCATCCGCTGGGCTATCAATTTCGAGTGCCTTGTTCCGTTATGGGGGAGAATATCGAAAGGATGGCATCGAACGAATCGATGGTTTTCAAATGCCATGAATCGTACAGCCAGTGGACCTCTATGGTGCAGGATAAACTCTTTGCCGTACTGGAAAGCCAGGTGAAGCCAAATGAGCATATCAATGAACTGGCCCACTATCTGACCCGCTCCTTAGGAAGCTGCAACAGCTACGATTATGGGCCGGAAAATGAGCTGATGTTCCTATTCTATATGTGCGGCCTGTTCAAGTCGGACATACTGCATGACGAGGATATGGTATCTGCAGCCCTGTTGCTCTATCCACGCTATTTGCAATTGGTGCGTCGCCTGATAAGCCTTTTTCAACTGACGTCGTCGAAAAAAAATCAAAACTACATTGGCAATTTGAACAGACTGCCCTATATCTGGGGCTGTGCTCAGCTGTGTAAGGCGGCGCCGTTTAATCCGCCAGAATCGGAAATGCCGGGCATAATGAAGAAGCATCGTCAGCAATATTTGCTGCTCGATAGCTTAGGCCATCTGCAAGAGGAAATGGGCTATGGTGCAGTCCTCGCCGGTCAGTCGTTTCAGTTGTGGTGCGTTTTCTCGCTGCCCAGCTGGCCGGAGGCTTATAATGCCCTAATGGCTGCTTTTATCAAGAATGTGCTGAACGACTTACACACTGTACGAGACCTAGTATTTGGAGAGATGATGTCCATCAATTCTCTGCCGCTCGAACAGTTGGAGCGAGCTCATTTGGGTGGGGTGCCGCAGCCCGTGGCTGCCAACTCTAGCTCGTTTCAATATACTAGCAAAGGGGAGCAGAAGACACGCGATACATCCAAAGCCCACAGGCAGACGCCCCTTAGCTATCGTCAAAATATCGTTGTGGACATCTTACCCAGATTGCAGGATGTACTCAAGGTTGGTATTGACGAAATGGAAACCGACAAACCGCTGCGCCATCTGCGTCATCGTCACAATGTGCAACTGATGCCTAACGATGTATCCATTATAAATTATCAGTTTTCGTTCGAAAGCATCTGAGCACGACTCAAAGCCAGTTGTAAGCAGGCCATTTTAATATACATCAAGTTATACATACATATACATATATAGCAATTTGCATATGGCTGTTTCAAAATTGATGTAGAGCCCATTGAATGCAAATATGTAGAAAGAGTTTTATACAAAAGCTTGCCACAAAATTTTCCAACAATGGCATTAGTCGAAAAAAATATACCCTAAATGATATGAAAAACGATTAAATATTAAAGTTAATGAAATCCTCTGGCAAAGACAAACATATATATAATTGACTCGAATCCAGCTCATATATATATAGCATATATATATTTGTATCTGTTCTCTTCCACAAAATTCACAGCTGTATTTTTTTTTTGTTGTAAGAGTGTTCATCTGTGTTTTATGTTTGCTTGTCTGATTGTGCGCCAACAAATGATTCAGTTGGTCTTTAACTGGAACTTATTAATTTCTACACAAACATACGCACACACATGTAAATACACACTCACACACACACACACACACACACATGTGGATCTTGTAGTCGCGAGCGTCTCACGCAACTAATATTATTATTGTAGTTGTTGCAGTTGTTTTTATTGTTGCTCTTGCTGTTGATATAGTCGTTATTGTTATTGTTATTTTTATTGTATTTCCACTGTCACTGCCGCTTCTTCTTGCCTGCCACACATAATGTTCGGTTCATAAAGAACAGCACATCATTGTTATGGCAGCTGATAAACTACCAGCTATACATAGACACACACACACACAGAAGTACATACATATGATGTACATATGTATGTTGCATACGCACTCTGTGCCTTGTTGCAAGTAACTTACATATTTATAAATGTATCCGTTTTCGATTTCTGCTAATTCGATATTGCAAAGGCTGTTTTCTGTTTGTTGCCTTTTCTCCTAATGAGGCACAAAACCAACCACACAACATTTGAGCCAGAATAAACAACAATCTTGGACACGCCAAAGATAACATACTCTTGAGAGGGATATCTATCTACTTATATCCAAGTTTTGAGCGATACTTCCTCTATGACGAGACAAGTCCGATTTTGATGACTACATATCTATTCAGCGTAGGCCCTACAGCTTGCTAAACAAAACAGTTGTGCATACTTTCGACCGATTGTTCCAATGGCATCTATATCTATATATCATTATACTGTTATCCGATCCAGTCGGCTCCGCCATTTGCACAGTTCCAGTTTTCATTAAGTTAGTTAAGTTCGGTTGCATCAAACAGATGAGTATGGCTATATCGAATCGGACGTTTTATGCCATATATATGGTATCTCAGAAATTTTGCTAAATGCGTGACACACTTCACTGCAAAACCCTGTGGCTATAAATACACACTACAAGTATTTTATTATTTTTTTTTTTTTTGAAGCCAATCAAGTACTAATTGAATTCACTTTCAGGCAACTGAGTAAATAATAACAAAACTCGCATGCAAAAACTTGGCTGACTTGAATGTATAGTTTCTGTACTCTTAGTAAGTAAGATTTGTCGAAAAACTTGTTAATTTTCATTCATTATATTAAGTATACGTAATTAGGTATACGACAATGTACACCTTCGTAGAGTAAATCAACTTTTCTGTTTTCGAGATATATACGAGATATATACGAGATATTCCCTAAAACACATAGTTTAAATACAAGTTAATATATGTATGTACATATGTACTTAAAAAGCCTTATCTCACCCCTTCAGTGCCCAAGACCGTCTGGGGTTCCCCAAACTAGACAAAAGAAAAAAGAAGCAGAAATTCGACAAAGTTCAAATTTGTATGCGAATGAGAGCGAATTAAACTTAGTCTGGGGTACCATAGGGATAAATAAGATTGGTGTTTCTGTGTACATATCTATAAGTACAACAATTGTGGTAATCAAAGAGTTTGGTTTGGAATGTCAAATTCAATTACGCCCATGTTAACAGGATCCATCTACATATAGAATGACCAAGGTGACACCTAACAAGCCCTACAACAATAAATAAATATTAATAATAACAAGAGACAATGTTGCAGTCCAGCGTAACCGACCGTGAAATACTCTGATACCATAAGTAATACCATGTATGTGTAGCCAAGAAACACCGATCTTTCAATTAGATTCCTTGTAATTTATCCTGCAAGTCTGCCTTTAAGCGGTAGCTATATCCTTTTGGTTGGAGTTGGCGTGACAAACAAAAAGTTCCTAGTAATCGACTTTCCAATTTTGGAAACTGTAGGAGATATAGGCTTTTATTGTTTTTAGGGGCGGAAATAGGCGTGAACCATAATTTTTTTCCGGATTTTGTATTGTGTTACTAGCAATATACCTTACAAATTTTGTGAGATATCTGCTTGTATCGATTTACACTAACAGATGTATAGGTTTGAGGAGGTGGAGTGGAGTGGGCATGGGCATCCAATTTTTTTTCCAGTTACCAGTAACATTCTTTCTAAATTTGGTGACTTTAGCTTACAAATGGGAATGATATGCGCACTTATGGGCAACGGTGAGGGCGTGGCTATACACAATTTCTCTCGATTCTTAAAGGCGGCTGTTAGTAATATACCCACCAAATTTGACGAATCTAAATCAAAAACTGCTGAAGATATAGGAATTGAATATTTGTAGGGGCGGGCGGTTAGCTTAAGGGCTGAGGTGGTGGACATCCATGCCGATCTTTGAAGGAGATTGCCAACCAAATTTGATGACTATAGCTTCAAACTTGTGGGATATATATGGCTTTATAAATTTGCGAGTATCGATTTTATCGATTTCCTAGCTTACTTAACCTCTTACACTTTGCCTGCCGCGGGCACAGCCCAAGTTCCAAGTTCTCAGTCTCTGTCTCTGTCTCTAGAGGACAGACGGCATGCCAGACATTGCACAAAACCAATATACTATGATACCTTAGGAATCAGAGTATTAAAAAGAAGTTAAATAAAATAAATTAAGTGAGAAATTTTATTATTAAATGCTATTTATAGAAAATGCATACTGTTAACACAACATGAATTTAAAACGAATGCAGCTAGTATATTTGAACACACACACACACATATACATGCACACACATGCACACACAAACACATACATGCACACATACGTATTAACTATGTGTCATCGAAGCTAAAACCAGTTACGCTCAGAATGGAAATTTGGTAAGAAAGCGTTTGAACAGTTATTGGACATTTAGTGAATACAAACACACAGAGCACGTGTGAAGAGTCTTGACAAAATAAATACATATATAAACATATATACATACACACATACATGTACAATATGTACAAATGTACATATTAATGTTCATGCATACATAACAGCAACTGAACGTCAGCAATTGGCGCGAAGTTGTCGACCGCTGTTGCTGCTACTGTAGTTGCTGCTGTTGTTGCTGCCGCTGTACGTTGGCACAGTCATGGTGAAAATATTTCAAAAATGTCTGTAAACTAACAGCGTCGCTGCTCTGTTATGCTTATAGCGCTGAAGCGATCTCTTTCTGGTTTAGCATAGGCAACACGCGTAAGCCTTTTTGAGCTCCAACAAGCGTTGCTGTTACGCCCTGCATGGGCCACGCTCTCCGGCTGGCGCTCCCACTCTCTTGAACGTTCGCTCTATCTTTCTCTCTATCTCTCTATACGTAAATATATATATATATATATATATCTGGTTGTCTCTCTCGCTGGTAAGACAGACAATAGACGCAACAACACACAAATGCAAAGTTGAACGCTGGCGCTGTTAAAATGAAAAGCTGAAAATGGGAAAAATTGAAAGAAAAGAAACAACAATTAAAAAAACAAGAAAGAACGCCTATCTCTGGCAAACCGAAGATTTCATACCCTTGCAGACCGGACTAACACTGCTAATATATAAAGTTGAATAATCAACTGATTGTTTCTGTGACATATTAATCTGACTTTAATATTGTTTTGTATAAGTATTAGGATTATTGGGAATAGTATTAAGAATAACTTGACAAGCGAAAAAGTTGTTCATCCTTCGATCAATTTTAATGATTTTTGATGCAAATAATAGTATGCATTTGTGGTAAGTTAAGTTTAAATAGAACTGATCTTTTTTGGAATCGTTTCTATGGCAGTGATCCAATTTGGCCAGATCAGACATACTATGTACTGTCTGCAGACAAATTACAAATATTTGGCAAGATTCAACAGGATTTATCAACTGAGGGGCTAGTTTCTCTAGAAACAGACTCATGGACTCATGGTGATCAAGAATACCTTATATATATTTTTCAATGTGTTACAAACCAAACGACAAATTCGAATCTCCTTTGGAAGAGTATGAAAACAAAACTCGTTCCTTTCTAACAATAAGCGAAAAGATCAGACGCCTTATCCGCTCATTTGCTGCATCATCAGTTGGCCAACAACAACAACAACGACTTCGTAAGCTCCACCTGCATCACAGCCTCTCCACCAGCTGACGGCAAACGTGCAACAAAAGCAAAGCAAAGCAAAGCACACATGTCAGTGTCGTCTGACAGTTCCCGCAACACATGCAAACACATACACACACAGGCAGCAAAGCAAACATAGAAGAACGCATTCATACTTTACACACAAACACACACACACACACACACAAGCAAGCATATTTATGAAAGACACATTGCATATACATGTATATCTAGTAGTTGTTAAACTTGCTTGCTAACTCTGTATGCACACACACACACACACATATTAGATATATATATATATATGTGTGTGTGTGTGTTTGTTTGCTTGTATTTAGAAAAGTTGTCCAGCTTTCGAGCATTTAATTCTATTGTATTCTAACAAATGATAGTCACTTCATTTTAATTTATCCCAGTCATCAAATTTACCCACTTATTTATTTGCCAAATGATTGGAAAATCTGTGTTATATACTAACATCTACATATGTACATATATTTGTTTGTATGTATGGACAGCTACGCACAGATGAATAGCACAAAACATATATGTACATTTTGCATATATAGACAAACATATATATTTCTCAAAAGTTTCCACAATTTTGCATGCAAGTGTTTACTGCTAACCTAAAAATTATTTTCCGATATCTTTGCTACTTTTATTCAAACCCCTCTGATCTTAAGTGGGCACATACATATATCGAAACAATACTGATCTTATATGAAAAGACCATTTTTTTTCTGTTCGTTTTTGTTTATTTTGTATAAATGTGGTATACTTTGTGTTAAATAGAGTGTTGGGAGGCACTACTAGGGGGCATAATAGAAGAGGACTGAAATTGAGACTCCTTACCAAAAGGACAAATGCGAAAAGTCGAGGATGTTAAGCAGCTATTCTAAATACTACATCAGAGTGTTTTGAACAATCCAAATTATGCGAAATAACTTGACTTTGAATATTTTGGAAAACTTTGTTGTAGTTTTTCTCAAACGTAACTAAAATTAAGTATTTTATTAAGTAACACAATGCCGTAAAAGTTACGTTTCTTATTGTAACTTTACAATTTATGTGTGCTACAAGTCCACAGCTGCATATATCTACTATATGTTATATATATATATATATATATGTATAGATTTTATAAATTAATTAATTACGATCTGGAACCAATGTGCACAGAACCATAACCAAAATTACCTCCAAAATATTTATTTTATTTATATGTGTGATTTCCCGCAGTACTCATTATATAAGATCATGAGCAATAAGCTGTTATTTTGTTCAGGAATAATGCGAAGCTTGACATAAACAACTGTGAAATGCTCAAATACAGAGTGTTTCTCAGATCGAACCTGCCCCATATTCTTCAATATATTCATATATCTGTATGTATAGATCTGTGTTTGCTTGTGTGCATGTATGTGCCTGATCGTACACCTATGCATATGCCTGCATGTATGTATGTAGTTGGCCTACCTGCTTTTGTGCACTCCTTAGCCTGTTTTGGGTACAGATGCAAAATGCTACCCCCTCCCCTTCCCCTTCCATTCCCGTTCCCCATTAAGCAACACAGCCACACTGAAGACGTTGCCTGGTACTTTGCTTTTCTTCACAAACACACACACACGCACACACATACACACATACATGCACACACTTATACACAGTGCTGATGTTGATGTTGCTGTTCTTCTATGCCCTGATCGCGCCAGCAACAACAACAATAACAATCACAAAACAAGTGAGCGAAAACGAGCGTAAAGTAAATGAGCGGCAAAAGGCAATAGCGCAGCTCGACTCGACTTGGCTCTCCTCCACGCTATATTAGTCACACGTGCATATACATATATGCATATACATAGATACACACATACATACACACAGTCATACACATAGATAGAAAGACGCATAAGAAGAATGAATAGAGCGTGTGTGTGTGTGTGTGTGCACGTTTTGATCTAGCTGTATTGGTGAGAGTTGTGTTGTGTTGTATATTCAGTTAGAGCTTGCTTGATCACATTGTGCGCTTGTGGTTGTAGCTGTTGTCATCTGTGTCTGTCTGTGTTAGCAAACTAAACAGCAACAGAAACAGCCAAGCAGCCAACCAGGCAGTCAAACAGGCAGCAGCAACAGAGCCCAGACAACGAGCCAGCCGTTTGCTAGTCGGTCGGTCGGTCGGTCGGTCGGCACAGCAAACAGCGAACAACGAGCGAACAACGAGCGAGCCACTGTCGTTCTTTGTATTGATTCAGATTCACATTCAGTCGATGAGTTTCTCTCGCTTCTGCGCGTTGCGTGTTTCGCAGTGTTTCCGCGATTTTTTCGTTGTCGTCATCGTTGCCGAGTTTGCCGCTTACCCCCCGCCCCACCCACTGATTCGTTCACCCTTTCGTCGTGTGGGGCACCGCGCGTTTGCCTCCCTCTGTGTATGTGTGTGTGTGTGTGTGTATATTTATTTATGCATGTATTTTATTTTATTTTGGCGTGTTTTTTTTTTAAATTTTTTTGTTAATGCTGTATTGTGTTTTTCTGCATACAATTTGTTGCGTACTTATTGTGTTGTTGCCTAATTTAAAATACATACATACATTCGTGTATGTGTATGTATGTGTGCATGCACATACACAGACATAATTATTAAGATTTCGTTTGAATTATTTTTTATTGGTGCTGTCTCGATGTTTTTTATCGGTGTGATTGTTATGTGCTTGTGTATGTGTTTTGTGTATATGTGTGTGTGTGTGTGGTGTGTGCTCATTCAGTTAAATTTAGGCGGTTCGCGTGGATTTTGCTGTGTTGTTGCTGTTCTTCTTCTTCTACTTGTTTGCGTCTTGCTGCAATAAATTAAACACTAAACGTTAAATACAAGCAATTGTTATTGAGCTAAGAAAAAAAACCAAAAAATGGAAACACCCACGCGCCGCAATAATAAAAATGTCAACAAAATAATATTTAAAAAAAAAACAGAGCAAACAGCAATGTTGAGATTTCATTCAATTGCAATCATTTTGATTGTGTGCGTGTGCAGCTTAAATGCTAACACATGTTTATGCATCCAAACACACACACACACACACTGATGCGCATATACGTACATATGTATGCATGTGAGCGCCAAGACAAGATAACTTGTGTTTGGATGTGTGTGTGTGTCGGGCCTAATGCCTTTAAGAGGCACCACTTACTCGAGAACCACACACACGTATGAGTGCATACATGTTCATGTACTCTGTGCTTGTTTTTGCACAAACACACACACACACACACACACACAAATGCAAGAGAAAAATAACAAAATTGATGTTAAAAAAAAGTCACTCAATGCGTGTTAAGTGCGTGGGTCAAATTAAAATAAAAACATTTTTTGAGCGTAAGCTTAAATTAAGCGCGACTCCAGAAATCAGAAAACAGAGATGCAGAAAATTTCCAAAAGCGTCCCGCGCCCGCCAATTCTTTGCGCTCTTCTACTTTATTCTCTTCCCCTTTTTTTTACAATACTGCTCTCCCAGTGTCTGCTGCACCTTTTTTCTGCTGAAAGGCAGACTCACACACACAATCACGCAAAAGTTAGAGTAGATGCGATTTGTGCTCACACGCAACACATACACACACACACACATGGAGACATGAACGAACTCAAGTTGAAAAGATCTCAACTCCAATTGCCTCTCAACTGGCATTTCATAAATCACTGCAATTCTTATTTTTTATTTTGCACATATACATACATAATTTTATAGTGGTTCTCCTCAACACACGCTGTGCAAGTGCAAGTGGCAAGTGGAAAAGTGCTTTGAGGCGCTAAAAAAGAAAATAATAATAGCGCGTTATCAATTCTGATATCACATAACAGAAAGCAACAGCAACAGTGGAAAACAGTTAACAACAGTTAAGAAGAGTGTATGCTTATGTGTAAATGTCAACAGCATCCCGCGCTAAGATAACATACGCACTCGTACATCAACATACATATACATATATATATATATTTATATATATATATATATCTACATACATTTGATATAAATACGTATAAGCTGGCTGCATGAAAAACATCACCAGCTCAAGCACTTGCGGCACGGGGCTGCTGCAATTGCAGAACAATCTCAGCAACAGCGAATTGGACGTCGCTGTTGTTGGCAAACCAGAAGCAGGTGCGTTATTTTCTCTCACTATCTTTATCTCTCTTTCTCTCTCTCTCTCTCCCTCAACTCTTGCTCTCCTAATTACATGAATAAATGTAAATGTACATCTGTGTATATGTGTAAGTGCATGCGTTGCTCTGTGTATTGCTGCGTATCTCACATCAGCATCTGATATCGATCGATAGCCGATGATGCTGACGGACCACCCTTACATTTATTTGCATCCTGATATTTTATACACACTCACACATTTATATACACACTCACACATATGCATGACAAACATACATTTGTCATTTTGGAATAACAGTTGCCTGGCACACCAATCGGCATCTGAAAGTTCTCGAATGTTATTTTACAACCAAAAAGCATATTTATTACGTTATTACTTATTTTATAAGAGTTAAACTTTGGTTTCCATTCTCTCATAATTAATAGATCAGCTCTTATCGCAATTTATTATGCTCAACAATGTCCTGGAGCAATTAAAGAAAAACCACAACATCAATGTTCAATGTGTGTGTGTGTGTCATTTTCTGTATACGGGCCAAAACAAACAGATGAATGCAACGGCCCATTGTGTGTGTGAGCGTGCGTACGCGTCTTTTACACCTTGGCCAGTTTACATTGATCGCTCACCGATTTACTCTTACGTGCATGCAACCTTGCTCTTGCGCTCTCACTCTGAATTTTGAGCTCTCTTTTGTGCTGCGCATACACGTTCCTTAATCAAGCAGAGCTGGTGACAAAGACAACCAATTTCAACAACATTGCATACATACAACTATACTGGTTTCTATCTACACACACGCACGTAGTCACACTCACACACACACGTTCATTTCCACCTTTGGATGTTCTTTCGCTTTTGGGAGTGTAGTGTGAGTTCGTGTGCGCACTGCTGTCTATTGAAGCGAGTCACAACAACAAACTCTCGGCGTTGCCTCTTTGTATTGTGTGTGTGTGTGTGTGTACGTGTGCTAGGTGGGGTTCACAGAACCCGATCGGGTCCATCTTGCGCAATGTTGGTTTTTGCCCATCTACAATTTGCCGTGTCCTGCTCTCGCTCTCGCTGTCTCTCTCTCTATGTCTCTTTCTCACTTTCTATATTCAACTCTCTCAACGCTCTCTGATTAGTCAAAAAGAGAGATAGGCGCTCTCTCACAAGGCGCGACGTCGCAGGCTCACCTCGTCCCCAATCATCCCCCCCCCACAACCGTTTTTAGTTGCGCTGTTATCGCTAGCATAATTCGACTGTTAATAACATAACCGTCTGTTATGCAGAATTAGGCGCGATCGCTGCAGCCCAAGAAACCAAGCAACCAACCAACCAGCCAACTTACTACTGCGTTGTGCCACTGCGAGCCAAGTCAGCAATAAAAAGCATTAGCAATAGCAAAATCAGCTTGAGGTATATGTTTTTTCTTATTTTTGTTTTTTCTTTTTCTTTTTTTTTTGGCTTGGACTTTAAGTTTGAGTTCGAGTTTGACTTGGACGTGTGTGGATTTCTATCAGGCGAAACAAAAAGTTGTCCTACCAGTTTTTTTTTTTCTGCTGTTTTTTCTTTTGCTTTTTGGGGCCATTCTTTTTGTGTGCCGTGTGCTGCTGTTGTTGTTGCTTTAGTGGTTTCTTCTGTTTTCCTCTAGACGGCTGGTTGTTGTTTTGCTGAGTGTGTTTACCTTGGTACTCGCGACGAATTTGATTTCAACGGTTCCAAAACAGCATTTGCTTTTCCTTCTGCTGTTCCCGTTCCGTTCCTTTTCTTTTCATTACTTTACTTTACTTTCCTTCCTCTATATGTATATATATATATTTTGATATATATATGAAGATCGCGATTTATGCAATCTAGGCGGATGGATTTGCAATCGATTCGATTCATTCTATGCACTTTTGTTTGATTCCCTCTCTACTAGCTACTATTTGGCTTTCTTGTTGCCACAATCAGTTAGCGGACAAACCAAACGTTTACCACCGTTTGCCACGAGACATTATTTGGCTTTATCTCTCCGCCAGCAGACAGCCTACAGTCGAAAACCAGTTTCAGCTTATTCCATCCACAACCCTTTCTTCTATTCCTTCCCCATCCGTCGACCGTTGCAATCAGCCGCGACAAGACGACAAGAACTTTTCAATCAAACTGCGCTGCAAAAACTCCATACAAAAAGTTTCAATTGTTGTCGTTTTACTTTTTCTACGTCTTCTTCTCTTATTCTTTATTTTGCTGATTGTTGTCGACAATTAATCTGCTGTAGCTGTGTTTACCTAGACGACTGTTACATATTTGTATACCTATCCCATAGTAATCTTCAAATACAACAAATAATATAATTGACATTCTTACAGTTAGTTTAATTATGCAAAGTACCACCCAATAAGTATGCTGTGCTTTAACTCTGGCTCAAGCAAATTCTACTTCCTCATACAAATCATACAAATAAAAACACAGATTTTGTTAATTATATACGCACTTGTATTGTTTGTCTCTGTTTAACAACAACACCACAAATAGAAAACAAAAAACAAACAAAATTGCATTTTAATAGATTGAGATTGAGTGACTCACAGTTTTTTCCACAACACATCCATATCTTTGTGAATGACACAACTCTTCTTAATTTTATACATTCGCACATGTGTATATATATCTCTACATATATACATATATATATATACATTTTTTTTGTATTTCTTATCATTGTTTCATACTGCCAAAATTTCTACGTAATACGTATCGTTGGCAATTTCTTTGTAAATCTGCGGTCTGGTATCTCTTGTTTCTTGCTTGTCTCTAGCCCGCATCCTTCCATTCACAAAAATATAAATTTTTTTTCCAATTTGCAAATAATATATTCCACTTTAGCTTCCTATATCGGTTCATGTGTTTGTATGTTTGTTGTGTGTATATCACATATCATTCACTTGGCACAAAAATCTAAGCTCAACTAACATACACACACACACACCTGCATACAATATGTATGTATGTAGTTTCAGCCTGTCAGCTAGATGATGAGCGATGAAACGAAAGACATTTACATGCAATAATGCAACTCAAGCGACGATGCAGCAAATGATGTGCAAATCACACGAAAGAAAATAAAACAAAACACCCACCCAACTACGACGAGTGCATTTATTGTAGTTTGCCCTGCTCGCACGCACTCTTTCACATTCACATTCACATTATGGCGACTGCAGTTGATGATGTTCCCAAATGAACACAATTTGTGGATCTCTTGTTTTTCCACTCGCTGCTGTCAGTGCTGCCCAAACTGTTTATTCCGCGCAGTGGGCGGTTATTAAAGAAATATACATTAGCTGTAAACTTGACACAGCATTTGTTGTGACGTATAACGTATAACGTAACAGTAGAAGCAATAGAAACAACGTTTAAAAAGGGTTTGTGATGCTGATTAGAAATATATTTGTATGCCTTCCCAAAGCAACAATCATAATATTAAAAATTAATTGTTGGTGAGAGGAGAAGGCCTTTTTAATTTCCCTCCAAGACTAGCCTTTTCTTTTTTTTTTGGTGAGACGGCTTGCTGCTGCTGTTGCTGTTATTTTGCACTCATTTAACGCATTACCGCCGCCGCTGCTGTTGATTCTATGTGTTCTGTTTTTGATGTACGTGACTTGTTTCGCACTTCCTGTTTCGGTTTTGTTGGCCGGAGAGAAGTTGCCAATTATTCAAAGTGTGCGACGGCTGCTGTTGTCGACGGACAAATAAAGTAAATAAGTAATAACTAAGCATGTAAATCTATCTATGTATGCAAACATACACACTGTGTGCATGCGTGTGTGTGTGTGTGTGTGTGTGTGAGTGAGCAAGTGAGCGAATAGTGTGTGATTGCAAGAGTCGGCGATTTGCCGCCTGATGCTGTTTTTGTCGCCACACTGCGTTGGTCTGGTCCAAAGCAAAATAAGTGAGACATCATCGACGCATGCATGCACTCATTGCACTCACTGCACTCACTCACTCAACTGCTCAGCAACAGCGGGAAGAAACCCACTCGGAAAGTACTTAAATACTCATGGCCAGACACCGATGAGGCTGTCGGCTATTGGCTGTCGGCTATCGGCTGTCGGCTGGCGAACCGACGAAGCGGCGGGTGAGCGGACGCGGGCACCTGTCTGACTCATCGATTTAATTTTAAACACTATTCCGAGACCTTAGTCAATGAACGTGTCGGGCACGCACCCAGAAAGAAAGCCTAAAAAAACATAAAGAGAGTGTCGATAATGCTGCTGGGCGAAAGGCAACAGCAACAGAAAGAGCAACAGGACGGCGCTTGGCAGCAGAGGCTAACGCTAAACGTTCTATTTTCGTGGGCACAAATCAAATATGCTTTAGTATTGCAAAATGTTGCGTTGCACTGTAAATTTCTCATGTTCCTCTCTCACACGCAAATTGCTCATGCTCCTCTCTCGCACGTTAACTCTCTTGCTCTCTCTCTTTCTCTCTCAATGTGTCTTTCGTTTGCTCTCTCTCGCTCACTGTTAATAATAACAGTGACTGGCAATGCATAGTATTTGGCACGTGACGTTATCCACGCTCACTTACTGCTAATGCTACTGTTACTGTTACTGTTGCAGTCACAATTACTGTTCCTGTTATTGCTTCTGATTGCTTCTTTAATGTGAACACTCACTGACTCGACGACATACAATATAATACTGAGACAAACGAATGAATGTTATTCCCAGAATGATAGCGACTTTATTATTTCACGCAAACACTATCCCATTTCCACTTTGAAAGTATTACATTTCCATGCAAATATTGAAAAATAAATAATAAATGTGGCTCTGTTTCTGTACAGTTGTTGTGGTTGAATAATGTACGTTGTAGCACTTTCCTAACTATTGAGCGTTCACTGTACTAACATTAATGAAGTTTGTATGCTAATAAAGAGAAAAGTTGAACGTCAAAAGTAAGACGACTTGTGCCCAAGTTTTAAGCGCGCTTCATTTATTATTCAATGATGTAGACTCATATTGTTCATTGTGCATATTAAGTACACATAAAGAATTAAAGTGTTCTTTGGTGGACGTATTAAAATGCTTTAGTTAAAAGTGGACGATTCTTGATTCAAGCAAAGTCAACAATAACTTTTAAGCTTATCCCGTTATTATCGTGAAATGCGTAATTTGAGTTGGTTTTCAATCAAGCACGATTAACTCTAGAAATTAGCCCAATTGAATCGTGGGTTGTACCATTTCTACCATTTATATATGTTATGAAATAAGTTGGAAATGCTGATAAAGGCTCAGTTAGAAAGTTCATTCATTATTTGCAAGTAGAGGTTCATTTTTAAACTCCGAATTTTCAGTCAGTTAAATTAATTCAGTCTTTTGGGGTAACACAAACAAGCACACAAGAAAAATCAAAGTGAAGAAAATGGATGTCGATGCACAGGTTGCCAAATACTTAGAGAGGACCAGCTATGGGACAGCGATACAGGTCCACGTAAGGTCCGATACGGAGCTGTGGCACAACTCGATCGCCTACCAGGAGCTGATCAACTATATCAATCGGACTAGCAACGCGATTCAGGGCTTGCAACAGCAGGAGACGTCCGGCTATCCAGTTAGCGATACCGTGCGGCAACTGTGCGGCATCTTTGATCGTCTGCTTGCTGAACTGACCACACCTGCTCCACTGGTCAAGCCGGGAGGGTCATATGCCAAGCAATCGTATCGCAATTGGTCGCATCGCATGTTGCGCAACATTTTCAATATGCTCGCGTCGGCACTGCCGATTAGCAAGTGCGAGTATGTCGGTGAGCTGGGTCAGTATTTGGCCGGCTCCTTTGGCAATCAGATGCGCATCGACTACGGCACCGGTCACGAGCTCAGCTTCCTCTTCTTTTTGTGCAGCCTGTTCCGGTCACAGATATTACAGCCAGAGGATGAGCCGGCGGCAGCACTGATGCTCTTCCACCGGTATCTGTGCTGTGTGCGACAGTTGCAGTTGCAGTTTGACATGAGGCCCGCTGGAAGTCAGGGTGCCTACTCGCTAGATGATTATCAGTTTGTTGCGTATCTGTGGGGTACGGCACAATTGTGCAACAATCCACCGTTCGAGCCCAATCAGCTGCTCGAACCCGCTATCTATAACCAGTGGCGCAAACAATATTTATTGGCCGACTGTGTGGCACATTTGGCTCAGACAAAAGGGGGCCAATTCTGCACACACTCCAGCCAGCTGTGGAGTATTATGGCCCTATCGTCGTGGTCGGACATCTATCGTGGCCTGCAGTCCATGTACCTGGACGAGGTCGTCAGTCAATTCAATTTGCTGCGACACATCTGCTTTGGCCCATTGATGCCCTTCGATTTCACGCCACCAGCCAGCCAATTGCAGCGCGTCCAGCTCGTTCATCCAACGCACTCGACGCACAGTCTACAGTACGATGAGGCAACAGGCTCAGTTTCAGATGCACAGCCTGAGGCTGTTGAGACTAAGTTGGATTCACGCACCATTGGCTGGATGCTTAAAAACTAAAACCCACCTTAGCAGGCAAGAGAATGTACATAAGTCTGTGTGTGTGTGTGTGTGTGTGTGTGTGTGTGAGTTTCAAATCAACCAGAAATCGAATCGAACGAATTGAAAACAAATAAAATTAACTTGGCCAACAATCTTTTATTGCTGCTTGCTGCTTTCTGATGTATCACCAGCTGCCCATTAAACGTAAACCAGTTCCAGCTGTTCCATGCCAAACTCCCCCCCTCCCCCCACCAACACTCCAAGCTACCGCTGCACCCGCAAACTGCTGCGCAAAGCAACTAACAAATCTGTTAACCGGTTTAGAAACAGACTAAAAAGCTGTTGCTGATGCTGCTGCTGCTGCTGCTGCTGTTGTTGTTGTTGTTGTTGTTGTTGCTACTGCTGAGAACTGTTATACATAAGTTATACGACTTTTGCTGCGACTTTTGCCAAATGCAATTAAACACAGCTCACAGTTCGACAGATCGACAGTTGGACAGTTGGACAGTAGGACAGTTGGACAGTTGGACAGTTGGACAGATCCAACAGTTGAGCAGAAGTTGAGTAGCCTGCGGCCTAAGGGAAAGCTAAATACATATATAATAAATATATATTTATATATATATATATATATATATACACTTTGTTAGATGCATCCTTTCACACAGCAGACCACAGTACAAACGACAACACCAATTATAATAAACACACACACACACACACATATATATATATATATATATATATATATATTTATTTATATATATATAAGCTTGGCTTTCTTTCCGGTTTAATCGATCGAACTTTTGTGGTCAAAGCCAAAATGTCAATGACGATAGTTCCATGCGAGCTGTGACTAATACATGTTATACTTGATGTCTATTGATATATAATATACATATACATATATATCCATACATATGTTATACATATGTGCTGTTGATCAGGAAAACCTGCTGCTCAGTTATAAACTCTATAATCTATTCTTATCGGCAGCATTGAGCATAGTTAACTATACATATATAATTCGCTTGATTACCGAATAAATCGGTGAAAGTGAAGCAAAACACAGCAATTTGGGAATCTTGATGATATAACTAAAATGGTTGCATTTAATAATATTGGAATTTTGTCTAAATTAAGCATAGTTATTTTTCACTGGGTTAGCTTAGGTAAGGGTGGCTGTCAGAAGTCGGCAAGTTCCGATTGGCAACGACATGAGAAGTGTTATATTAGTTTATATTTATTCGGAGTTCGAATCGACTTTTGCAATATCGAAATTGACTATTTGACGAAATATAAGCTATAAGTTGCGGCATCGAGACAGTCGGACAGATTGACGTATATATCATTCTATTTCCTACTACAATATCAATCAATAGCCGATCGTAAAATAGACTACAAATAAATAAATTCTGACTAAAATTTATTTATGTCAGCAGATCGACCATAGTTAGTCGACAAGGATATATAATCATCAAATACATATTTGTGATCTGTAGTAGCTGTATCTAAGATTGCAAATCTTGTTGACATGATGTTGATTGAGATAATTAATTAATTAATAATTGAATCAATGGCAACCCAAACAAATATTTGCCTGATGAACTGATGACAAACGTTGCTTTACCTCAGATTAGCTCAAAATGTACTTCAAATTTGGCACCCCCAAAATAGTTGTTGCAAATGATCTCTGTGGCAACTTTAGCTCATTTGCCGCACAGCATCGCTGCATCTGTTGTTGTTTTTGTTGTTGCCACCCTTAAATTACTCATTTTCATTTTGGTAAACTAACCTGTCTTTAGATATTATTATGCGCAAACATAAGGTCATCAAAGGGTTAACTCCCAAACCTCCCCCTCCTCCTCCCACCACCTCCAGGCATATTTGCACTTGACGACTGTTGTATCTGCGAAGCGGCGCTTCAAATAAGATGATTGAATTTTTCAAGTGGTACAAATATACATACATATATACATGCATGCATACATAGATACATACATGTATACATACATGCATACACACATATATATATATGCTAAAACAAAGCAGCGGAGCAGTTGATTGATGTTCAACTATCACCACTTTGCCCTTAATGGCATTGAATATGCAAAGGACAAACCCTCGAAGGGGTTGAACACTGAAAGTATAGCCAGATATGCCAAATACATATGTATGTGTGTATGTATGTATGTATTCACACAGAGCTAACTGAACTGCCAAAAAGTCCCTGCGAGATATATGACGTATTTGTGAGGTATTTATAGGTGTATAGCTGTGCAAAAAGAAATAACACAAAAACATACTTCTGTCTTTGAGCATAAAAATTAATAATAAAAAAATTTACAATAATTAATAAAAAATTCCAGATATATTATATTTTCGAATTGGCATCGGACACTGCCTTATGAATAAGCCTTAGATTGTTTCCAAGAGTCTTAGGTCTAAACCACTTCTGTGCTCTCTTGCTGTTATGCTAAGAGTTGTTTTCCTATTGGATACCCATGAATATGTTGATCCATGCCCTTCTTTTTTCATTTAGTGTACCAATGCACTTCTCCACAATAAAACCATCAAGCCCATAGCATTAACCTTGAATCCTTGAATCCATTAAGCACGCAAACATTAAGACAAAGCTCAGATATCAAAGACAAAACCTCTGAATTGATAATGGTGCAATTCTTGTTACCGTCACTGTATGTATATATATATATGTGTGTATATGTATATACATATATGTGTAAGGTGTGCCTGCAAGGAATACGTGCATGTTCTGTTAAGTATTTGGCAATGCATATTTTTGATAGGTCGCGCACTCGCAGGAATGCCATGATTGTGCCACTGTGCAGGCTTCGTTTGTGCACTGTGCCTGTTCAGTGGTGCGCGGTGTGGTGTAGGTTAGGGGTTAATTTACTTCTTTTTCTTGTGTGTGCGTACGTGTGTGTGTGCGAGTGAGTGTGAGTGTTTCTATACCCTTGTAGAGGACATTATAATTTGCTCTTAATGTGTGTAACCCATTGGAAGCAGACGTCCCCGATCTGCTTATTTATATATTCTCTTGATCAGCAGCACCAGCCAAATCGATGTAGCCATGTCCGTCTGTCAGTCTCTTTCTATGTTTCAGTTTTGTCATATATGCGTCTTTCTGCTACAGACAGTATATAGCTCTATAGGTACAATTAGTTCAATAAGCGATCCCAAACAAACTCGGAAGTTATACGTGCTCTTAAGCTCTACATAATGTTGCAAGAAAAACTATAACTTTCGTGGAAATAACCGTTGCCTTTCTCATTTTTATAATACAATTTAGATGTCGACAATTTGAGTGCGGTTAACAAGGGTATATAATCTTCGGTGTGCATAAAATAATCGATTTTTCTACTTTTTGGCACATTGCTGGGCATTTTTGGTGCTGTGGTGGGGTTGGGGTTGCAGTACAGATTTGAATAGGGATCACCCCATTAACTGGCTAGCGTTATTGCTCACGCACCATGAGCACACTCACACACACACACACAGATAGATGCACACACTCGCATTTCAAGTGGGGTGGCTGATCCTGCAACAGCAGCAACACCACCATCACCATCACCATCACCATCACCACC
The DNA here is from genome assembly GCA_035042145.1 of Drosophila kokeensis. NCBI lineage: Eukaryota > Metazoa > Arthropoda > Insecta > Diptera > Drosophilidae > Drosophila > Drosophila kokeensis. Next base: position 3,335,848 of record JAWNLT010000086.1, on the reverse strand, counting down.
GCCACCACCACCAATAGCACCACCACGACTTGTACAACATTTTGTGAAGGAGCCAAATGACAGCTGTTCATAGTCACAAGCGTGAATAAAGCAGGAGAAAATAGTGAAATGCAAGCAAAAATAATAAATACCATAAATTCCAATTGCCAACGCAAGGGTAGCAAGGACAACCGAAAATGCACACACACACACACACACAGTCCCTTATTAATGTCCAACCTCAACAGCAGCTGTAAGCCGAGTCTGAGTCCGAGTTTGAGCCTAGTCTTGTCTGATTGGAAATTACAATGAACCGGAAACGTTGCTGCAACCCAAAAACTGAATATGATAATATATGTACACAAATTGAGCACACGTGTGTGTGTGTGTGTGTGCGTGCGTGTCTGTGTGAGATTATGAAAAATGGCATAGTCACCCCTAAAAAGCAAGGTCTACATATATCACACAAGCAACCCCCTGCAGCAATGCAGCCGCCGCCGTGCATTATTATTAAATAGTTGCACCGTTTCAGTTTTTTTTTTTTTTTTTTTCGTGTGTCGTTATCGGGCTGTTGTACGCCTTACCTTACCCCCTACGTATATACCCTAGATCTAACTGAACTCAGCAATATTGTACAGTTGAGAATGTAGTAAAGCTTTGACCAGTTACAGTCATGCTCCAAGCATAAGAGCAAATAGAGATTGAGTGGAAAGGGAAGGGGAAGGGGGGAGGGAGGCAAGCTAAAAACATGATTTTAAATGAAATTTCTTTGCTGGTTGTTCTTGGAATTTCCCTGATTCTCATATACCATGACGCACGACGCGTCGCAGTCGACGTTGACGTTGACGTCGACACTGGTATTTTTGGTCGCCTTCCCTTAATTGTGTCTGTGTGTGCGTGTATGTATGTGCTCGTGCGTGTGTGTGTGTGTGTGTGTGTGCGTGCGTGTGTGCGATTGTGCGGCACTGGCTGTGCCTTTAGCTGAAACTTGGACTGCGACTGAGACTGCATCCTGTCGCGCTGCCAACCATCCCCTGTAGCAGCAGCAGCAGCAGGAGCAGCAGGAGCAGCAGCACGAGCAATGGGCCAAAGAAACGCACAAAACAAAAACCAGAAAATTAGTGAAACATAAAAAGGCATTTCAGTTTTCACTGCGCGTTCCAATCAAACAGACGCGTTTTCTTATTATCTCCATTCTCGCTTTCACTCGCTCGCTCGCTCGCACGTTTGCTCTCTCTCTCTCTCTCTCTCTGTATCGCTCGCTCTCCTGCTCGGCTTTTGTGCGTAAACAAACCAGAAGGAAAAATCTTCGTTAATCTTCTGCTCTTTGAGACTCCCCCGCAGCCTTGTGCTGCCCTGCTGCCTCCCCTTTTGTCAAACGCCCCCAGCCACCCCTCCAAAAATTAAAATAAAAATGCGACAAATATTTAACTCATAAAATCAACTGAAACGAAAAAACAAAAAACGTTTGAAATACTCTTTGATGATTCGAAATAACTGAATTTTGTGCTTTTTGTTTGTGTGTGCATTGTGTTTTCGAATTTGCTGTGCTCTGAAAATAATTCCAAAATTTATTTGAAAAACGACACAGATAACGGCTCCAAAGTGGCGCCGTTCTCCAAACATTTGGATTCCCTTGAGGAATTCAAGACTCTATCCGGTGAGTTTGACACTTCGACAGCGTCCAAATCGTAGTCGCCGGAAAATGAAAAAAAAAAAAACAATTCCATTGTTTTTGCCTCGCAGCCTACCTACCTAAGGGACGAGGGAGGGGCACTTGTACAGGTAGAGGCAGTCCAGCCCTTATCGCCGCTGCTTCTGTAACTTATGATGCAGCTATTAGATAATAATTTCTTTGGGCAGGTCAATAATAACCGAAATCATCTTGGGAATGTACATTTCCAACTATCCCTAAAATCGTTATTTTGATTTATTTTTACGACTAGAAGTTGGCAATAACTAGGAGCCATCTTTCATTCGTGCACGGGCTTGGCTTTGAATGTTGGGATGGGGAATCCGGAGTCTCGTCCTTGAAATACTTATAAAACAGTTGGATACATTTTTATTTGCTAGGCGCAATAAAAATGGCTAAAAAGGACAATTAGTTAACAGGCAGAAGGAAGCATCTCTGAACCCATCAAATATTTATACCATTTGGAGAGATCTGGTACATCAAAGATATTTAATGTTATCGATAACTTTCAAAACTTCCTGAATATCGATACGGATAGATTTCAAAATGCCATAACTTCGTCAAAACTCAAGTTAGATTGAAAAGCGAGGGCTTTTTGATCATAGTTTTGCCCCTAGATCAATCGTGCATTTAAAGTTAAAGACGTGATTTTGGGTCGGAAGACAAGTAAAAATTCTAGCCTCAAAATCCATATATGGGCATAGGTCGAAACTTCAAAATGCCTTAAGGCACGATTTACACGGCTCCTGTTACCACATGTAGCAACTTATTGTCGCGGGGTTTACGGATAGATACTTTGTTTTCCTTGTTTTAATGTCACGTTCACTTGAGCATCTCATATATATAGTGAATTGGATTAGTTTGGATTAGTTTGAAAGGTGTTTACCCTTAAGTTAGCAAGGACTCACAATGTTGATAATAAACCAGAAGTTACCAAAATACCACACTATAAAACTATATATAAATCATATATGAAGGACTAACTCTAGAGTCTTTAGTTAGCTCGCCAAACCTTAGTTACTTAGTTGCACATTGAACATGGTTATTGACCCGATTAAAGTCTGGCCGTGTCTGCATACAAGATGATGCCACCACATATATGTATATACACAATATGCCACTTGTGAATAGTGTGTGTGTGTGTGTGTGTGTGTGTGTGCCGCTCGTTGATGTATTTAGCCAAGTGCTTACATACTTGTGTGCCGACATGGTACATGATGATTATCAATTTAGAGTAGGCGCGTTGATTGTCTCGTTGTCTAATGCGTCTCACAATGCCTGGCCACCCCCGCTTGTGGCCCCGCTTCGGGGCGATTGGCGCCATTGTTAAGCATATATATATACACATATATATCAAATGGAAAACGTACTCAAGTGCGTGCTGAAGAGCTTTTCATCTGGTACAGCACGCAAATTCATAATGCATATCAACACCCGGACGGACACCCGGTCGTGTTTGTTGGGCAGGTTAGGTTAGGCGTGATCGGGAGTGCACCCGGAGGGTTGTGCGAACTATGACACGGATTTATGGAGCTTAAGCTGCATTTTAAATGTGTGACAGGTTTAACACACACACAAACACAAACACGCACACCCCTTTACAGGCACGCATCTAAAATGTTTTCTCTCTGCTTGGTTTTTTTCCGTTACAGTCGGACCCGGCACCATACCATCTCCGTGGCCACCAGTGAATGCCGGTCCACCTGGTCCCCTGGGATCGGCAGACACAAATGGCAGCATGGTGGACAGTAAAAACTTGGATGTTGGCGACATGAGCGATGTAAGTATTACAATTTACCCCACAACTCAATCAATTGCAATCCACAGGTGGAACACAAAACATAATTTCAACTATCAGAATGCCCATGACATATTTCTATATATTCTCTGAGAATGACTGTAGTTGTGCAAAGAACCAGACATAGAACATACAGGATAGTTGGGAATGAGGTCAATTCCAATACGTTTATGATTGGGGCAACTATGAGTTTAACTCTAATTGCACCTGAGTGCCACAACAGCTGTGGTCATTCAAGGACTAGAAAGCAATCATCGTTTTGCAAAATGACAATGGCCCAATAAAATACTTATACCATATTCATACGTATTGATTATTGATTATTTGACGGGGGAAAGCCAATCAAAATAATTGACAATATGATTGCGACAAAAGACAAGGGACATCTAATTGGAAGTATGTCCTACAAAAGTGATTTATTTGACCGCAATTTTCAAGGTAAAGCAATAGATTACTTTGAAAACTGACTTGAAAACTGACACAAATTGTATTGGAGTTAACTAAATAAAGATATATATATATATATTTGATATTGACGTATTGCAGGACGAAAAGGATTTATCATCCGCCGATGCCGAGGGTGTCTGGAGTCCGGACATTGAGCAAAGCTTTCAAGAGGCACTGTCAATATATCCACCATGTGGACGCAGAAAGATTATATTATCAGACGAGGGGAAAATGTATGGTAAGTGCAACATTTCGACATCAATCTAAAAACAGTTTTCAACTTGAAAATAAAAAAATACAAAAATTACTATATATTATTCTTCAGTTATATATGCATATAGATGTATTTGAAAACGATTCGATTCACACTTATTTTGTATATATATATGTATATATATCTTAGATATATATTATAAATACTCTCCACTTTGGTTGACTATGTCCTTTCTACTTTTCTCTTGCGTTGTGCGTGTGCTTGTGTATGTACGTGTGTGTGTGTGTGCGTGTGTGTGTCTGTATCTATGTGCATCGTTTGGTTGAGTAAAAACAGAAAACAAACAGGAATTTTTGCGGTGGCCAAAGTTTTGTTATCTTTTTTTGTATTCCTATACCCTGCAAACAGTATATTGAAAGATCTAAGTAGTCCTTAAAACAAAAATCATAAACTATATAAATCAAATGGTCAAAAAAAGATAAATGTGTAAATAACTTGAGAATCAACGATAAGCGATAAGAAATATTTTGAAATGATAGAGCCTTGGTTTTTTTCTACATAAATCTATCAAATTTTGAGCTTGGGATTGAAAAATAATAATGCATAATAGTAAATAATTCGACTAACTCGTAACTCGATAAAATATCGATTATTATTATTTATTGATCATTTATTTATTTTCTGGTATGTACATATTTCAAAACGAACAACTTCTTCAGTTCTTGGGTTTGCCTCGTAGACTCGACTCTTTAAGATTTGAATGTACATTATATATATTATTATATATAAGTTTGGTGAACCTTGACATATTACTGATCAGCTCCAAAAATTAGAAAGATCCAGGGTATCTCGTACTAGAGCTCTCTCGACCAGAGCACTCTTACTTGTTGTTTTTTTTTTTTTGCTTTTTATTTAATTTTCCTCTTTTTTGGTTTTTGTTTTTTTGGTGTATGTTTGCGGCGTCCGTGTAAAGAAAACATAAATTCCGTACTTTGAACCTTGAGCTGAAAGTTGCGTCAAAGCGGTTTGTGCGCCCAGGTTGCTGCTGAAAGTAGGCGGTAGGGTTGGATAGGGGTAGGATTGGGAACGGCAACAGGCGATGGCAGCGGCGTTCAAAGTTTGACGCCGTGTACAGCAAATGTTGGAGTTGGGCTAAATGTGCTGACAAGTAAAATTGTAAACGTGAGCAGTGTGTGTGTAAGTGTGTGTGTGTGTGTGTGTGTGTTATTGTGTGTGAATACTATAGCAGTGGGCGAGTGGGCGGGCGTTGTAGTATTTACAATAAAAGCTAAAAGGACATATGACGCCGTCGGCGTGTTGTCTCCGTCTGTTGCCGTTGCTGCCGTTGCTGCTGCTGCTGCTGTTTTAGCCGCTGTTGGCCGCACCCAAATGGCGGCTCAATGGAATTACGATGGCAAATTGTGAGAATGCTGCGCCTCTTTCCACCCAACACACACACACACACACGCACTAAGAGGAGAGAGCGGGAGAGAGATAGAGATAGGCATGAACTGCTGTTGTTAGTGTTTCTACTGCTGCTAGTAGCATCCTATGTGTGTGTGTGTGTGTGTGTTTTGTGTGTGTGTTTTATTTGAGACGTCTACACGCATAAACAACAAGTTTTGTAATTTATGTCCCAGAGGATATTGTTTTCATTTTATGCTCGGACTCGCCCAATGCTCATTCGTCCTTTCGTCCTTTCCTTTGTCTGCTTGCTGGTGTTTTTCGGCAACGGCTTGTTCGTTCGTGTCCATTGCCTGAATGCTTTTTGTATTTGAGCAAGTAATTAATTTTCACTTTTCACTTTGGCTCACCTTGCCGTCAGCACGAGCTGACACCTTCATTGCACCGCTCCGGCTCCTGCTCCGGCTCTAGCTCCAGCTCCGGCTCTTGTTTGTTTTTGTTGTTCGGCTATTGTGGAGCAAGGTGGAAAGGGGCTGGAAAGGGTCTGTTTGGAAAATGGCAGCAAATCCGCCTTCACCAGTCCAGTTGCAAGCATGGAGCAATCATAAGCAACGAACCAATGTGATTTCCGAAGTTGTGCTTTGAAAATTGATGATACCTTAACATATGTAGATGTTAAACAGATATCATCACATCTAATCATATATATCATATATCATATATATCATATATCATATATATCATATTGTAAACGAAATATTCAATTAAAGCAGCTACTCAAATATAAAATATCGCCTTGAACTTGACTGAAGATGTTCGTTTATTCATTAATTTGATGTACTTCTTGCTTAATGAATAATATATTAGATAATTAGATATATAGATTATTATAATATATTAGCTAATTGATAATACAAATTGTCAATTAATATGTATCGATATTTGGGGGGGTTGTTTTTGAGAAGTAATATTCCAAATTTGAAGTCTCTAGCTATTGTAGTCTCTGAGATCTGATCGATTTGCTTCAAATCATATATTAAAATAAAAGTTCTTGATAGTACAATTTGTAGTCATAATATTATTATGTATATATACATTTAAACCAGTTATTAATATGTAAATTTATATAATAATTAATATGCGTATACGTGATATTGCAGAGGCAAGCAAAGTTGGTATCAAAAAGTGTGCTTAAAGTATAAAATATAAAAATATACTTGAAAAATAAATACATAAATATAGTCAAACAGTTTGAGTATATTTTTTAAGCAATTTGCCCAAATATGCGAAACATTGTGACAAGATGCGGCCAAAATTTTATTTATTGGCAACACGTGGCTAATGCAACCACTCTCGAAATTCCTTGACGCCCGCCAGCTGCAAGAGTTGCTGCCAAAGCCGGCCAGCGAGTAACGAGGAAAACGCGTCGTTCTTGTTGTAGTTGTTGTAGTTGTTGCTGTTGCTGTTGTTGCTGTTGTTGTTGTTGGCAAATTGGAAAAATGTTTTGGCTGCGGGCTAAACACGAGACAACTGCGCTGCATTAGCCAACAAAATATCGGTAAATCGTTGCTGGGGGAAGTGGGTGCCTCGGTTTGATTTGTGGATGGGTGGGTGGTGGCACAGTGTTGCGGCTGCTGCTGCTGTCGCCGCTGCGTTATGTGTGAAAATATAACCATTGTTTGGTTGTTAATTTTCAAAATATTTACATAGTCACACACACACACACACACACATGCACCCACATGCACTCACACACACTCACATGCACCCACCAGTTTATGACACATGACATGGCGGATGGACAGCTGCATGCAGCGCGATTTTAGGGGGCAACTATTGCTGCTGCTGTTGCTGCTGCTGTTGCTGCTGCTGTTGCTGCTGTTGCTGCTCTTGATGCTGCTGTTGATGCTGCCTACTGTGAAATTTGTGGCCTGGAAACTTTTTTGCCTGCCGCTTCCTCCAGCTGCTGCCACAAATATGCGGCGCCGCTAGTGGCGACTTGGCAATAGCTATTACATACACATGCACATGCACAGGCACATACATATACATATACATATATATATATGATATACATACAGATATCAATATGTGTGTGTGTGCATTTCCTGACTGTTGGGGCGCCTCTCGATTAGCTGCTGCCACTCATTTTATATGGTAGCCAAATTGGCTGTGCGGGATTAAATGTTTCCCAAAAATCTTTTGGTTTTTTGCCTCGTTCGAAGTACCAAAAAATCACGAACTAACTACTGGATTTAAGTTGCGGAAAAAATCATTTTTGGTTGAAATGCGTAAAAAAAAAAAAATATGAAAAACATTTGTCATGCTTACTCATCAAATTCGTCCTCTCCCTGACAGTATAATGCTTCAGTTGCAACATGCTAATTTCGAATTACTTTTCAACTAGTGAATTGGTCATTTGAATACCTTTCGAAACAGTATTTCATATAGCTGGTATAGGAACGATCGGTCGAATGATTGAAAAACTTATTTGTTTAATAAGATACTCGAAGCAAACTTATCCAATATGCATGCTATTGCGAACTACTATATCATATACATAGCTTGCATCGATTTTTAAAATATATTATATATATATATATGTTTTTTTTAAATGTATTGATCAATTGACCGACTAACCTTTGTCACAGTTACATATAAAGATGGTTGCTGGGTGTTGACAATAAAGTCTGATTTGATATCAAATTAGACTTGACAATAAACATAATGCTTAAAATAAGTTATTTGAAAAGTATTTACTGTACAGTGAAGCACAAGAGATGTGTGTTTATTCAATTAGTAGCTGCACCTATCGCGATCAACGAATATCAATTGAGTAATTTGAACTGCAATAAACCTTGGGGTCACTTGTTCACATAATGAATTAACATTTTCGATGCTAGATAGCAGCAATTTAATTGACAAACATATGTCAATGATTTAAATTGCCGAACCGTCGACCGACTCAATTATACACACACACACACACACACACACACGCACATACAGCACACTCTGCACTTGGTTTAATTGATTTAAATGTATTTAGTATTAGTTAACGACAAATTAGCAACACATGTATGTTTATTTCATTTAAATAATGGATTCAAACTGTGAAATGCAAGCATGCCAAATGGATTCAACATTTGTTTTGAATTTGAATTTGAATTTGTATTTGAATTTGAATTTGAATCGCTTAATGTGATTCATTTCTAGAAGTCATACAAGCGGCACAAAACGATTCTATATAATTAAATCACATAATATCCATTTTACTCACACTATACACACACACACACACACGCACTTGTGTCACACACAAAGTTTTGCCATAAATTCCATTTGAATTCCGCTCTTCCTTTTTTTTTTCTTTTTTTTTTTTTTTGGCCATGGCCCATCGATTTGCAAAGATTTAAAGCGTGAAGAAATTGAAATGCTTCGCTCTTCCTATTCATATTAAGTATCTACGAATTGTTCGCGCTTGTCTCTGTGTGAGTGTGACTGCGTATGTGCGTGTGTATGTGTGCTGGGTGTGCTGGGTGTATGTGTGTGTGTGTTCTGTGTGTCGTTGAGGACTTGGGACGTACGCACAGTGTTAGGTTTCAGGGCTTCACACTTATGTATGCTGAACCACTTCTGTATGCTGAACCACTTCTGTATGCTGAACCACTTCTGAATGTGAACTAGAACTAGAACTAGAACCAGTTACGTACTGAATGCTGTCAAAGACTGTGTCTAATTATGCATTTGTACAAACAAAACTTCTTTTTTTTCAAACGAATCAGTAACTTGAACTGTAGGAACTACTTTGGTTTAAATATTATGACATTCAGATTAACATATATGTATATATATTCGAAAACTGACTCATTGAACCAGTTTTAGGTATCAGGTGCGTTTGGTGGTTACCTATTGATTTTGATACCATCCGAAGTAGCCTTTTTAGTCGGCTCCAAGACAAAGTGTGCAGCATCATTGGATTCCACCCTGGCTGGATGGGGACCCAAGGGCGTTAACAAAAGCATTAGTAGGTGGTGGGTGGGTTGCTTGGGTTAGTTGGGTGGCTGCGTGTGTCTGTGTATCTGTGTCTGTCTCTGTCTGTGTGCTAGTAATTCTTAGCCGGACCCCAACACAAGCAGCCCCCGAACACTGTGCGCTGGATCCGGTAATATGCGTGCGGCTGGCTGACTGTCTGCCTGACTGGCTGGCTGACTGGCTGCCTGACTGTTTGCCCGCCTCCCCTGTACAACGGGGTTTGAGTTGCTGAAAATAATTTTATTCGGTTAGAACTGAAACTATGCCAAGAATGTAATTAGTGAACGCATAAGCGTGTGTACAATAAAAGCGGAATCGCTGTCTGGAGCAGGAGTTGTCGACTGCCTTTGCTGCCTGCCTTACTGCTCTGCTCTGCTGCTAAGCCAAAGCTAAAACCAAAAAGGATAACCCACCCTCCGCCTTCCAAGCAACAATGGGGCAATGCCAAGGCAACGACACTGACGTCAGTTTGGGGCACATTCTGCTTACACGTTTAAATTTTGTCGTCGTCGGGCTTTCAATGAAATTTGTGCTCAACTGAAGCAGCTTTCGATTCATCCTCCCATAGGGATTCAACCAACAACCCCATCTAAAGTCGCGGCTTCTAAATATATTTCCAGCTTTATGATTTGTATATACACACATATGTATATTTAATATATACATATATATGTATGTACATATGCACATACTATGTACATACATGTACATGCTTCGAATTCCATTTTGAAAACATCATTTTGTGAAATTTTTCAGAATATTTTGTTACCCATCAAAAATAGGTACAAAGAGGGTATCATGATGTTGTGGAAATATATGTTATATATGTATCATTTATCAATTTAGCCATATAGACATGAATCTCAGGGACTTAAGGAATATAGATGACTATGTCCTAAGATTGGTATACAACCTAACCAACTAGTAGTTCTTACATCGAGCATTTCTCTAAAGCGTTTATTTATGTCAACGGGATGGCTACCACAAACAAGTTTCTACATTTTGGAAAGCTAATTTAAATGATTTTCATATCATATAAAATAATACCAGGTAGTCCCTTTCATATCATATAAATGAAGCACAGGCAAAATGACATTGTACAGGTTACAATCTCATAATCCCATTCTGAATTCGTTTTTACAGAAATGTTGCAAATTCTTTTGAATTTACAAAGAGAAATGTGTCAATTAAATTGCTGAACAATTGGATTCCGAGTGTGACACAGCTGTCTCTGATCTGATCTGATATATATTCCAAATATGCAGACTGCATTAATTTTTGAATTTGAACATGCATAACTATATTGGAAATGTAAAAATTACAATTGTGATAGGCATGAATGATTTTTATGATTGTCTGTCTGTCTGTCGATGTGTAAACTATTTCATTTTGTTTTTCCTGTTGTTTTTCCTTTACAGGCCGCAACGAGTTAATTGCGCGCTACATCAAATTGCGCACGGGCAAGACGAGAACCCGTAAACAAGTGAGCTCCCACATTCAGGTGCTCGCCAGACGGAAACTGCGTGAAATCCAAGCAAAAATCAAAGTCGTAAGTGTGCCAAAAATAAATATCTATATATATATTTGTCGTATGTTCATTCAGGTATATCAAAGAACAACAACAAAAGCAAGCAGCAAGAAGAAGAAGAAGAAGAAGTGTGAGGAGTAACCATCTTTCGTTTATTGTCCACTTGCTTTGCATAAGTACATTATTTAGTTGGTTTTTTTTTCTGTTTTCTTCAGTTATCGCAAAGTTGAATTCACACATATCACATGTGAATTTCATTTTGCTGCTTCACTTTCAGTATCTTTTGAGTTCAAAAGTTTAAATTTCGAAACTTAACGATGAGCATGAAAAGCAAGGATGAGTTTCTCAGTTGCAAGTAGGGTCCATGCCAGAAGTACACCAGTTAGAAACAACATCAGAATCAGTTCCAGCGATTTCAGTTCATTTTGTCACGTTTACGCACACACATATACACAAACAAACACACACACACACACACACATACTATCAGGCGCAGCGTGTGTGCGTGTTTACTGTCAACGGCGTGTGTTTTGTAAAACAGCAAGTGAGTTTTGTGGCTTTATGTTACCCATTTGTGAGTTATCCCCCAGCTGTGTGACGTCAGTAGCTCTATCAGCTCTTGTGGCCATGCTTGGAATGTGTCGCCACATACATGCTCACATACACACATACACACACACATACAGACACACACACACACATAGACACACACACAGACACACACACAGACACACAGAGAGACACCCACGAATTCGAAAAACAAAAAAAATGAAACTCTTTTTCCAGGAACCCAATGGTGTCTCCTTGCATTTACTCAATGAGAAAGAGCAGACCCTACAGGCCATGAGCTCAATGACCAGCTCACAAATTGTCTCCGCACAGGCGGCCAATAATCTTGCCCTGGCCGCTTCGGCGCTGACGGCGGGCGTGCACCATTCGAAGCATCTTTCGCATTCCGCCCACAATCAGCATCCACAGCACCACCACCCACACCACCCACACCACCAACACCATCACCATCATACGCACCACCACCATCATCAGGTGGGTGTTGCCGCAGCCGCCGCCGCTGCCGCAGCTGCAGCTGCTGCTGCTGCCGCTGCCGGTGCTGTACAGTCGCCGGCAGCAGCTGTTGCTGCTATTACTGGGTCTGGTGTGGCGTCCAACTCCGTTGCAGCAGTATCCACATCGTTGTCTCCACGACACCACAACCACCACGCCCATGCCCACGTCCACGCCCACCATTCCCATCACAATTTGCCGCACCACATGCATCCACACCATCACCAACATGCGGCGGCCGTTGCAGCAGTTTATCACCTACAACAACAACAACAACAACATCAGCAGCAACTTCAACAACCAAATGAGACAACAACAGGTGCGGTATCACCAACATCTGTCGCTGATGGGGCACAACCACTACCGCCTCCGCCGCCGTTGCACCATCCGCCGTTGTATCCGGGCGTAAGCAAGCGTTTATGTTATCCAAGCTAAGCAATATGAACCACTCGAACCGCCAAATGCCACTTCACATCGGTGTACAATCCTCCAAACAAACAACAACAACAACAACCACCAAAACCACCAACACTAACTGCAACACCACAGCTCTCTTTCACACACTCTCTCTCACACACACTCTCTCTCTCTCAGATCGCTCGCAAATCAAACTCACTTTTTTGCACACATTTACACTGATAAAACTCCCACAATTAGTTCATTGCACACGTTGCACTCTCATTAGCTATAACAACAGCAACAACAACAACAAAGACAACACCAACACCAACAACAACAGCAGCAGCAACTCATTATCATATTTTCCTTTGGTCTGGCGATCACGTGTTTTGTTGTATTGTGTATTCTTCTAATTGTTTGTGTACACTCTCTCTATCTCTCTCTCTCACGCTCATTCTCTCGCTGTCTTTTTCTCAAGCCACATTCTTACTAGAGTGTGCTCCATTTGTGCTCCCCTTTGTCCATTGCTAACTATCTGCAATTTCAGATCTCTTTCGCTCTGTCTTCTCTCTCTCTTTCACACACATATACATTAACCTGCCTCGCTTTTGTCGTCATCCTGACTGACTCTTCATGATATTTTCTAGCCTTTGACTCACAAATACGTCAGCTAACATTCATAATGTTGCCATTTGATGGTCTCTACTTATTGCTAATCGTCACTTTTCAGTCGTTACACTGGCTCTCGTTACATACCACCTTTGACTCGTTGCTCGCTACCCGTTATTCGCCACTTGCGTTCGTTACTTGTTTTTTTTTTGTTTTTTTAGACCCAAACCCACCTGCTCAGTTCTTGCTTGCTCATTGAAATCGACTCCTTGCTTTTTTACATGCCAACAAGAACAACTGTTAATAATATATATTCGTATACAAATACGTATATTTATATATATATATATTAAGATCTATATATATATATATATATGTAAGATTTATATTTAACAAAACTTTGTGTTAGTTTTTGATAATTCGAGTACTTAGCGTTCCTGTATTCGTATTCGTAGTCGTATGTAATACTTGTTTAGTAAGCTCGCAAACAATCAAACAACCAATCAGTCAATCAATCAATCAATCAATCAATCAATCAATCAATCAATCAATCAATCAATCAATCGCTCATAAATTATGCGTGCTATCATCAGCTGTGTAACCATGTCAATTAAAAAATCTCGTGCTTAGCTTACTGTTCTTAACGTATTACGAAGACTAATCCATAAATGCAATATATAAATATAACATTTATTCTCTCTTTCTTATTATTCGTGACGCTCTCCTCCACCCCTGTTGCACGCACGTCTTGCTATCTGAATGGTTTAGCAATTTTGGCAACCCGGACTGCAGCCGAGCACATCGCAAGAGTAAGTTGACAATGCCCGTTGCGGTTGCATTGCCCCCAAACCAAAGCCGCAATATGAAAAACATAACGCATTTGCATTGACCAATAGTTTCTATGATTACAGCATCAAGCCGTTCGCCCAGCCGCCCTACACACCCGGCAAACCCTCGACGGCGGTGTCCGGCGAGATCGAGGCTGGTATTCCGCCCGCTCAATTGCCATGGGAGGGACGCGCCATTGCAACGCAGAAATTCCGCTTGCTTGAGTTTACGGCCTTCATGGAAATCCAAAGAGATGAAATCGTACGTCAAATCTAAATAGACTCATATATATATATATATATATATATCTTTATATCTATCTGTTTTGTTTTCATTATCTACACAGTATCACCGACATCTATTCGTGCAGCTGGGTGGCAAGCCATCCTTTTCCGATCCGCTACTAGAGGTGAGGTTCAACCATGCCATCATTGCATGCACTGACTAATTCAAAACTAATTGCAGACTGTTGATATTCGACAAATATTTGACAAATTTCCGGAGAAATCCGGCGGTCTCAAAGAGCTCTACGAGCAAGGTCCACAGAATGCGTTCTACCTTGTTAAATGTTGGGCGGATCTCAACACGGACGTAACGACCGGCAGTGAAACAGGCGATTTCTATGGCGTAACAAGCCAGTAAGTTTATAAAAACTTTCTCTCTCTCTCTCTCTCTCTCTTTCTTTCTCTCTCTCTCTCTCTGGCTTTCCCCTTTCACTTAACTGTTTCCTTGTGTGTTTGTTGCAGATACGAAAGCAATGAGAACATTGAGCTCGTCTGCTCGACAATCGTTTGCTCGTTTGGCAAACAGGTTGTGGAAAAGGTGGAGCACGAGTACTCGCGGCTGGAGAACAATCGCTACGTTTATCGCATTCAGCGCTCGCCGATGTGCGAGTACATGATCAATTTCATACAGAAGCTGAAGAACTTACCTGAACGCTACATGATGAACAGTGTGCTCGAGAACTTTACAATACTGCAAGTGAGTCCAATTTCTATTTTCATCTCTTTTTCTGTCGTGCTTACTCGCTTTGTTTCATTTGATTTTAGGTAATGCGAGCGCAAGAGACGAAAGAGACACTGCTATGCATAGCGTACGTGTTTGAGGTGGCGGCACAGAATAGCGGCACCACGCACCACATCTATCGCCTTATAAAGGAATAGCATGAGCTGCATGAAGCAGCGCCCAATCTGTCCGCGATCCCCACCAATGCACAAATCAGCGAATACAGCAACAGCAACACTACGAGTAGTAGCCACAATACCAGCAATAACAACAGCACAACAAACAGCAACAACAACAACAGTAATAACAATAATAACAACAACAACAGCATTAGCAGCAGCAGCAACACAAACACCAACAACAACCACAATGATAATGCCATCAATAGCAATAACAATAACAACAGCAAGAACAACAGTAGCAATGCAACAGTAGCCAGCGGCACAGAGGAAGCGTGCAGCTCAGCGACAACGGTGCAAAGCGGACAGGAAACGGTTTCGGCCATTGTCAAACAATCGCCAACATCGCCACAGCATCAACAACAACAACAACAATTGAGTGGCATCTCAGCTCTGCAAGTAGATGAAGTGATGTATGCGCAGGTGCAACCAGAAAATAGCTACCAGCTGCAACAGCAGCAGCAACAACAACAGCAACATCAACAATTGCAGCAACAGCTGCGCCAAAGCACACACTTGTTGCTGCAGCAGCATTCAACGCAGCAGCAGCAGCAGCAACAACAACAACTTGTCACTTACCAGGACCGTCCACCGCCTCCGCCCTACAGCACCTGTGTTGCCAACAACAGTAAACAGCAGCAGCACCAGCACTTTGATGCCGATCACCACCAACAGCAACAGCAGCAACAACAACAACAGCAGCAGCAGCAGCAACAACAACAACAACAATCACAACACCTAACAACTTATGAACAGTTCCTTAAATTGTCCGCTCAGGAGTATACGCAATTGAACGCAGCCGCTGAGAATGCGGCGATCAATTTGAGCAGCATGGGTGTCAGCAGCAAGGCTGATGACGATGATGATGATGATGATGATGATGATGATGATGTTAACAACGATCAGGCGTCGCACGAGCTGCGAATGCTGCGCCAGGTGAATGCAGCCGCCGCCATGGCCGTGGCGGTCAATGTGGCTGCCAATGCGTCTGACGCCGTTCCCGATGCTCCCGACTGTGAGCAGTAGTTGGCTGAAAAGGGTGGGCCATCAGTTGTTAGCTGTGCATACAAATATTGCGATTTATTATACCCACACAAACACACACACACAAACACACACACACACATAAAAGCGCACACTCACGCACACACCGAAGCGAACCCCAATTGCTTGTATTTTCATTTATACATGTATGTATGGTAGTTTATGCACTCGCATCAGCAATTAATTCAATCATGTACCTAACAGGCTATCCAACCTTTCAAATATCCGTTCTCAAAATGACATTACCTCTTCAAATAATCAGACAATCCTTCGGCTGAATGGTTTCTATAGTTCTATCGATCTGCCAATGCGGATCTGCTGTGTTGCTGCTGTGCTATGCTGTGCTGTATGCACTCTGAAAAATATTCGCATCTAAATTGAAAGTCAACCCGAAATCATCTCTAAATTTATATAATAAATTTTAGAATCGCTAGGCCTCAATCGACAATCCGAAAAATATGGTATTTATTTCTACTGCTTAGAAATGTTTTATATTTTTAGGAAATTCAAATCATTATTCTTACAACTACCAATTTTCCATTGGATTTCTTAAATTCAGAAAACTAGTAATTCTAAAACTCATGTTTAAATTTTCTTAATTTATCTGAAAGCGTAGCAAAAAAAAAAAAACTTAACTGTTAAATGAATAAACTATCTGAAATTAATATTTAAGAGGTATCTAGTGAAAAGACACTACCGTCCGTTTTAAAAGTAGAGCGAATTTTTTCTTGAGTGTACAATGTTGTACCGTACTGTGCTGCACTTTACTGTGTTGTGCGTTGCAATTGGGTGTCTGTTGGAACTGTCAGAAAAGTAGTTTTTTTTTTTATATACATATTCACATACATAAAAAAAAATACATTTAAATGATCTCAAAGTTACTTAAAACATATTTTTTGTGTGTAATTTGTATTTTTATCTCCTTTATTTTTGTGCTTTTTTTTTTTTTAAATGCGAAACGAAACATACAAAAACCGAAGCAGTTGTCGAGCGCTGAGTTTTCAAAGTAAATGAAAGTCTATCATTTTATTTTTAAAAATACATATATCTTGAATTCTACATTTTATTCAATATATATAACAAAAAATATTGCAAGTTTTTTTTTTTTGTGTGTGTTTATAGCTATTAGAGTTATGGAAAATAATGTATAGTAAACATTACATTAGGTATTTTTAATTAAACGTATATTGCTGTTTAAGCCACATTTATTAACAATTGGCAACAGTTGCGCTAGGTTGTTAGGATTATCTAAGCTGAGATGAGCTGAGAGTGCATTGGTTCGAAGCGTTGTTGCCTTTAAGGAGCATAAAACACACACACACACACACTTTGTTAGCAGCTAAGGGAGAAGAGTACGAAAAATATGCACAACAACAACATAAAAAACAAACTAATTACTCGAAACACATTTTTCTATGCAATTACCGTTAGCGACAACAATAACAAATACACACAAAAGCTAGCAACTGTGTGTGTGTATAAACCACGATGTTATTTCTCTACATACTTATGTAACTATAGTATAAATATATAATAATTCATTTAAGCATGAATCGAACGATCCACCGTTATTAAAATGATTAACTATTGATTTAAATGCATTATTATACGCGAAACTATTTGAAAAATTAAATATTAAAAAAAAAAACAAACTGAAAACTGAAAACTGAAAACAATAACAAAAACCAAGAACAAATTGAATGTGAGCAAAAAAGATCTTGGCATCAAGTGCACCTCCAATCAAGTCACCAATCCGTGACCTTCCAGCTCAAATGATGGCTGAATGGCTGGCCCACTTCAAACCTGGGCGCAGTCAAGCAGCTATCTGAGAAATGCGTATCGTGATCTAATGCCATATTAAATGCTGCGAACTAATTTATAATTGCACCTTGCACCTTAGCCAGCGCCATTTTGGTGGTGCCATTTTTAAGGATATCGATGGTGGGGTCACTACTTGGATGGTGGTTTGCATTGGTTGGTTGTGCATTTGGTGGATGACACCGATAATTACAAAGAAATGCAAACAACAAACAACAACAACAACAACAAATATTTAAAGGAAAAAACGAAAAAACAAAAAAAAGCTAATACTAATTTAATATAAAAGAAATTGTATTGTAAATGTAAAATAGTATCGTTTTCGTATGTAAATGTAGTTACTAAGCCTAAACTATAACTTTATGATGGTAATGAAAGTATAATACATATTTATAAATGTAAAGTATTTCGTTGTTGTACGATTAAAACAAATACGCATTTTTTTTTTTTAGTAATAAAACTAAATTCAACTGCATGCAACAAAAAAAAATAAGCTAATGACATGCAGAAGGGAAATTTGTACATTTATCGACAACAAGGCATAAACAATAATGAAAAACAACAAAAAAATAGTACGAAATATTGAACAATTTTGGATATGTAAACATTAGTATAAATGACACACACACACACACAAATACAAATACAAATACAAATACAAACAAACACTTGAAAAGGGGTAAAAAGTAACAATAATAATAATAATAAAACTAAAGATTAAATGAGAAATTACTATTTTAAAAAATTTTTAATCATGAAACAGTTACAATTACAAATTACAAATACCGATTTATAAAAGCCCAAACAAAAAGTATAAGAGAAATAATAAACTACAAAATAAACAACTCTAAAACATAAGTGAAACTACATAATACAGAGAGAGAGAGAGAGAAACAGTGAGAGAGAGAGAGAGAAATACATAAAGTAAAAACAAAAATTGAAATAAAATAGTGCCTAACAGAAGCAAAGTATTACAAGCCAAGTGGCATGCAGCTAAATTCGATTTTACAGCCATGCCAATCAATCATGAGCAATTCTACGATTATTTTCCAAATCAACATCAAATATCACAGTTTCAAAGCAAAAATATATAAACACTCAAATTCGAAAAAAAGCACACACATCTCTCACACAAATTGAAAAAAAAAAAAATGTTTTGTCACTATGTGTACCCATATTTATCGGGTATGGTTTTGTACAGGCTCGATATTGTTTTTCGTTTTCGTTTTTTTGTTTCAATCCGTTTGATACAAAAATCTCACATTATTTAAGAATCCGAATATCGATATTTACACACAAAAATCCGTTCAGTATAAATAACTTACACTCAAGTTAGTAACCATATTAAGATCTTAGTATAATATATATATTTTTGTATATTGACCCAAACCCAAATCCAGAACCCCAACCCTCGCCCCACCCCATTGCCCCATTGCCCCATAACCCCATTCGACCAATTCATACCATACCATACCATACCATACCACAAGGCAATCGGAGAGCTACTTAGTTTTAAACTGTTTACAAATTCGAGCAACTCGGGTCAAACACTGAAAATCCACAATCGCAATCTTTTTTAACAAATAATTTGGCATTTTAATTGACAAATCTGATTTGCTCAACAATTAAGCCAACATATCAAGTACATTTCAAGTGAGATAATTAGTACCTCGAAAAAATGCACACATTTTATAAATGCCAACAGAAAATTTTGCCCATCGTTTTTTTTTAGTTTGCAAATCTGAATTGTATTTATGTTTTTTATTTTTTAATTTTTATTTCTGAAACATGTACATGTATGTTAAGCACCTACTATACTAACAACTTCAAAGTGAGACTATTTCGATGTGCTTTGATTCAACTTGCGATTTGATTTTTTTGTTTTTTTTTTTTATTTTTTTTTTATTTTTTTGGTTTGGCTGATTTTCAGTTTGAATATGCAATAAAAACTTGTTGTAAGCAATCTATGTATACATAGAGTAACTGAATATACATATGTGCAAAAGCAGGAAATGTGTAATGATTTATTTGTTCGATCCCCTCAACTGACAAAACCCGACGGTCCTTTAAGTCCCCCAAATCCACAGTATATTTTAAGTTATGTTTGGGTTTTGCTTAATAGAAAATGAAATTTGTTTGTGAAAGTACACTGTAATTTCAACAGACAACATTAATGTACACGTCTGTATGTACGCAATAAGCAAGACAGAGATCATCATTAGCAAACATCATCATCAGCAACAAAATAATAGTGCTTAAATCAATTATTAATAAATTTATAAATAGATATACAGCTAACTGAAAACAATAACATAGCAAGGATGAACAGTGAATATGTAAAACAATAAAATTGCAATTATATTTACATAAATGATTGCAATTGATGATATAAGTATATATATATACAATATATATATGTATATGTATTTTGTTTTATATTTGTCGTTCCACAAAATGCAAGGAAGCGAACGAGCGCAAGTAAGGGAGAAAGAAACATGTGAAATTTACGTAAGGAAAAAATGTGTCATTTTAATTTTTACACTGAAATGCATTAATAAAAATTTTAATATATTAAAAAAATCGAAATCTTTTATTCAAATTGTTATATCGATTAGGATATTTATGCACTCGATTAAAGGCACTCGTCCCCATGGTGCTAAGCACTGTACCAAGCTTAACGGGACATTGTTTACGTATTTTATAACGGTGCTTCTTCGTCTTACACAGTTATGATGCATTGGAATGTAAGTTCCGTTAGTTTTTGGCAAGATTTTTGTATATTTGTGTTTTTGAGCTAGTTTGGGATTGTTTTGAATGGGATAAAAAAGAATAAATATTTATTTAATAATTTATATGTTGAAATGAATTAGTTACATACCACAAATTTGGAATGGGAAGGCAAAAAATACCTTGCTTACAAGGATACTGGACTGAACAACAGGGAAATATATTTAAATTCAAATAAAAAGAAAAAACTACAACAAATAATGCTAAAAACCAACATCAAAAAATTATCACACAGCCAAAAATCTGCGCAATCTTGCGGACTGGGCGGAATATCACTGAATGTCACTGCATCTATAATTCTATTTGATTTAAGGTTAAGTTAAACAAATTTTATTAGCCAGATTAAGTGTTGCTGAAGAACACATGTCCTGGACCCAGGAGTGGCAAAATGTGGTATTTTGTGATGAGAGAAAACTTAATTTCGATGGTCCAAACGGTTTAAATTATTACTGGCTCGATTTAAAGAAGTCCGAGATTTTTCCCAACACGAAGATGTGGCGATGCTTCACTTCAATACATAGAGGCGTCAAATGGGTTTTTCATTTATCCGCATCAGCCACACCCAAATGCCTTATTCCAACAGGATAATGTTCCAAAACATGTGTCGTGGATGGTTACGGGATAAGGATTTTAAGCTTTTAGAGTGGCCAGCAAGATCACCAGGCTTGAACCCCATAAAGAACATATGGGGACACCTGTTCCGTCGAGTTTAATTAGGTAATCGACAATTTGAGACATTTGAGCAGCTACGAAGGCTGTCGTTTAGGAATGATCAACAATCCCATTATCTGACCTCCAAAAAGATGTTGAATCGATTTTTTTTTTAGTTATAAGCAAATCAGGGGGTTCAACTGATTATTTATTTGTTTTAATTTCTACATATTATATTAATTAATTTCACCATAACGTCACTTCAAAAACAAAAAATGAATAAAGAATATTATGTTAATGTTACAAATTTAATTCCTTTTTATTTGACGTATATTTATATTTATTTATTTGAAAAATGTTATTTTCAACTTTATAAGGAACAAATCAAGTGCCTTTAATCGAGTTTCGCAGAGTGTATATTCATTTCACTTTAGAATAACGATTTTATTTGTCGAGTTAAACGACTCGTAATAATTGGGGCTATAAGGACGTTCAAATCGTTGCGATAGTTTCCAAGCGATCAATGAGTTTCCGATTTTCGCCCATTTCTATTAGCCCTCCGACTGAATTTTGCCAAGTGATTTGATTCTCAGATGACCCCATAATCCTTGATGCCGTTTAATAGATGTGGTACTTGTGATTCTAAGGGCACCTGTCATTTGAAAATCTGTATCGATTTGACCGAGCTAGAATTATTTTTCTGAAAAAGAAATCGTCAATTTGAGTTACCCTGGAAGTATGCTCTGAATCACTTGATTTTCTGAAACACTGATTTTATTTTTGGTTCTAAAATATGCTTTAATTTAATGCAATAAATACATTTACGCATATTCCGCGCAAATTGCACATCGTCTCGACTGATCGACTTACGACAAAAAATAGACACCTCACGGTTTGCATTGCCATTAACTATAGTTTATTGTTACATACATATACATTCATATTAAACGCGAAAGCTTGAATAAATAGTTCACTTGGGAGTTGTACATACAATATACGTATACATCAAATATCGTGTTTTATATGCATGCAACCACTCATTGGGTGTTAGGTGTTGTCTTTTTGTTGTTGTTGTTGTATTTGAGTGTTTCTATGTTTTAATTAATTTATACAATTCGTATTCGTTATATTTTCATCAATTGCGATTGAAGTACATCAAGAACGGGACATACCAAACAATTAATTTGAAAGTTTCACTGTGATAGCGAAACTGCGTTATTGACAATCACATCTAAAGCTTTAGGGTTTGGGGGCATTTAGATTTTTAAAAAGATATCAAAATAAAATAAGAACAATAAATTTTGTTTAATACAATTTAGAGACAACTGATCGTTAAATGACAAGAGGAACTGTAGGAATTTTGCGTTTTCAGGATGCTCCTAATTCATATTGGGGCTTTTACTATACTTTCGTGTTGGTATAATTTTGTTATTATTTTAATTGCTATTTTGCTGCTATTCCCATTGATGTTGCTGTAGTTGTTGTTGTTGTATGGTTATGGGTGCGATATTATTACATTGTCGCCCTATAGTGAAGTTGCTAGGCAAACAACAGCCATCCAATGCAGAGGAAAGCGAGATAGAGAAATAGTTTGGAGAGTGTCTGCTCATCGTCGTATTGCGTGGTGCCACGATTAGCCGCTAAAAGTATAAGACATATAATATTATATTATATGCGATATATGAACATGTTTTAAAATGCGATTCAATAGCACTTACCTGCCGGGCGCGGCTCGCGGAAGTTAAGCGATGATGTAAAGAAGCCAAAGGGGAAAGCGCCAATACCAAATGACATGTGGAAGCTGTCACCGAAGCCGAAGCCTGGAAAACCAGGTGCTGGCTCAGGCTCTGTACGCTGGCCGGCAGGACGAGGTGGCACCTTATTGCTTTAATAATAAGTACAATTAAATCAGACAATTGCTTCTATGTGAAAGTTTGCGATAATATGATCAGTTTACCGTGGATCCTCCTGGCGTGTGCTATTGCGACCATAGAGCGGAATAACTTTGTCCTTATCCACGGCTGCCTTGCAAACTGGGCAGAGTTTGCGATTGGGTCGCGTCAGCAGCCATTGGTGCAAGCATGGCCAACAGAACAGATGGCCACACATGCTAACCACCGCGTCCTTCGCTGTGTCCAAACAGATGTTGCACTCGTACAGTGATTCCTCGCTGTGATCCTTATCCTTCTCCTTATCCTTGTCGCCAGTGGCGCCGCTGTCGGTACTTGGCCCAGCCGTGTCCGTTTCATTGAGCTCCGACATGTTGCCACTGGCCAGGGCGCTGCCCGTGAACGAATATGACGTTGCACGCTGACGCAACCCCGATGTGGCATCAATTCTGTCCCTATTCCAGCCAATATTTTCGGTATCCACATGCTCTGATGCGTTAGGGAAATTACTGTCGCTTTCGTTGTCGGTGCTGCTATTGACACTGTTTGATGTAGTCGGCAATTCTGGTGCCGTTGGCAACTGCTGTTCGCCAACCAGAGTAGCTGTTGCTGTTTCCATGGTCGGTTGTGGCCAATCTGTGTTTATCGATTAGTTTGACGTCTGTACACCCGCTCTAAAAGAACGCAAAAGAAACGTTTTAAAAGCGAACGGACGATAGTTAAACGTTTATAGATAATATCCAACGGGTGTGAAACCAGAACTGTGGCTAATTGACAATGCTATTTTTATGTATGTGACACATGTCCATTTGAGAGGGTTGCGAGAGGGTCGTGCGTAGTGCCTATGATGGGTGGGTTGATTTGAAAACCTACAAGCACTCGACTGGCAATCAATGGTTTTCAACGCAAGCAAAAATACGGTCGGTTTTCGTATTCGTAAAAATGTTCGAAAAATTTTAAAAGCTAGTTTCGAATTTTTGTCTGAACATACTTTAATTTGAATGTAAAATGACTTTTGCAGCAATACATACAGGTAGGTTGTAAACTCTTCATTTCAGAGATCAAACAAACAATGGACTTTGACCAATTCGTGGAGCACTACGAGCCGATTGCTGTCAGGATTGCCAACAACCAATACACTATTTGCATATCTAAGAGTTTAAGCTCATATTTGTTGTGGAGAAACCTACACTATAATTACAGCAGTTATTCTACATAGGACGCACACAGCAAAATTCATTACAAAAGCAGTAATATTATCTCAGGTCTGAAATTATGATATATAGATTTATATTCATTGCTCAAGCGCATGTGGTCCAGAGTTTAAGCAAAGTTTCAATTAACACTTGAGCGGACTAGATTGCATCATTGTCATAGTACGTGTACATATATATCGTATGCAAACGGGAATGAACAGTTGAAAGCAGTAGACACTTGTGTCGAGAGATGCAGATGCATTTGGAGCTAACGACACCTGCACCTGCCACGAGAAGTTCCAGTTAGTTCCGTATAATATCAGTGTTGCGTACTTGGTACCTTGTACATTCGTATAGCAATACATACGTACACAAACTGTGTATGTGTGTGTTTGTGTATTTGTTAATTGTGTATTCACTTGAGGCAGAGCCACCAGGCGAGCTTTTAGTTATAGCCTATATGCGTACTTTGCATCCGACGTACATACCTACATAAATACATGCATACATACATACATACATATACACACATGGATAGATACGCAATATGCAAGCGATACCCTATCACACGGACTGTGCACACATTCATGTGTAAAAGCACCTACACATATGTGTGCACAGTAAATACACACACACAATTGCAAATGCGAGCATTCAATACGTTACTGATATTGGTGGCTTGTTTTGTTCAAACGCAATTGAATTTGTATATTTTACACTCCCTGCACTCCCGTTCCTTAGCGTCACGTGAGATGTTGAGATTCTTGTTGAAAAATTTTTGAATAACTTGATTAAGTTGAAAGACATATATATATATGTTTATTTTGTTTTTCCTTCAAGGCGAAACTGGCTGGGACTGTCATGTGTGTGTGCATACTACGTTCAAGCATACATACTTACATACAGATACATACATGTAAACATACCTTTTGCTAATAATTTTATTTTGCTTGGCACTCACAATATAGATAATAAAAAAGAAATCGCAGCACAACTTTTACGTGCGTCACAATTAATGTCCCTTTAAAACTCCGTTCTAATTATAAAATTTAAGTAAAACATAAAGTGCCCCGAATCAAAGCAATGTCGATATGGCTCTAATTTATGTGCTGTGATAATCGAACAGATGACATCGCATGGATCGATATATCGATATTTTCATCGCAAGTGAACAAAATTACGATATATTTATTTCCACCCGTTGGTGGATCTTCAAAGTTATTTTTAATTTTAAATCTATCCCAGAGATCACGTTTTGCTCTAGGAATTACAAATGTTTTATATTGTGGTATACACTGTCAAGCTTGTTCTAATAAACATTGTTAAAAATCCATATTACTTTGCTTGCGTCATTCTC
Organism: Drosophila kokeensis; assembly: GCA_035042145.1. Taxonomy (NCBI): domain Eukaryota; kingdom Metazoa; phylum Arthropoda; class Insecta; order Diptera; family Drosophilidae; genus Drosophila; species Drosophila kokeensis. The sequence continues at coordinate 3,309,926 of JAWNLT010000086.1, read as the reverse complement.
GTTAGTATCGATATAATATAAATAATATAACCATGCACAAATTTTTACTAAATACATTTTAAACAAATTGTATTTATTCGTTGCCGTGGCACATATATATAAAAGGTCCCAAGTCACCGAAGCAAAAATATGAATAGATATATTTAAGATAGCTTTACGCTGAGGGAGTTTTGCGCATATAAGCAACAAAAGCCGATTGTTATATCGACTCAGCTGATGTAAAGCTGACTAGTGACTAGTGCGTTACACTTTTAATGATAATGATCATAACCTAAGGGAATATAAAAAGTTGCCAACAAGCATGACTCTTTAATCTACGAGAAATAATTATTGAAATGATAGTGCACAAAATAAAATACCAAAGTCAGTATAAAAATACAAATTTATTCGTTGTGCTTTAGCAAATTTTTGGAGTTAACAATTGGCAGAAATATCGAATGCTGTGCTTAGATAAACCCGACCGTTTAAAAAGGCGGTGCTCAAACCGTTACTGCAGTCTATTCTTAAACAACAAAAAATGAAGGAATAAAAGCTTATTCAATTAAAAGGCAGCAGCAAGCACCACTTGAAGTGCCATGTAAGCAGTTGCCAGAAGCGCCACGAAGAAGGCGAGCGCACGTGCCGGCTGAGGCACCACAACTACGGCGTATACCAAGGTGTGAGCGACGCGGGCGATGCCAACGGCACGGAATAGATTGATGGCGAGGAAAGCACTGGGATTAGTCAGAGTGTAGAGCAGGCCGACAATGAAGAATGGCAGAATGTTCTCCAAATCGTTGCGATGAGCACGACGCACACGCTCCACGTTGGGATCATCGAATTTGACCTTCAGTTTTGGGGACATCAAATCCTCCTGATTGGCGAAAGTCTGAAAAGCAACGAAAATGTCATGAACTTAAAATGTGTTCAGACTATGTGGCCGCTTTCGCCAGACTGCTGGACTTTGACCAGCAACAAACTATGAACCCTTTCCCTCTCACCTTGGTCCTAAAGCGCTGCATGCCCGTGAGTAGGGACATGGCCAACATTTTAATGACCAGCACACCGGCCCAGAAGGTATAGCTCTTAAACACTGGGTTGCTGAGGGTTAGAAGTTCCAAACTCATGATTGTTTCTAATTAGAATCTGTTTCGTTCTTTCAAATTTGCTCCGGGAGAACTGCCTTCGTGCGTTGCAAGTTTTCAACTGCTGTGAGCGCATCGCTTTTTCATATTATATGCCGGTTTCTGTGGCTCTCTAGCGCTCACTCGCTATGAACTCTCTCTCTCTCTCTCCCTCTCTTTCTCTTGCTGTTAATCAAAGCGCGATGGCATCAACACTTTATGAAGGCATGTACCTTTGTACATATATGCATAAAAAGATACATATATACTCACTACGCCCGTTATTGAGTCCCCCTAACGCCTACAGAACGTGAAAATAGCGTACTTAACCTACTCTATCTATAATTTGGGTTCGCCTTTGCCGGCACATTCATGTATACATATATATAGGTATGCTTCTAATCTTACAGCACTAAAAGGAAAAAAAATCAAAGACTTACCAGTGTTATAAATCGCCAAATGCCAGTTATTAGGCTCATTGCAAACATTTTTAACACCAACAGCGCAGTCCAGCCCATATAGCAGCGGAATACCGCGTTATTCATTGAGATTAGCTCGGGATATAACATTGCGCCGTACTGAAATTCACTTGATGATTAAAGCACACTGAATGTGAGAGTTGCAGTCGAAGCTACTTTTATATTGCATTTAGCTCTTGACGTGTGTGCAATTCGTAATACAGGCTTAGAAACGTAATAGAACACAATCTACATAAGCTAAGCGAAATAAACTAAGCTACTTATATACAAGCATTTGTGCATACACTCTACGAAACTCGATTAAAGGCACTTGATTTTTTCCTCATAATATTTAAAATGAGATTTTGAAATTTTTTTTTTTTTTATTTTTAATTAAAAACAGACGCAATTTTATTTAAATATGTACAATATACCAATTATAAAAAGATGTTTTAACTTTACTGTTCTGACATTGCCACCGTATGCGGCGGAGCAAGCGAAGCAGCACCGTAGCAGCGTATCCGGCGCGGTGGCCGAATCACAATAAAACCTATTTGACGAGGGGATGCACTGCAACTGCAGCTGATCCCCATTGGGCTGAGGACGATAGAAGCGGCAACGGCGTGGACCATATATTGGCATATTGGCATCGTACGGCGGACTGAGTATATCGAAGAAAGCGGCAACGCCGTTTCCGGCCTGCACTATCTGATGATAGTTGCGTTTGCGTGGCGTGAGCAATGCGCTCGCTGTTTCTGCTGTCAGCAGGCAGGGCTCCTCGGCGACAACGTTGACCAGTGTGGGATTTGGCTCATACTGTAGCGGCTCATCGGCGGGCAGCTGCTCTGTGTAGCTCTGCACATGCAGCTTGCCCCAGATGCAACGCAACAGGCCGTACATCATGGGATGATCGTGCAGCGGAATTGAATTGCTGTTGCGCACAATGAACACGCCCATGGAGAAGCGTTCGTTCTCGAAAATGTGCATGTAACTGCAGGGGGCATGGTCGTCACTGGTGACGTCATCGCGGAACAGTTCCTTCTTGATGCGTAGATCGCGATAGGAGAGCTCATCGGTGAGTTTCTTCAAATGCTGCAGATTGGCGTTGAACCTGGCAAAATTGGCTGGATCGAATGTTTTAAAGGCCTGGCGCAACACGCGCACAAAATGGGAAGTCATTGCCCAAAGTTGGCGATTAGCTTTTTAGCCCGTTATCTGTATTGCACCGGCGTTGACGTCAGGCGTGATTTCTTCTGGCCAGTTGGACAAGAAACTTCGATAATTAAATTGCACTGCAATTGCGGACAAAAGAAATTTTAGATACAAAAAACACAAAATTTAGCAGTCTTTAACATTAATATACAATTTTACATAAATTTTTTTTTAAAGTGAAATGACATCGATTCAACAACTTTTAAGAAGTGAAAAAGTATTTGGTGTGCCTTTGTAAATACTGTCTTTGACTTCATTTTCTTCCATGTTTTGATATTTGTAACGTCAAATGGAATTTTAGATGCCGTAGCATTTTTGTCCAGCCCAACCCGTAAGATTGCAGATTTTTGACTATGTGATATAGTTTTCTTTTAACTTTTTTAAATTTAAATTTAATTGCTGTTGCTGATCGACTTAATTTAATTGATATTTGTCTGTTGTTCATTCCAATATACTTGTACGCAAGAATCCTAGCTATTTCCTCAGGCAAGAGTGTTTTTCCTTTCCCGTTCCAAATATTTGTGTGCAAATAATCTATTTCTACTTATAAAACATTTCATAAATATGTATTCTTTATTATCCCATTCAAGGAAATTCCGTACAACGCCCCAAATACTTTTCCGAAGGTGAACTTCGCCCGCAAACTAGCTCCAAAAACACAAATATGAAAAAATCTTTGGAAAAAATTAACGGAACTTTCATTTCAATGCATCATAACAGTTATCAAATGCGTAAAACAATGTTCGTTAGGCTAGGTGCAGTTTGTAACACCAAAAACACGAGTGCCCTTAATCGAATTTCGCGGAGTGTATATACATATGTACATACCTTAAGTGTATATTATAAGAAATATTTAATTGTAGAATTCATTAGATTTTCCTGTGGCAATTAATATAAGCAAATAGAAGCAGTAATCCTTAAGACCAAAGTCTACAGGCTTTCATACACATACTTATAAAAATGTGTGTGACTTAAAAAAGGCATTATCTACATTTACTATAAAATCAAAAGAAAAAAAAAACAAAATTACTTTACAGTTTACACATTTTGCAGCGTACTTTCCGATTGTGTGTGTGTGTGTAACGTATCTCACAGCCCAGTAAGCTCGATAGGAAGATTATTCAAAATTTTGCTGTCAGACAAAACGCAGCTGTTAAATGAAAATACAAAAGCTAACAAATTACAGTAATTAGAGTGAATTGAAAACAAAAAACGAATCGTTTTGAAAAGTAGCCCACAAGCTGCAACTCGGAATATAGAAAAATGCTGAGTGCCATTGACAACTAAAAGTTGAACTGAGATTGCCTGAACATACCTGATTTTAATGAAATGCATGAAAAGCAATATAAGTGCATCACTTAAAAATAGTACAAACTAGTTACACATTTGCCATCACGCTATATTATATCTCATTAACATATATGCAAACTTTCTAGGAGTAAATTGTACTGTATTTATTATAAACGGTTAAATAAACAATTAATGTTACTATTAAGCTGATTGAATTATTTTACATTTTCATTTATTTAAAGTATATATACATTTTTTTTTGTTGTTATTATTTGTTTTGTAACCCAATTCCAATTTAGAACATAACCGAGATCTGTTTAAAAGGGTTGGGTGCATTGCGATGCTCCATTAAGAGACCTTCAATTATGCACCAACAGATTATAAGCGAAAAAAAAAAACGTCAATTCCAGTTGCAACTTAACTCAACTCAATCAGATTCAGATGCACAACTGGGCAGCGAATAGTAAATATGTATGTTTATTCAGTACATATTACTTAAACTGACTAAAGTGCGCTGTATAATCGTTATCTGCATCTCCGTCTCCGTTTTACATTTTTGTCTGAATTTCTGGTTGGGTTCTGTCAGCATTTTGCCAAAGAAAACAACAGGCGGCATATGCTCTTCAACATGAAATGGCTTTTTCCTCCAATTCTTGAGTGTAATTAATTAATTTCGCGCTCATTTTGCTATGCGCCCATTGTTATTGCTGTTGTTGCTGTACGAAAACATACATAAATCATAATGTGCAAAAATTTGCATAACATTCGTTGGGGCAACTTCTGCGGCTCAGTGATTGTTCTACTTTGGTCGCGTAAGCGCGTCTCCGCCGGAATACCATCCAGTAACAAGTTCTATACACGTGCATCTCAAGGATATTAAGTTAACTAAAACCGTGTGCTTGCCATAATTTTTGACAAAATGTCGCACGGCGAACGCAAAGGTCGCCTCAATGTGATTAAATTTTTGGAATTGGTAAAGATTCTTATGTTACATTTTTTTGTTTTTTTTTCTGTTTTTTTTTTTTTGTAAATTTCTAGTGATAAATACAAACTCTTGTAAATGAATACACATTGTTTGAATTCCTTACAAATAATCTTGTTAAACAAGTAAAACAAGCTGCAAATCATATTTGTATATCAATTATATCAAGTGCGTTTATCCTTAGGCATTTTCCGTAGCCTGTCTTGTGCTGCACTTTTACAGTTTCAATGATCGCGACATTTTGACGTCATTCATGGCGACAGGCACATTCACCGGCTACATTATTGTAGTCATCGGTGTATTTGCAGGTAGGTTGCCATCCCCATATATGTACATATTAATAGTTGAACACAACACAGACATTGTCGTTTTGATTTCAGGCGTTCTAATGCGTGCTCCCATTCATAAGCGGATCGACATCTTCTTCAGCGTGCTGGGTTGCGCCCTGTTCGTGGCTAGTGGCGTCTTCATTATAGAAGCCTGGGAGTTCTCGTTTCGGACGCGTACACGGGATCTGGCGCTGATCAAGGCATCGCTGTCCATTGTTAATGGTGTGCTGTTTGGCTTTGATGCGATTTTTACTTTTCGCGATAAGTGAAATGTTGACCTAGTGGCCAAAGACATTCTTGCATTTAAACCTAAACAATATTTACATTTATATTTATACTTAACGAACATACTTCTTGATACTTGAGTAAAAATATAACTAGGTCTTACACACATACATATTTCCTATTCAAACATACAAAAGATTTTTCCAAAAAACGAGTTTATTTGCGTAAATGGTTTTTTTTTTTTGCTGTCTCTCAAACATACAATATATATTTATTTTAAATCGCTTTTTGCTTATTAAATAATATGTATACATATAGTGTGCCATAGTTTTTGTTGTTCTTTTGTTTTGTTTTGTGTCAATAAACCAGCAACATTGCAACATGCATTAAGAGTTATTATAATTAGGCTGAGGCCCGCCCGAAACACAAACATCAATTAGCCGCCGACATGGAAATCATAAAATAGCTTGGACGCATTTTTACATTGCTATTGTAGTTAGATTTAAATCGTATTGTGCTGTTCTTGTTTTTATGATTTTCATTCTTGATAGACGTGGGAAAATATGCATCATAGTCTTCTAGGCAGGTTTTTAGTGTTCTTTTTTCTTTTTGTTTTTGTTGATCGAGGGCTGCATCTTTGGGTGTTGGTGCTTATGACTGTTGTTGTTGGTTGTGGCGCGGTCCTTAGGCAGAATTGTGTATGTTAAGGCGGAAAATGTCATGAGCAACATAATAGGTACCAGCATTGGCTTTCAGCACGAAGACCTGTGAGAAAGCGAGTGGAGGATCGTCATCGCACTGCAAAACGATTAGAAATAATTGATATTAATTCCATGCGCAGGAAAATGAAAGTGTAATTTAAATGAAGGAAAGCAACCAAACAGAACATAGAGCAAATTCACAGATAGTCAAGTAGTAAAACATTTTTCGGCAAACCGCAGCTGCCATACCCTTGCTAACCTCAAATTTCACATATTTACTTATTTGTTGTGAAAAGAGAATATGTTAATACAATATTAAGTTGCTACACCTTCGACAATACGTGTTTATTCGTAGAATTATTTGTTTGGTTTGGTTTAGAATTGATAGCGTTGTGGTAAAAAAAACCAGGTGTTGGCTTACAGACTTCTACATTCGTCTCATTTGTCATATATCCGTACATTCAATCACAAATAAACAATTCAGAAGTTTTAGATATCATGCTTAGTTCACCATGTAATTTCACAAAACCTTAATATGCAATTACTTTCGTCTACGTTGGACAAACTTAAATGATAATGCAAAAAAAAATAAACTAAAGTCTTCAAAATCTTAAGTGAAGTTCACTAAGTACCCAAACCACTTGGCTAACCATAGGATGATACAAACAGGTGAACACGAACTGTGATATATCTGAAGTCATTTGAATCATTTTATGTGTTTTACTTGTGTTAAGGGTCTCATAATAATAATTTCTTAAAGTTACACATATAACTTCATTTACAGCTCACAAATTTTGTGTTACTGTACGATGGTACTGTGGAAAGTGTTAGTTCAACTCAAAACTCATTTAGAAGCTTGAACTGAAAACCATTCAAAAATGAATGTGGCAATAAGTTCAATGCAATTTAGACATTAACAATAACCTTGCAGCAAACGGTAGCTTGTGGCAAAAATAGGATACGATTATCGCAATTTACCGGACCCGGAGTTAGGCAGCAGCAGTATGTGTTTGCATGTAGTTTGTTAGCATGGTTCAATAGAACAATAATTATACAAATGTATTAAGCTCGTTTAGTAGGTCAGTGCTGAAGTTGTTTGTTATTGCATTTTGTTGTTTTGTTGTTACGAATGGATGCAACAAAAAGCTTTTTACTTTGCCTGGCCGGTATCGCCCCTCTTGAGTGATTTTTTTGATGTTGATTGTTGCTACACATCGTGCAGCGCAAGCCTAAAGATATCGTGTTGCACAAAGAAGCTAATGCCCACTGGCTTGAGCACAAAGGTCTGAATATACGCATGCGGTTGATCCTCATCGGTCTGCGTTAATAAACATGTTGCAATACAAATACATGTATATTTATATTGTATGTATGTATATATATATATATTTATAAATATTTATTTTAAGGGAATTCTCACCTGTACACGTCCCAGCACATTAATCAGCACGCCGCCATCGAATGTGGGCTGAGAGTCAACTGTGGTGATGACACGACTGATCTTTTGGAAACTGAGACTCTGAAATTGTTAGGTATAACTTTGGGTATACTTATTGGGTTACATTTGAGTGCTTACCTGAACTTTCTCAAGGATTTTTGGCGCTCCTTGTATCTGATGGCCCTCGAAGGTCATGAAGCTGTCTGTCGCCTGCCCAAAATAGATCGAAAAGAGCAAAACATTCGATTACTGTTGAAATTAAATACATATGCACACACACAAACATAGATATGTATTCATGATGAGGTGTGTGTCATCGTTAGAAATTTCGAGAATATTTATGCACAGACTTCAGTCAAGCAAAGTCCTGCCAGAGGAAAAGGCGTCATCAAAACTTAGATTGAAAAACAAATAATATGAACAAAATAGTAAATATTAGATAGTTCTCTCACTGAAATATTCGCCGAGTTTCACTTTCACTGCATGTATTTTTTGATTCATATTGTGTTTGGCTTGTGTGCCGGATGGATCATCATTCTTTTACCGCGTAAAATAACAAACGCAACTTGCGCGCTCTTTTTGTCGTAGCAGCAGCTCCATGCAATAATTATGTTTCTGACGATTTGACAAGGGCGCGCCGCTAGCACAGATGACGAACAGCGAACAACAACAATGAAAGGGTCTTGCTTGTCGTCAACTTTCATATATCCGTAAAGCGTGCAGACATGTGCATGTAGGTCAATGCATACGCAAATATATGGCTTATATACAGAGTTTGAGGATAATATCAACAGCATGGCCAATAGATTTGGCGACTATACAACTTACACTGTAGAAGTTAACCACGTTAGCGCGGTTTGCCGGGTCGTCAAAGATGGCATAATATTGCTGAACGAAGCCTTTGCCAATGTCATCGTATTGTGGATTAAGTGCCATAGCGTCGATATCAGATTATTATTGGATATGTTGCAAATGTGCTGCAGACCAAAGACCTAATCAAATAATTTGATTATACTTTTGGCAATGTGCGAGACTGAAAACTCAGAACACAACTGGCAAGTGTGACCACAAGCGGGGTGCGGGTAAAAACTGGCATTCAATAAATTTGTCAACACGATTAAGCACTTCGGCCAATCGATTACAAGTCAATATTTAAAATAAATATCGATAGATAAAAATTAAAATAGTTGCACCTACGCGAATGGTATTTAAAAGAATTTTCGGTGCAATCTGTAATGATGATTTTTTTGTTTGGTATATTTTTCAGTTGTTTTGTATTCAATTCTTTGTTTGCGTCAAGTTATCATAATTCTTTGATTTGGCCGACACCGATGTCTGGAAGATGTAGATAAATATTTCTCAGTGGATAAGTTGGCCGTATTTTGGTTTTTCCATGAAACGGTCCCACTAAATTCCAAATTGCTATGCGTTTCGTGCGCAAAGCGATTAAAGTGGTTATTGTGTATTATTATGTTAACTTTTGCCAATATTTCCCAATTATGTCGCATTTGCCTGCGCCATCTGCGTCAGATTAATGAGCAGCAACAGCAACACACACACCGCAACAAATCCAGTTATAATCCGAAAGCGCTGCCCCATTTGGCAAAAATGTTGAATCACTTTTTTGCCATTGACGTATTTCAGCAGCCGGAGACATATCCACAAGACATATGCGCATTGTGTTACAATGCCATCGAATACTTCCAGCAGCTCTGCAACGTCGCGGAGCAGAGCAATGAGATGCTGATGCGCCTCACCATAACCCTGGCCGTTGATCAGCCAAAGCGGACAGAAGCTGATGTTGATGTCCATGTTGATGTTAATGCTGACGATCACTCGGTTGGTATATACAAAAATTTGCAGTTGAGTCAGCTTGTTTTTTGTTTAGGGCTGAGCTAGCATTTTTGCAGTTGTCGCTCGTGAAAGCAGAGCCGGCGGAAGACGAAACACAGCATCACCAAGATTACAATGCTGACGCTAACGCCGACGCTGACGTAGATGACAATGGTGATGGCGATGTCGATACCGATGCGGATGCGGACAATGTAAACGACAACAATGAGAGCCTGGAGGCGAATAATGATGAGGCAGCGGCTGCAGCGGCCAGCAAGCGAAAGTTGCTCGCTTGCGAGCAGTGCGGCAAGCAGGTGTACAAGCTGCCCTATCTGGAGGCGCACATACGGAGCGTGCACGAGGGTCACCCGAAGCCCTTTCTATGTCGAAATTGTGATAAGGCATTCACTCGATATGAGCAACTGCGCTCACATGTGCGCAATGTGCATCCGGCTGTTGCGGCTGCGACAACAACAACATCATCGGCGATCAGCGAGGAACTGGAACTATACTGCGAGCAGTGTAATCGCAGATATAGTACGAAAAATGCACTTGGCGAGCATCTGAAGCGTCACGCACAGGAAAAACCGCACATTTGCGAGCATTGCGGCGTCGCGAAGGTGACACGTACCGAACTGCTCACCCATCTGCGCATCCACAATCCCGACTGGGAGAAGTTCAAATGCAAGCAATGTCCTCAACTCTTCCGTCACAAGAGCGCCATCAGCCGGCATGTTCGCGTTGTGCACGAAGGACAGCGGCGATTCCAATGCGGTCATTGTCAGAAGAAATTCGGCACCCATGCCTCTCAGGTGCGACACGAGCGCCTCCACATTGAAACATTTTAATTCATGGGGGCAATATACTTAGAAACCCATCTTTATGGGCATATACTACAAATTCCAAATGATGAGTGCGCCAAAAACTATTACAATATGTTTGTAATCACTTTGTTTATCATATTGAGCATATTAACAAACACGAAAGCTAATCACATAAGCGAACCGAACTTTTTTATAATATTTGTATTTAGAAGATACTCTCGTTGAGAAACCATAAAACATTTGAACATAGTCATTATCAATTACATACTTTTTGTATTGCCAACTGGCTAATAATATGCACTATTGAATTAATATTTTTTTAAAATTATTTTTAGTCATGTCCCTCTGTGGCAGTTTATTAATGATATTTGATCTTTTCGGTGTCATCTTAATTTGTTCATTCAAACTTTGGGTTGAAATGCATCAAAATTTTTTCCATTATTTTCCTTCATTTATGTCCAAAGAAATTAGTGTACTTTGCTCTTAATCTGTGCGTTTTATAATTATGATCGGGACACTATGAAAATTGCTAAGTAATTTAGTGGTTTTGATCCATTGTTTTCGATTTGACAGGAAATTTAGTTTCTCATATTCCGCTCTGCATTTTTGAACTGAGCGAACAGTTTAAAAATTGCCACTTATGCCCAGCGACTGGTCACACTTAGTTAATGCTGAATCATCGATACAATTCAGCTGATACATGTAGCGAAGTAAGCAATATTTACAAAAATTGTAAGACAAGTTCAAAAATATATATATATATTATGTTGGCTGCGCATTTTTCAAACATATGCTTGATATCAAAAATTGTGTAATCCAATAGTAAATACGGCTTTCTGGTAAATGCAGGGACACGTTTTCAAGATAAGCCGATTGGCAATTAGACCTCTGCGAAACCGATTTATCTGCGTTATGCCAAACGCCGGCAAGCAAAAGCAAATAATACAACAAATACCACAGAGGAAATTTTGTCATTGTAGCAACAGCAGCAGCAACATGCTTAAATATTTGAATCAAAAGGAGGCCATCAATGTCGACCTGGAGCTCTTCAAAGACTACAAGTTTAGCGTGGATCAGTTAATGGAACTAGCCGGTCTAAGCTGTGCACACGCCATAACCAAATGTTTTCCGGCCGATCAGTTTGGCCGTGTCCTTGTCTGCTGCGGTCCTGGCAATAACGGTGGCGATGGACTGGTCTGTGCACGCCATCTAGCCCTGATGGGCTACACACCAGCCATTTATTATCCGAAGCCAACATCAAATCCGTTATACGAAAATCTGTTGCATCAGTGTCAACGCATGGACATCTGCAGCATTGACGAGTGTCCCAGCGTGGAGACGTCTGTCAAAAGTTACGATTTAATTGTAGATGCCCTCTTCGGCTTTAGCTTCAAGCCGCCGGTGCGCGAAGATTTTGTACCCGTCGTGAAGCTGTTACAACAGACAAAGCTACCGATTGCCAGGTAAATATCAACGTTTCCCATCACCTGCTCTCCATTAATTATTTTTTATTGTGATTTTTTAGTGTGGATATACCCAGTGGCTGGGATGTGGAGAACGGTAAGCTCAACGATTGCGACCTGGAGCCGACACTGCTTATCTCATTGACCGCTCCCAAGCTATGCGCCAAACACTTCAAAGGCAAGCATCACTTTTTGGGCGGACGCTTTGTGCCGCCGGCTCTGCAGCGCAAGTACGAGCTAAATCTACCTGACTATCCAGGCAACGAGCTGTGCCTTGAATTATAAACACATAAATAATGTAGTTATGTACATATATTTTGAACAGCTGTAAATTATTGTAAATGCAAATGTGTGTAAGTTAGGGACTCGCAAAACATGTTCAAAATTGATTAAATCTCTAGATCTGTCTCAGATGAAAGACTTCCACATTATAATCACTCATAGCACCATTTGCATAGCAGTCGCCATAAATTTCTTATGAAAAATCGGCCACTGTGTATGAAACAAATATACAAATGATTATTCTGGGCCGATTTCGAGCTAAACAAAGATACATTTTTGATTAAAATAATAATTCTAATTTTTTGACAATTCCAATTTCTAGAGCATTTGTTTTAAGTTGGTGATTTATTTATATTAACATATGCTTAATCAAAATATGACCTTGTAGGTAGCATGCCCCACCCGTTTTACTTGTACAAGCGATTGTAGTTCTTGCGCCTGCGATCCTCCTCGAAGTTATTGTTGCGTGCCCATTCTTTCAGATTGCCTTTTGAGCGCAGCATTGCCGACTTGGAGTCGACGTCACGCATTACAAAAGGTGAGAGGCCAGCAATATAATCATCATCCATGGCATTTGTCTTTGTTTTGGCCACACGCGACGGCATCTGTCGAGGCATGGGCTGATCCTCAAACAGAATGGGATTGCGCGAATGCTTGCCGCCCTGGAAGCGTGGCAGGCTTTGGTTCTTATACTTGGCAGTCAAGGAGCGCCTCGTGTTTATATGCAGTACCTGTTTGCCGTTTTCGTCCAGACTAACAGCCACACGCTTGAGCGTCTTGTTGCCGCAATTGGGGCAGAACACCTTCGTCATAATGCTGGTCGTCTTAAAGCATCCATAACAACGTAATATGTAGGTGCGCAGCTGCTTGATGATCCGTCCATTTAGCGCGGCCAGCTGCAGATTCAGCTGTTTCAGCACATTTTGCAGCGCATAATCTGTTGTCATGCAGGCAACTGGCGGCACTAAATCCGTTTCCACTTTGCCCTCGATCGCCTTCTTGGCCTTCTTGATGTTGGAGTGCGTTATCCAGCCATCGTCGCCAACGTCCTCGTCATCGCCGATATCTTTTTCGTTAGATTGTTGGGTCTGCTGCTCCACTTGGTCATCTTCGTCTTCGTCCCTGAACTCTGCCACCAACAGATCACAAGTTGCCTGCTCCTCATCCGCAGAGGGTGCACATTGCAGTTTCTCAAATAGTTTGTCGAGCTCCTCTTGCGTTAGATCGTCATCGTCTTCGTTGTCGTTCCCAATGTCTGTTAATTTACTTTCTGAACTTTGTATCTGTGTTCCATCAATATGTGCTTCAATGGCTGCCTTAATGTGGTCGACTTTGTCGCTGCTCCTATCCAACTGCTGTTCGTTGTCATCTTCCCCTTCCTCTTCCTCCTCCTCCTCATCATCGTCATCCTCATCATCCTCCTCGTTGCCCTCGGGCATATACCAGCCGACGAGACGCTTATTATTCACATCCTGCATCTCCTCGGGCATGTCCTTGGAGGCAATTACCTGTGACACAACTGGCGCATTGCGCAGATGCTGAATGCCAACTGTGTCAGCCTCCAGCTCATATGTGAGCGAGATCACTTTTAAATCAATGCCGGATAAGCTCGCATAGTCACCAGTCTTTTTGGCAAACTGCACGCAATGCTTAACGCTTTCGGGACGTGGCTCGCGCACCTGCAAATCATATGGGAGCACACAGAGCCGTCGTATCTGGCGTTTGTTGCGTACCTCGGCAACCACCTCTGGCACGGTAAGCACATTATCCGCATATTCCTTTAAACACGAAAAACAATTTGGGATATTTTCAATTTGAATATCATTTCCTATGTGCACTTACGTTTAGTGGCACAGCATTTATAAATGCTGTGGTGTCTGCCACAAGATATTTAATTTTACAGCTGCTGGTACTCATTATATTATAATTAGTAAATAAACCTTTAAAGGAAACGCACTAGCGAAATTTGCAGTATACTTTTGCACGTGTTGTCCACAACAATTATCGAGTCTACAAGGTACTCCGATAATCGGTCATCTATCGTTTTGTTGTATGTAAATAAATGCCAATAAGAAAAAGAAAACAGAATGTGATGTAGTTCGTATCATCCAATTCAAAAGTATTCAAATAGTTTGCATTGAAACGTTAATGTACATACCACCCCAGCCTTTGTTTCATGGTATAATTATAATATGAGATTATTCATGAAGCTGAATGGACATATTCTTTGCGAACGAACGAAAAGAAACAATACCATGCATATTGATAATATTTATTATCAAATGTAGTCTTTATATAATGTTAATTAATTTTTAATTATTAACAGCTCTTAGATTGTAATATATGTGTATTGTGACATCACAAAAGTATGAAAACTGCTTAAAATTTGTCGGTGGATATGTATGCTGCAACCTTCTAGTATATTTTCTCCAAATTGGCGATGCTTTAATTGTCAATGCAGTCGCATCGATAAGTGGCTGTAAGATATATCGATATCAGCATCCTGCACTGTTGTCATCTCTAGTTTTCAAGCCAAAAATGGCGAAGTGAGTGCGTACTCTATTTTTTTTTTTAATCGGGTTTGATATTGTTGTCAAGCGTATAAATTATATAAAGCTGTTTAGATAATTTGAAATATTGGCTATGTGGAATCAATGGCCCATAGCCGCAATGCCAAACGCGGGAATGGCTGCACCACCGCCGCAACCTTCAATACCACCCCCACTGCCCGATGCACCACCGCCTCCGCCTCCTGTAGACAATACTCCAATGGTTGCAGCTGCTGTTGCCTCCGCTGGTGTTACTGGTGGTGCGGCACCCGGAGCTTATATGGGTGCGAGCGCATTCCAATCGGGCAACAATCCTTACGAACAATACACGGCTGCTCAATATGCGGCGATGACACCGGAACAGCAGTACGCGCTGCAGCAGCACTGGCAACAGTGGCAAACCTACCAGCATGAATACGCCAAGTGGCATGCCCAGTATGGTGAGCAGGTGAGTTCAGGTTCATGCGTTGTCTGAATCCGCGTCTTGACTGTTTTTTTTTTATAATTCCATGTATTCCAAATTCTCACAGTACAAGCGGGAAATGGCCGCCGCTGCAGCTACCAATACTGCGGCGGCACCGAGCACATCATCTATGCCCCCCATTGGGCCCGTTTATCCACCAGCTCAAATTGGACCTCAGATGGCGGTGCAGCAGACACAATCACAGCCACAGTCTTACTATCAGCAGACACAGATGCAGAAACTGCCACCGCAAATGCAACCGCAGTCGCAGACGCATCCCCATACACAGATGCCTGGTAAAATAATGGCACAGCCGCAGATGTATAATCAGTCGCCACCACCGCAAGTCTACCAACAACAACAACAGCGACCCCCGCAACAAATGCACCACCAGCAACAACAGCCGCCGACGTCAAATCAATGGCAGCAACAGCCGCCGCCGGGCAGATTCAACCAATTGCCTCCCGTAAACTACAGTCAGCCGCCCAGTGGTGGTCGTTGTGATTCTGGCATGTTTCCCAATTTACAGCAGCCACCACCTTCGTTCATGCAACAGCCACCGCCGTCGACATCAATATCGTCGTCATCCGGTACTCCAATGGATCTTCCTTGGGCAAAGGGCACATCAAACAGGAGCAATGACAAAGGCAACGCGAAGGATACAGAGGACCGTTCGCGATGGGATGGACCACCGTCAGATCTGGGACCAGCACGTAACAATCGTTGGCAAGGCAATGAGCCGGGCACCAACAACAATAGCAGTAATAACAATAGTAGTACCAATAACAACCAAAGTGTTAATAATTCAAATCAATGTGGTAACCGACGCAGCTGGCCTGGCAACAACACCAACAACAGTAACAGCAACAGTCGTAACAATCCGTTCAATACAGGATCATCAGGTCACTTTGGCCCCGATGATGGTGGTAGACTCAATTCTAGCAACTTCGGGAATGTTGATAATTATGGGCCAGGTAACAATAACAATCGGCGCAGCGGACGTTGGGAACAAAATCGATCGAATCAAAGCGGCGGAAACTTTGGCTCACCACCGAAAAACAACAATAGTTTCCATGATGGTGGTTACAATCGCGTCCCAAATCAAAGCACCTACAACCAGCAACAGCAACAACAACAGCAGCAGCAGCAGGAGCTGAGCTTTGATCTCCTGTTCAACCAGTGGGAGAAGCAGTTCGAGGATTGGAAACGTGCCAATGCCAATCATCCGGATCGCGATGAATACCGACGCTATGAGGAGGAATTTGAGAAGCAGCGACGTCGCATTGCCGAGCGTCGAGAGCAAATGCGACGCGGACGTCAAATGCAAAATTCACAACTACAACCAAACCAACAACAACAACAGTTAGGCGCCAGCGGCGTCGATGGTCGCTATGGCGACTATGAGGAAGGTGAAGGCTATTCAGATGAGGATAATAATAAGCAGACACAAATGCACAGCAGGAACAAGGGCCCATCTCTGAGACGCGTACAGAACCAGAGAGAAGGCCAGAACATGGAAGAGCAAAATGCGGCGCCCAACGAGTCAGACGCAGATATATCCCACTACTCTTCGCCAAAACCAGATGCACAGCAGGAGCAACCACAACAGCAGACAATGTCATTAGTTAGCCAGGAGCAAAATATCCCAGCGAAGCACGCATCTCACCAGAAACAAGTGCCACCACAACAACAACAAATACAACCGAAATTACAACAGAAGCCGCAATTAAATGCCCAAAAACCAGCGGCGGCCAACCAGCATCAGGAACAGCAGAATGTGGACAAGGTTACAACTGCAACTACGGCTGTAACTCCCGCTTCAGCTTCAGCTCCCGCTCATGCAGCAGCTCCAGCTGCAGAGGTAACTACTGGACTGAGCAAGCGTAAAACTGATCTGGTCAGATCGACTCCATTGAAACAGACCAAGCCGGAGAATATTTTAATCATCTCATTGGACGAGGACGAGGACGACGACGACGATGAGGTGGTGGATGAAGTGCAGCAGAAAGACGACAAGTGTGTAGAGTCTTCAAACGACACGTGCATGAAAGATATATTTAAAAAGAGCGATGGCATACCAGGACTTGATTTGGTTGCCGATGGCAGCAAGGCAGCTGCCGGTACGGGATCCGCAACCATGCCAGCAAATCAAAATGCTGATAATAACAAGAAGATACCATCTCTGTTTGATGTGGTGATTGTCAAACCAGGCATATCGCCACAAGGTCAGCAGTTAGAAAAAGACAAGGCGACAGGGACGACGGTCACTGAATCGCTGCCAGACTCTCTTAGCAATGTGCTCAAAGATCCCGAGTTCATGATCAACTTGTCTCAGGCTCTGGCCCAGGCACAGGGTCGCGAACTGGAACAGCAACAGCAGCAATCCAATGAGCGCTCTGATCCCGCCAACAAGAACAACAATGAGGGCAAACATGGACGGGCGCTGTCCTTTGCCGAATGGAAGAATAATCAGAAGAATAACCAGAAAAATAGCAATCCGGATGGACAGCAGAATAATATGGCGGATAATGCGCCGGGCGGTTTTGGAAGAGGACCAGTTGGCAATGATGCTGGACATTGCGGCGGTGGTTTTGGAACTGGCGGTGGTGGTTTTGGTCCTGATCAAAGGCCACCACATGGATTCGGTCCCAATGGTCCACCCTTTGGACCCAGTGGGGATGGCGGTGGCCAGGTGATGGGACCGAATTTTATTGATTTTGGTGGTCCGTCGTGTGGCAACTATCGACCGAATGGTCCCAATTTCGGTGGACCCAATTTTAATCAACAACCATTTGGTGGCGGCCCTGGACCCAACGGGCCTTTTGGCCGTAATTTTGGTCCCGCTGGACCCAACAATCCCAATTTCAATGGACCCGGTCCAAGCTACGGTCAACATTTCCGTGGCAACGGACCCGGGCAAGGTCCTGGCCCGGCCCAGTTTCGATCAAAATTCTGCGGCCCAAATGGACCGGGGCCTGGTCAAAACTTTGGAGGTCCCGGACCATTCGGCGGACCCGGCGGACCAAATGCAGCTGCACCATTTAACCGCAACTTTGGACAAAATAATCTCAATGAACATAACTTTGGCCAAGGACCGAATAGTCCCAATGAACGCAACTTTGGCCGAGGACCAGGATCAGGACCCAATAATCCGAATTTCAATGGCTCCAAAACGGGCAACAACAACAATAACAACAACAAGAATAATAATTCGTTCAGCGAGAATCCATTCAAACGCAAAATCGGACCGTCTGGCCCAAGTTATGATGATAAGCCTGATGATGGGCCCGAACTTGGACCACGTGGAAGAGGGCCGATGAATCAGCCAAAGAAATTTGGCCAGGCGAGAAACAGTTTTGGCAACGCGGGAAACAACGACAACAGCAATAGGCCATGGCCTGATAGGTATGTGTCATAAGCTAACCCTAATCTTTTGTCTCTCTCTGTGGCTCTATCCCATTTTGCCCATATCACATAGACTTTAATTATCAATCAATTATCAATTACCGGGGGATAAAACTTGGATGCGTCTATCTACGCATTTCTGCGAATTATGTAGTCCAAGTTTCCCTTCCGAGTGTCAAGCACCCCCCTTATGAAACAAAAGCCAACCGTTTTGTAGTATCTTGTCTGTACATCAGTCTCTGGAAAGAAAAGCTCAAGATTCGTGCATTATTTTACGCCATATAATTTTGATACAGCTACGTGTAAAATGTGGGAATTTCAATGCGTTTCTCTTGTTGACTTCTCAAAATTGTTATGATAAACATATCTGGAGAGTTGCATAAACTCTTTAATTTTAGTTATGCTAACTGTATATAAGTAGTATATAATTATATAAAGGAATGGGCCTGCATTACATACATAAGAATGACTGTTCTGAATTCAGGAATTCGTTGTTGAAGTGCATTCATTCAATTCAAAACAATTCTCCGTTAGTTTTTAAACTTTTTACTTAAAAAAAAAGATGATCATTTGTTTCCGCAATAATCCCAAGAACGTTAACATTTTCCAAAGACGCTTTTAAACAAGATATTTGGAAATTGAATCAAAGCTGCAATATATATAGTTTACTACGTCTCAAGTCCATGAAATCAATACTATAAAATATCCCTGCATCCAAAAAAGTTCCATTGATTTCAGAATATTTATTCTATGCTAACCTTTTTTTTTACAACATTTTTATTTGGAACTGTATTTTGAGAAAGCAAGGAAGCTATACGAAATTTCCAGATTTTTGTTGTTCACATTTTAGGACTTCTGGATTTGTCAGTTTTAAGAATATATCTTTCTTTTTTTTGCTTTTACAAAACTTTTAAAGGGATTTTAGACCCTCTGTTCGGCGAATGTACAAATTCAAAAACTTTATTTTACTGTTCATAAAAATGCTTATGACAAACGTAGATAATCGAAATTTTGTCCTGTACGTAATTATTTTAAATATTTAAATTTTTCATAATCGTGAAAATTTCTAACGTTTATGAATTAGGAACAATTCTCAAATGAGCAAGTGTAAAATTGATTACCTCGAAATGAGAAAGGCAAACAAAAATATATATCTTTAATAGGCATTATTTAAACCCCAAATGTTTTCTAACTCGTTTCTATGTTCGTACTTTAACTGTGCAGGCATTTTGTTGATCTCGTCGTTAATGCTGGAATTTTGATTCCATACACGTTTTCTCTTCTTCTCTTCTACTTTTATGCACTCAAAATACAAACAACATGAAAATCAAAATGCAAACTAAAATATCAAATTCAACAATCATTCAATTTCAATGGCGCATCAATTCAATGACTGCTGCATACAAAATTTTAAAATTTGAAAATTTTCGACTGTTCTGTGTTCCGTGCGTCTGCGCAGCGGCCGATCCTTCCGCGGTGGAGGTGACGCCGTAAACAGGAGCAATAGTAACGTTCAACAGCATCGCGGGTCCCGCTAGAGCACATTTAAGATGAAAAGTGCTACGATATTAGTTACGTGCCCTTCTTCCTCCGCGACACAAACACACACACACACACACACACATACACATACACATACAATGCCAATATCTAAACATTAAAACAGCGGCAGAGGATTCTACACAATCTCCACAAAAACACATACGAATCCACATGTGCATACAGCAACCTTTTAATCTCTGCCTATTTCTCAATCAATCTCAATGTATATATCTCTGATTACCGTTGAGTGCAGCATTACAATAAAATAAATTGTATATTATCGAGTATATTTACACAATTCATTTTTGATGTTTATTTTTTTTGTTCCTTCGAGCTTAGTCTTTAAGTTTTTTTAAAATTATTTTTGTATTTTTTTGATGCATATCTTTTTTTTATATATATATTTTAGCTTAACAAAAAATAAATTTGATTAGTTTTATTTTCATTCTGATTTTTGTTTTTGTTCATAACAGAAAATTTCCATTTTATAGTAAATTTCGAATGACATATTTCTATGTTACAATATATACACATATTTAAGCATAAAAACGTGCAAAATTTGAAACACATTGAATAAGATTATGAATAAAATGAATCATTTTAAATGCTCGTTTGCACTTCAGTATTCTGAAACAGTTTTAAGACTTGTCTGCAATGAATCAAAATCAATCCTATATCTGTCATAAGCTGTCCGAATTGGGAATGGGTGTCCGGTTGTAACAAGAAACTAAATAAAGTGCATTTTTCGTTAGCCACTCAAGCATTTGAGTATAAAATGTATTTGCTGCATTATACGGGGCTAATTTCGATTGTGCCACAGCCTGAATTCCCCATGCTGAATGCTTTTTTTTTTTGACATACTTATAAATGATGTATATACGAAATTTTTGTTAAGTGTTGCATATACACACACATTTTATGTAATATTAAAATTATCAAATATTGGGCATCGTTTTTAGTAATATGATACACATATACATAAAACCCTTGCAAAGCAATGATAATGATACTCAAGATTAAATACCTTTGAAAACATAAGACAAGTGTACAATGTAATTCTCTGATGTTTGTCCCCTCAAACAACCCAATTTGCGTGCTTATTGGCAATCAAAATTGAGATTGATACAGGCATAGAAGAGTCCATTTGCCTAAATATTCCTAAATGGTGTCGAAGATATCTTCTAATAATATTAAGGGTTTCAAAACAGGAAATGTACATTTTATTTGCTTGTCTGTTCGCCACAAACACGTTTACCGAGTTCACAGAATAAGTTATATTTGAATACCTGGTCCGTCTGTCTGCATATTGAAGTTATCTAAAACCAAATGATTTATTTTCAATTGTGAAACATTGATTTTGGAGGGTAAACCTAGAAAGTGAAAGAAACCCACCTTTCTTATGTATTATATTTTAGCATAATTTCCTTGTTTAGGATGTGCCAAAATTGCGTAATTCGAAATCGTATACCAACGAGAAACAATCATTTGAAATAATATTTGAAATTCGGTTTGCCGAAGTTATCCATTCTGTTTTGTTCATATCCTAAACTAAGTTTACATGACTCTTGTCAGCTGGCTGGTTGACTGTGCCAAGTGCGCTCCAATTATTCGAAATGCTAACTCATGTTTCCCTTAATGGCAAAAGATCCCGACCCCAACCCCGCCCCTGACCCTAACTCTGACCCTGTCTTGTTTTGTAATTGGCTTGATTCGACCAATGCCCCATTAAATCAGAAATATTTATAATAAGTACAAGTTTAAGTGTTTTTTTCTGGTTTACTATTAAAAACATAAACCTATAATACAAAAAAAAAAAAAAATTTGCTAAACAAAAAAAAAACATTGCTAAAATTACGAAAAAAATGAAAAAATAATTAAATAATTGAAAACAATGTTAAACAATTGATATGAAAACCAAACCCGACACTGCGATACGTAACGTTGCAGCGCGGAGCACATCGACGATACCCAACGACCAAACGATCCCGTCTATCGACCCATACAAGTGTTCGACTATCAGAATAGCCGCAACACCGGCGCCACGGTTATCGACTATGGTCACAAGTCCGCTGATAGCGCTGCCATTCGAGTTGGCATCGGTGACCCAGGTCTAGGTTCATATCCAGGTCCAGGTCCAGGTGCAGATCCAGGCTTAAGCCCAGGTGCTGACCCTGCCTCAGCGCTGCCGGACTTTAGACCTGGTGTTAGCATTGACTATGGACATGCCTCACACAATGCACCAGAAACGTCGGGCCCAACTGGACAAGGTGCTGACTCAATGAATCGGAATCCCAATTCCAACAATAAGAAGAAAAACAAAAAGAAGAATAAAAATCGTCAGCGCTTGTTGCAGCAACAGCAGCAACAAGAGCAGAACTTGGCAACGTTGACCGACAACGAGGTAAGTGATTAACTTGCAACGCTGCAATTGATCGAAAATGCAAAGTATGATCTCATATTCATATCCCTTAGTGCACTGCCCCAGAGCAAACTGCTGGCAAAACGGATGATCTCGAGGACATATCCGACTGCGAGGAGTAAGTTACATTGCTCAACTTGAGTGCCCGCGAGTAATCAACATCTAACTACACAGCTTGCTGACGGATGTGCCGCGATTAGATTCACCGCCGCCGCCTCCAAAGCTTCATAAACAGCAACAGTCCCAGTCGCCGTTACAGCAACAGGGAGTCCAAGCATTCCCCTCTAATCCGCAACGCCGTATGTTGGGTGATCCGCCCATGGCTCTGTTTCCCTCGACGGCAGCAGCCAATGAACAGATACCCGAACATATAGATGTGCGCCGCCTGGAAATGAGCATTCCCACGAATGAGAATCTCAATACCATATCCATTGATGAGGTGCTGCTACCACCAGGTCGGATATCGCGTCCCAAACGCATTTGCATTATATTGCGAGGAGCACCAGGCGGTGGCAAGTCGTATGTAGCACGTCTGATAAAGGATAAGGAGTTGGAAATGGGTGGAGCCAATCCACGCATACTTAGCATCGATGATTATTTCATCATTGAAAACGACTATCACGAAAAGTGCCCTAAGACTGGCAAAAAGGTGAGCGTGGGCCAGCAGATGAGCAAAGTCATTCCTTTTCTTTGTATACAAACTGGAATACCTTAAAATAACTCCCAAGTCACGAATAATATCAACAACTTTCCACAATGTGCAAAATGGGATAATTTTCTTTGTTTTCATTTTGTTAGGAAAAAAGGCATCTCTGAGCGCATATATATTCAAGATCATCAACAGCCGTCATGATATGACGAAGTCCGTCTGCCTGTTGTCGGTTTCTTTGTAAACTAATCTTCAGTTTGAAAACTGTCTTGTTGAAAGCTACGTTTTTTCCTGTAGTCTTACGTAGTCCCTCATATATATATATATATATATATTTTTTTTTTTACCAAGAAGTGCTTAAGTGATTAGCATTGGATTAATAGCTCCCATAAGAACAGTCAGCCTTCAATTAATAATTAACATTTAAAATTCTTTACTATACATATTTCACATTTACAGATACCGAAGAAGGAAATACTCTATGAGTACGATGATGCCATGGAGGAGACCTACATGCAGTACTTGATAAAATCGTTCAAGAAGACGCTTAGCGATAATCTGTATGATTTCATTATTGTCGATTGCAACAACAACTCACTGCGCACTCTTAACGAATTCTATTGCCATGCTAAGGATTCAAATTTTGTGGTGAGCAGCTGACTCTTTCTGTCTAACTCTAACTCGTTCTCTCTCTTTCTCTCTCTCTCTCCGTCTCTTGTGTGTATCGCTCAAACTGATACCGAGTTTTTGGTATTTTTGGTAGCCCTACATCATTGACATGCAGTCCGATGTGGAGACGTGCCTGGAACGCAATATCCATCAGCGAAGTGAGCAGGACATCCGTTTTGTTTTGGAAAATTGGTGTCCAACGCCATTGCACTATATAAAACTCGATGTGTCGTCGCTACTCGAAAATGTGGTTGAAATGAAAGATGTAGAGGACATGGCAACGGTAACTATGCTCGAACGGAACGACACGGACCCCGGCCCACGGCCCACGGTCTACGCGCCAGGCCTTCCATCTCACGTATAAAGGCACCTGAAGCACTTGACTGCCTGGACAGCGTTTGGCTGGCCAGCAGCTGTTGTGTATGTGTGTGTATGTGTGTGGATGTACGTGTGTGTGTGTGTGTGCGCGTTTGTTGAGTGTGGCGGTGACACACTGGTTAGCAGTGTGTTGCAGGCTGCATAAACTGCATAGTTATTATATATGTACCTATATATATGTAGTTATATTATTGTACATATATGCGAAGAGATGTAGTCTAAGCACGAGTATCATTAGTTGGCGATGCCAGTTTAAATAATTGTCTTAAAACAACTCTTTAGTCTAAGCTTCTCTGAAATACTCATAATTTTCACAAATCTATGTATGTGTCAATCCGTCACATATATTTATGTGCGTATGTATATATATATATATATATGTATATATATAAGTGTCTATAGAATATATACATATATGGGAGTACATACGTACATAAATACTGGGTCTACCATTCACTATTATGTAGTTGCATTTCGTTATTATATATACACTTGACAACAATCACAATCTTTATATCTGAAATACACATAGAACGGCTTAATACCAAATTATGAAATATGATTTAAGTACCTGAGTAAAGGCAAATGCTCTTCAAACAAACCTTTGTTGATTTATTGCGGCTTGTTCATTGCAGGATGATACTGCAGACAGCGAACAAGCTGCACCCGATGAGGCAATCGCCGATGTCGCTCCCGCCGCCGCCACCGATGATGACGACGACGAGGACAGCAACAGTGCCGTTACGGCCAACGATGTAAGTTTGAGACGATTTGCCATCTCAGGGTTGGGTTAGCGATTGCCCCATTGTGGGCATAGTGCTTTTGATAGGTTCTGAGCCACAGCGTTGTTTTCGCTAATACAAAATTTATTTTATTGTACAATTCATGCGACATGTGTTTGTTTTGGTTATGTTGTATATAGTGCGGCTTACTGAAAAGCAAGTGGGAAAATGACACCACGGAGGAAAATCTGGGTAAGTTCTGTTTAATTAAAGCAAGTGCACCACATTGGTTGTCTAATACAAAACAATTTTCCGCTTCCAGCACGTCTCGATGGCACGAAGCGTCTAATGCACAAGCGTAAGACAGCAAGCATTGCTGACTACCTACAATTGGACGAGTGGGAACCTCCCAGTGTCAGCACTGATGGCAAGAAACGCGTAAGTCGCACCCACAAAGGAATATTCTTTCTATCGCTATACATATATATGATATTCACGAATGTCTAAACCATTGTAGGTGCGCTGGGCGGACATGGAGGAAAAGCGTGCACAGCAAAAGATGCGTGCAATTGGCTTTGTTGTTGGCCAGACCGATTGGAAGCGCATGATGGATCCGAATGCCGGAAATCGGGCGCTCAACAAGACAAAGTACATTGAGCGAGTCAACAAACGGCGGTAGTCAAAATCTCACGATAAATTGGCAAATGACAAATTGGACCGACCATATAGAAATACAAACGGATAAGCTTTAAACCACATGCCAGTTGTATTTAATAGTACTTGATAACAATGTAAATTATTCACTTGTGTGCTAACCGTCATTGTACGCAGAAGGCTCGCATGCATACACTGTCTGACCACTTTGGCATTGTCGTGCAAAGCAACAAACCATTTCCAGAACATTTATTACGCAGTGCTGAAACCACATTGCATGCTCTTTATTTAAATGTGTATAGTTAATACATATACTTTACAAATTAGTTATTATCAACTGCGCTTATAAACAAACTATTTGAGTTATTAAATCATTATTTTTAAGCTAAATGTGTATTGCTGATCATACGATAAGATTATAATACTCTATACTCTTCAGTATCTGTTTTTAACTATAGCTTCAGTTTATTTGCATTTACAACCCACATCAAATATATGTCGATTTTTTCATTATTATTTTTTAATATAATTTGCTGAATAAATGACAATTAAAATATTCTTCAACTAGCTTAATAGTAAATCATACACAAAGTCATTAAAAGAGAGAAATCAACACATTAAAAATACTTTATTTACAAATAGAAAAATACCACTTAAATATAAGCATATGTATAATTGTACGCGTTCATATATACATATACATACGAATAGATTTATATATATAAATATGTATATACTTAATTTAAGGATGGTCATGTTTACTTAACCATAGATGTAGTTTTATCTGAATGTTTATTTATTGATAATAATTATGTTATACCATAAATGAAATGATTAGATAATTAGATAAATTTGTCTGCAGACGCATAATAAAATAAAAGTGTAACTTTTTAAAAAACAAAAAACTGATAATCTTTACTTGAGTTTTTTTCTTATATACTTTTATATACAGAAATAATTCATGGGAGACTTTTTTAGAGAAATATATAAGAGCTATTGACAACCTGGCTCTGAGGGTTAAACTATAATTATTCTCCTTATATCGATATTCAATTTAATATATTTTTGAATATTAATTGTAAAAGATTTGCTTATTTCGAGCCACATATTGCCTTGTGCTTTATATTTGATTAAATATTTACGTTATTGGTGGCCAGTGTAAGTTGTGCTATTGAGCCACGAAACACGTCAAAAAAAATGAGTCAATAACTTTCGTATACATCTGAAGGTTAAAGATTTGCAGAGCTTTTGGACTCAGATCTAGCACGCGATGTTTGCGAATGTTGACCACAACAACAACAACAAAATCTATAACCTAAATGATTTGACTCCACCTTGGGCAAGGCGTGCCACCCACATTCTTTGCGTCCTTTGCGTAGCTAGCAGCATGCGCGTGACTGCCAATAGGGAGAGCGGACTGAAAGGACTCCAGCACCAACACCAGCACCAACACCAACACCAACACCAATACCAACACCTACACATTCCTATATCCATATTCACATTCGCATTCGCATTTGGCGATGGGTCAAACACGAAGCTGAAGTCGTAACCACGAGGCTAAGCAGCAGTTTAGTCGAGCAACGTATCTCGAACGCAACGGACGCCCGTGCCGCGCAAGCAAAAAGAACAAGAACACCAAAAGCAATAGCCACAACTAAAAACAGCATTAATAATAATAACAACGAAAATCTACCCTCAACACCGGAGCCCAGCGTAAACGCATTGAAAGGCCCAAAAGACACGCCAACGTTTTTTGTTGTTCCTTTTTTTTTTTTTGGTTAATGTTTTTTTATTTTGGCATTTGTTTAATTGGTTCAATGCCTTTTTTTTTATTGTGGTGCGCTGCACGTTAGAATCGCCCAGTGACGAAGTTGAAGTTACGTCAAAAGGAGGCACCAGTGAGGCGACAATAACAACAATAGCAACGACAACAACAAGCGTAGAAAAGCGTTTAGCCGTGTGTCAGTCTTTGGCGCCTCGTCTCGCCACCCCCCCCCCCCCGTTTTTGTCAGGAGCTACCATTTGTTATACTTGTTTTTGTTATTTTGTTTTTACTTACTTTCGCTTTTCATAGTACTCATTGCTGATTTGCAGCCGGCATCGGCAACGCCAACAACAACGCTTATGTAAAGTGTAATATGGAAGCATGTCTTCCACATCCAGCTACGTGCTAGCGCTGTCATCGTTCAATTTGTTATTGTTCACCCAAGGTAAGGTTGTCCTGAAGTGATACGGTATAATACTACTACGCACAACATATGCCGAGCTCTTTGTCTCTACTTTACATAATCTGTCTGCAGCAGACAGCAGCAAATAAACAAACTGACAAAGCCATCGAATCGATCAAATATTCCATACAAATTTCACAATTGTTGCTCATATGCCGTGTCAAGCAGGCAGCTCTAAGGCATGCCATGAATACGTGTCGTTCTATTCAGTTGCAATGCTTACCTTCAACGGCTTTAATAATTAATAATTTGTTTTAAGTTTGGGCCCTCGGTACATATTTGCTTCCTGTGAGAACCTATCTCAATTCGGCAAGTTGGCCAAAAGCAATTAATTTTGTTGAAGCACCAAGCATATTTAAATTATTTCCTTACTTCGTTACTTATAGGCCATGGGAGTAATAAATCTTGGATAACACTTACTCTTTCTACGAATACTTGACAAAAGGCACATGTCATCAATTAATTCTTAAGCTGATATCAATAATGTAAATAAGTGGCCAAGCTTAACTAATTTGCAGCTAGATATTTAATTTTGGGCTTAAGCGCTTAATGCAATGAAATGTTGTATTTCTTGAAATCCATTAATAACAAGCAAACATTGGCTAAAAGCCGGACAACTTTCTAAACCCAGCTAAAATATTAAAGAGGTCATATACAACTTTTGATATTGTAATTTTAGTTAAATTTTCATTTAGAGTATTCAACTACCGGTACCTTATAAACAGTTGTAAATTATGACCGACTTGCCAGGTTCTCACTGGAATTGGGATTGCCCTGGCTAAGTGTTTACAGCATAGCTTCAGTCAGTCCAAATTTATTGGGTTGCAAAGTACTACCTTACCAATTCGATTCACAACAGATTCATAAAATACGTATAGTATATAAGTGGTTATTTGCAATTTAATTTGCCATTAAATTAACTTAAATTTAATGGCATTATTCGGGCCATTGGCGACTTTTAGTGTAGTCGGTTTTGTTATTGCTGTTGCTATTGTTCGATAGTGAATCTGGACCGACTAAGAAAGCGATACGCTCTAAACTGTCACTTGCACCTGCTTGCTGTTTGTTTTACTCCAAGTCACCTCGATTTGCATGTAAATTACGTATTAATCCTTGACTCCATAACCGTGAAGCACCTTTTGGTCCTTCTTGGTGTGGCTGTTAGTTATGGGGAATGCAACAACTGGGGCGTGTGGGCGAGTAATTGACGTAATACTATTCTTCCCGGATTGCTGTCTGAAACACTTATTTTTTTGGGGTCTCATTCGCGGTCATCTAATGGCCAATGCGTTTACTTTTAATTAAAAAGTTTTTTCGACAGCCAACAGAGAATGAAAACCGGCCCCTTGCCCAGCATGAATGTGGAAATTGAATTTGAAAAGCACTGCGAATGTTTGCTTTTGACTTGAAACTTCAACAGTAGCTGCCACACATAATTAGTGTGCATATGAACTCGCACCACTTCCAAAGTTTCTACTCAATGACAGCAGGTAGACAGTAGACGATGCACGCTGAGCAGTCGTGCAACTAAAATAAAAAGTAACCATGTAGAGTCGTATAATTTCAATATATATATAGTTTAACTAATTATGGTAATTATAATAATACAATTAATTATAAAAATAAGAATACTTATTATGCTCACCAAGTAGATAATTGCTCGGACTCTAACAAAACTTTAGCAGTCATAATTTGTAGTATCTTATGATATTTAATCAGTAAATTTATTTTTGTAATTTTTATTTATGTTAAAATAATGTAAAAGAATTACATAATTGTATGTAATTATTCGAAATCCATTTATTTTAAATTTTTTACTGAATGTGTTTATCGATCAGAGCAATTTTATCTATAAAATAATTCAAATTTTATTTATGGCTGAAGTTAATCATTCGGATAATATATGAATATGTTTCAAGGTCATGTGGCATACATAACTTTCAATCAATTTGCAAATTGCAATTTTCTTTATGGCTGTTCATGGTTGCGTGTGATTTTGTGGCTCTTCAAACTTTATGCACATTCAGTAATTTATGATCAAAGCTGCCAGTTGATGTCCTTTTTTACTCATGTTAAATAAAGTTGGTTGGCTGGTTGCTGCAATGGTCTCTCAATTTGTATGATTTATGCATGAACGTTGTAAATGCCTGTCTGAGAACATCCACTGAATTCCGCTTAGAACAATAGGACGACAAACAGCGAGAGCCAGGCACATCAGCCCCAACTGCATTGTGCAACAGAGTTAACTCAGATGTCATACTGCAATGCTATTGTGCGATTGTTTGAGGCAGCTATTTGCCTGCCTGATTTGGGTTGGTTCTAGGGGCAGACGATTCTGTCCTGACCTTTGTTTAGTTAGTTGGCAATGGTTAGTTTTGATGCTTGGTTGAGAGCCCGTCGACTCATATTCTTCACCAATATAGTACCTCCACGGGGCATGCAGCAAAACAAAGGATAATTAGGGCTTAACCCTTACCAGCAATCAAGAACAAAAACCGGATATATTTTGGCCCGTCTATTTTTGTACTAAAGCTACTGGTGCCAAATTTCAATGTCAAGCTCTAAAGGTTAGGCGTCAGAAAGCTGGCATTCTTTGTTTTTACATACACTCTCAGACGTGACGACACATAGTATGCCACGGGGCATATGTGGGACCTTTCATTTTGCATTGATTTTCCATTCGACGCAAGGTTATGACTTTCCCCGTGTTGTAGGTGTAGTTGTTATTATTGTTCTTATTGTTCTTATACACTGTATATCCGTTGATCACATCAAACAACAGCAAAGTGTATTCAAAGAAACGGCAAAAATATTGCATACCTGCGCAGGGGGTCACTTTGAAGCTAAACGAAGAGAAGCTGTATTTTTGATTTATTCCCAAACTTTTCTTATCGATTTTAGGAAACTTACCGGTTTGAAAATGTTATATACTAACCCACAAGTACTGCTTTAACTTGATTTTTGTCACGACAATGTCTGCGAATCGCGCACTCTCGACTAGAGCATTCTTTCTTATTGCTCTTATTGAACTTTCTCACGCAAACACAATAAGCAACGGATATTTGAGTAGAATATTTATGTATATCCTGACTAGTCTATACATCTATTTTTGGGGATTCAAAATGTTTGCTTGGCATATTAATTCATTTTCAATAAGTTTGAGCTCGGACAGCTTAAAAATTTCGATATAAACTCTTGACCTGGAGCCAGCGAAAGACAAATTTTAATTATAAAAAGAGGTCACCAAAAAATCAACATTTATAAAATCCAGTAGTTCCACTAGCTTGAAGTAATTCAGCAACTTTTCAACGTTAACATCTCACATACGCCCCTTTCAAGATGCAACATCATGTGTTTGGTTAAAAAACAGCAAGCAACACAAACATGGCTTAAATGAGAATTGACGTCCATCCACAGTCAGAGCAAACACTCTTTTTTCTCTTTCTTTTCCCATCTGCATCAGCAGCTCCGTCTCTCACTATGGCAATTAGGCATCCGGACAACGAACAAGTGGTTCCGGATTAGCTGTTGCTCTGACCTCGTTGTTGCCAGCAGCGACTTGCATGTTAACTAATTATGAATTTTAATTAATTCTGGGCCAAGATTAGAATTGCCCAGTGCTTGGCAAATGTGTTTGTTTTATTTTATATTTTTTTATTATTACTTGCTGTTATTGTTATTTGCTGCTCATTTTGCCGACTGGGCACAATGAAATGTGGCAACAACCACAGGCTTTGCTGGCTGTCCTCTTGAGTCAGAAACTTTACCACTTTATCACTTCAGACAACGGTTCAGAAATGTTTTCTTAAGCTACTGCATTTATTTTGAGAGAACAACAAGTGATTCCCAGTTCTTTGCAGAAAGAATATACTGAAATATATGAAATACATTTGTATGTATTGTTATCATTGTAGTTTCCTTTAGATACATATATCCGCTGTTATACCCTGCATATATACAACAGGTTCAATAGTGTATGATATAGTCAAGGCAATATTTAGTATTTCCAATGCATCTCATTTATATTTGCCCTTTTTCGGTTTTTATTCCGTCTGTCATTGCAACAGGCTTAAAATTTAATTCAACATTCATTGCAAATTGGCAAAGTGGCTTTAAACCAGTTTGTAGACTGGTATACAGGGTATCACTTGTGGTCCATTGACTATGGTTTTATCGCCTGCCTTACCTGCAATACAAGCAACATGCCTGTCAATTGGGTAACAACATTGTGGCCACCAAATGCAAGTGGACTCCGTGCCCAACAGCCGTTGAAAACGTCGAATCGACCGACATGGACACGGTTGAATTCCAAGGAGAGCGAAATGAAATATAACAGGAAATACAAGCTATTTTAGGCGCGCCGACGATGACATACCCTTGCATAACGTAGTCGATTGAAATTCTGTATTATTTTTTATTTTATTGTTGTTGTTAATTAAGGAAAAGCGAACGGTTTCCACATGTTGATAAATTTGTTTGTAAAAAATAAATAACTCATATCGTGTGAGTTTCGTCGTTACATACCTCATCACAAGATTTCAATATCCAGTTCAAGTGTATAAGAAAAATCATTTCCCCACTTTCTTCCAGTTCATGGGCAGCGCCAACGACGACATTTATTCAGCACTCTGCAACACTATAAAATACCCTGGAACTGGTCGCCATACAATTTTGATTGTATGTAGCACAAAGTGATAATAGTTTCGCAGTTAGCTTTCGACTTCTTATATATTTACAGTTGTATTTGTTTTTAAGCTGCTTTGCTGCTGTTTTTGGCATGCACTTCCAACAGTACTTTGTTACAGGGTGTGTACAAATTGTCGCCAAACTATTATTTTTTTTTTGGCAATGATGAAATGTATTGTCAAACGTTTTTTTTACTTTGCTTCTTTAAGCCTACCATTTCATTTTAATGGAACTGCCCCTTCACTCCCCCAAGAAAAACGTCCTCATCGATATGAATAATTTGTGGTTTCGTCAAAGGCAAAAAGTAATCTTGAATCATTTTTAACCTGACTGAAAGTTGATCTAAAAAGTCAAATACAAAATTATCATTACAACTTTTGCTTGAAATAAAAATGCCAAAATTTGAATACTACAATTCCGATTCACGTATACTTGAGCGCTCGAGAATCTTAACTATTTAAGCTTTTCGCCTTTCTAGTTTCCACCTGAATTTAGTTCGATACGAAATGTAATCCAGTCGAAAGCCCCAAAGTGGGCTAATTAAACTACACACACAATGGACACAAATTGCGGCATGGCTTTGACTAATCGGTTAAGTGGAGAGTGAAAGTGAAACTGCAATTGCATTTGGCGCGCGCTAAAATCAATTAAGTGACGTCAGCAACGGACCGATATACAGTTGCATTGCGTACTTTTGAGCTGCACATTACATAATATCATGTTTGCACACTATTTGTACACTGCGCACACACCGACACGGACACGCACACTCGCACACATACAAACACAGATGTGCGTTTAGCTTTATGCTCAGTTTTTGCTACAAGCTTCACTTCTGTGTGTGCATTCCCATTGAGGCCAGAGCACAAATACAACCCGAATTTTGCCATTACTGTTGATGACAAGTTCGCAACTGTTGGGCTTATCACTATGCTTGCCTGCACTGATAATCCTTACTGACTGGAGCGTACCCAGATAAGTTAAGATAAGTCTTTTACCCCATAAGTTATCTACATGCTAAATCAGCATTTCTGGTCGAGTCGGAAGTGTGAAACATGTCCTTTTGCTTTTCTTGCAATCAGTACATATGTATGCCTAAGTTCAGAGATTTAAAACTGGGAACACAGGCTCATCTAATATAATTATTGGAACTAGGAGGTATGAGATCGATAATACTGATAATTGAAAATCGATGAAGCCACATATTTCCGACTATTCTAAAGCTATCTCGCTGAGTTTGGTTGGTGGTTTACTAGGTTAGGTCCTTTACAGATCGTCATTTCTAGCATTTGCAAATTTGGAAGATGTTTCACATGTAACAACTTCAAAAATCGATTTTTAAAAATAGCGAAGTTCTATAATTCCAAATATTTTTGAGGTAGAGCTATCAAGCATGTAATGTAGATTACTAGGAATATCTTCCTAAGATTGGATAGAAAATCTCTTGACCATGCCCACAACCGCCCTCATAAATCGCCAAATCGTATATCTGTCACATATAAATTAAAAGGGAACTAAAAGTTCTTCGCCGCGCGCTAACATATATGATATGGCGATTGGATGAATTTAATTAAAGGTTAGTTGGGTAAAAGTACAAATTTGGTCAGAGATGTATATTTAATATGTTCGGGGTATAAATGGTCCAATCCACTTTTTTTTTTTATACTCTGATACCGAAAGTATCATAGTATATTGGTTTTGTGCAATGCTCGTCATGCTGACTGTCCGTCTGTTCGTCGGTATGAACGCAATTTTTTCGACACCCCTAGAGATAGAGACATGATACCTGGAACATATACTGGTCTGTGCCCGCGTCAGACAAAGTATAAAATTGGAGTTCGACATCCACTAGAGGGCTATCAATAAAATGAATAATCATAAATCGATACGGCCACATTTGTCTCCCATAATTTCAAGGCTACAGTCATTAAATTTGATTGGTAGGCGGTTGGCAAGGTCCTTCAAAGATCAGCATATCCCACTGCCAAGCATGACCAAACTTGGAAGGTAACTGGTAGCCTCATTCAACGATCGGCAAATGCATTTACAGACCACGCTAACAGCAGCCGCCCCCAGGGACTTAGGCCCTAGAAATCTGAAGAGCGCATATCTTTCAAAATTTCTAAGCTAAAGTCACAAACTTTTGAAAGTATGTTACTGGTAACTCCCCTAAGGAATAGCATGTCCACACCCACTCCGCCTCCCCAAACCGATACACCTGTTAGTGTAAATCGATAAAACCATCTATCTCACACAATTTGAAAGTTAGAGTCACCAAATTTGTAAGGTATATTGCTAGTAACTGTCTTAAATAAAACCGGAAAAAAAGTTTGAACCACGCTTACTCCCGCCCTCAAAAACGATAAAAGCCTATATCTTCTGCAATTAAAGAGCTATATCATATTATTATATGAGGAAACTTGGAAGGTAGACTACTAAGGCCGTTCTCCAACATTTTTATTTCGGCCACTCCCAAAACTCACAGAGCCTATATCTACCGCCGTTTTAACTCCTGTTCTTTGTCAGCTGATATTACTAATGGTGTCAAAGTATTTCGCAGTCGGTTACGCCCGACTGCAACGTTCTGTCTTGTTTTTTTTGTGATGCTATCGATATGAGTTGTGGTTGAAAATGATTAAAATGTCGAACGCTGCGTGGCGGAGCTCTGATATACGGCAGTCCATGTGCAAAAACAAGTTTCTTTTTTAATTAAATACATACATACATATGTATGTATGTAAACTTTCTACAGTTGACGGCAGTTGTATGCATATTTGCTGCTCTTGGTTTTGGTTTGGCCAATAGTGACTATAGTGTCATAGCGTGCAACATTTCAATTTATCGATTTCTCTGCATGAAGTTTCACATGCACATTGCTTATGTATTATTTTTGCTCTATTCCCAAAGTGACAAAGTGGTGTCCGCGGTGTCCGTAAAAAAGCGTTCCATATTTTTTTTGGGCAAAACAAAGATAGATTTTCGTTTTTTACCAATAAATAAATATTGACAAAAGAGTATGTCGCAGATTGAACTACTTAGTTCTACAGGCCACACGTGGTTACATCGCAGCCTTTTTCAGATAGCTATCTGTACTGTCTATCTTGACAATTCTCACGAAGTTGGCTTTAACCCATAAACAGTACATAGGCGGATTTCACGCCAAATTGCTTAACTGGACAAACTGAAGAAATATGACCATGGTTTCAACGATGAAGAGAAACATCTGCAAGTAAAGAATATGGTGAAATGATTACTTCTTAACTGAACCAGCTACGCCTCCAATGGAACCTACCCCACCCATTGTCTTCAGATTCAGTTGATAGATGCCGCACACTCCGAACTGCACGGTATTCTGCATAATCTGGAGCGAGAACTCATCGACTTGGTTGCGTGTTGCGAGTCCCCTCGATGTTATCTGCCGTAGAAGCTGCTGTGACTGCAGACAGATGAGATTCGGTTAGTAAGGGAATGCTGGGACAACTTACGCGCTGGTTGGAGTTATGGCAGACGGCGCACAGTATCCAAATTTTTGTTATTGTGGCCAGCATGACGTTAAAGGCCTGCCAGATCAGAAGCCAACTAACATTCATGGCATCCAGCTGCCACAATATAATATACGCATAGAACACCGCGATGAAGTCGCCAATGCAGAGCATGTTCATCAGCAGCACAGAGAGTCCATACAAATGGGATAAACGGCGGGACAGCTGCACAATGTGGGCATAGGAAGCTCGCAGTTCCAGATCGGAGCGGCGTCCATTAGCCACCTGCTGCTGCAGCTTCAATTGTAGAGTGTCCAGGCGCACCACCAGCAAAGCCACCTGCAGATAACGCGCCCGCACCGCCTGTGCGGTGAGCACTGTTCTCAAATTGGTCAACAACTGCCGGTGCGGATTCTGCACCGAGTTGACAATAACCAGACCAAGGGCTATACCTGTAACGGTGCACTCAAGTGCCACATGGAGGCGCACATTGATCAGAGCGCTGGCATGCCTCACAGGCGGCAACTCGACCAACAGTCGCCGCTCTCGATTGCGCAAGAGGAGAGCTTGCAACACCATCAGCATATGCGCCACCAAATAAGACACATTCATCACATCAATGATTTTGGCGTAGGCATTGAATTGAAGTCGCTCCTGCTGCTGCTCCTTCAAGTCGTTAAAATGCCAGTCATTTTGGAAATAGCGCAACAGCTGCAGCACCATATCGCCGAGCATCAGCGCCAAATAGCAACTAAGCAGCCGCTGAACCGATCGCTTCTGTGCACTGCAGCTGAGCGCCAGTCCCCGAAAGTAGACGGACAGAAAGAGTTCCGTCCGGCACACCATGATCCACTTGACTAAATGCTCTCTGTCCAGCTGCATGAGCCAAAAACACGCACTGGCTTATATGCATAAGTGTGTGTGTGTGTGTTGACTATATCAGGTCAATCAATCATAGTGCCTAATGATTGCGCAAGCTGATTGAAGCATTTTAATTGGATTCTATCTAGGCAAAGCTTTCGTTACAAATTTTCTGCTCGAGTATGTAATACCGGGTAGGAACAGAAGTATAAGGAATATATATATTGAGTATATTGTTGTTTGAAATAGTTAAGCTAAACATCGTAAATTGATAATATTATCAAATTTTGTAAATACTTTATATATTGCAGTGCTAACGGTGCTCAGTATCACAATCAAGTACAACGAATACGCAACGGATAAGGGCGGTAATGTCAGCATACCATGTATAGCAGAGGGCAGTATAATGTGGGTTAAGGAACACGGCAGCAATAACACCATTATTCAGGTATGCAAAAATACAAAAACTACAAAATGCATTTTACTAAAATCATGAGCATCCGTTGGCAAATAGATGTTGTTAATATTAAAATTAATTAATTGCTTGATAATATAAACTATGTATGTAAGGCCTGATAATTGACAATTTCGTGCATTTTCACCTTTTATAGACGGGTCGTGTGTTGTTGTTGCGCAATGTGAATACATCGGATAGCGGCATTTATGTGTGCTTTGCGACGCTGCCAGTGGCAACAACGAGATCAACATCCATAACAGCAACCACAGTCACATCTACAATACCAGCGACTACCTCACCGCAGCAGGAGCAGCAGCAACAGCAGCAGCAGCAGAAGTCGCAGGAAGAGGTTAAGGAACAGCCAGCCACTCACGATGAAGTGGAGCAGGTGGAGGAGGAGGAGCGTGCGTATCAGGCATTTCAACGAATCAAGCTAACGGTGCGCACCACACCTGGCCCGGTGACACAGCTCTATTTTAAGGCATCCACCATACTGGGCTTTCTCATTTGGCGCTTCAATAAAACTCAATCTGGTGGCTATCCGGTGCGCAGTTTTACCGCTGAGTTTCGCAATGTGTCGTACAGCACGCCTCCGGCAAATGCCAGCTTTGAGAACGAGTGGAATCGCATGGATCCCATTAATATAGCGCCCAACGTGGTGAGTATGGGATAATGGGGCCCCATTCTTAATCTGTACAAAAACGAACAACCATTTCCGGTACATAATCACTTCCGTGGCGCAGCGACAAATGGAGGTCTATCGCTTGGCACCCAACACCACATACGAGTTTCGAATATGGGCCAACAATGAGTTGGGCAGCGGTGAAGTGGTCACAACCAATGTAACAACATTGCCGGAGACCAAGGAGGAGGGTAAGCAGCCAATCAAGCATTCATTTAAATTCCTGTGATACAATTATAATCCATCAAGAAAATTGCCCAATCGGGCCAGGCAACCAATCCGACAAATATTAATAATAATCCAAATAATAGTTATAGCTAGGCTATACTAAATATTCGATAGTTTTCTTGCTGTCGTAACTATCGTACATCTTTCGTACAAACATCTATGTGTAGTAATTGTTTATTTTTGTCAACTCTACGGCGCGTGCAGGGTTGCCATTCACATATCACATTTCAAGTGCCAAATATGATGTGGTGATGAGGTGATCCCTGTGCCATGTGTATTTAGTTATTTATGTATGGTACGGGCATTAGAACTTACTTATTTGATCGTATTACCTATAGAACTATTTATTTTTGTTTTTTCTTCGTTTTTTTTTTTTTTTAATTTTTAATTTGTAATTTAATATACTTTTTAATGTGTACAATTTGGTCAAGTATTTGTATCTGGTAATTTTGTTGTCATCTCTCTTTTTCTTATCTATCTCAAAACGCTCGACGACCTTGCAGATCTCATACGCCTTATAAAACCCGACTTAGATAATTTCGATCCACGCATTTGGATAGTCGCCGTCAGTATAGTGCTGGGAACACTTGTGATATTAGCCATTGGACTCTGTATTGTGCTCTCTAAGGAGTGCTACCAATCAACGCAAATGGGTACAGCAAACTCACCAACGGCAATAACAATAACAAAATCCAAATCATAATTGATACTAGCATAATTGACATATATAGCATATTAACTCTTCAATGAATTATGATTTGGATATTAGATCATGTTGTTGTTGTTATTGTTGCCAGAAATTCAGCCATGAAACGAAACGCAAAGATATCAAATAAATGCAACTGCAACATTAATAACTACAAAATGCTGATGCTGATGCTGATGCTAATGCAACTTATTGTAGTACACATGATGCTAACTATTGTTGTTGTCATTGCATTATTATATTAGCCAGTATTGTAAATGCTCAAGATTACACCAAAAATCGAATGCTTTTTAATGGGCCCAATACGCAAAATAGCTTTAACAAATTCCAACAATTTTTGTGCCCATTAAAAACGTTTTCTTTTATGCATATTGGTTTTATTTGCCCGCTGTTTTTTGTTTTTGTTCATTGTTTTTGTTTCTTATTTACACGATATGCATATATAATTTTGTTGTCGTTGTTGTTGGTGTTGATATATAATTTTAAGTTATGTGTTGAACAACGTTCGTTTTATGCTAATTAACCAAAAACAATAAGAACGTTGCAGTCGGAGACAACCGACTACGCAAGTGCTCTGATACCTCTGAGGAAGATTGTGGATTGGGCCAAGTGCTTGGTCTTGGTCAGTCCTGTTCAGGAAATTGATTTGCCGATAGTGAATGAGCAGGGAATTACAAAAAAAAAAGAAGAATAATTAACCCTTTTCAATCTATGGGTATCAGAGTATAGAAATGTAATAAGACCCATTTGCTTTTTAAACACATATATATATATATATATATATATATATATATATATATATATGGAAATACATTCTTGCTGACATATTAAATATCGCCATGGACCAGTCATCGTAAATAACTTTGGCTGCCAAGAACATCCACTTATCAAAGTATTTGTCGATTGTAATCAGATGACAAAGAATCCGTGTCTCCAGTTTTCTGGATGTCTTCGCTTACTATTTATAGGCTAGGTTAATTTCTTATATAGTAGATCACCATTTTGATACACATGTGAAAATTGCAAATTACTGAAACATCAAAATAGGCTTCTTATTTTGTTAGAATTTCAAAGTTTGTGTTGCTTGTTGGCGAAAAATATAGGCAAACGTGGTTCTACTATATGGCAACATGATTGAAGAAAGCACTTCCAAAACTTAGTACGTCCTGTTGACAATTTATTAGTATGCAATTTTGACATTATCTTAGCAAGTGCTTGGTAAAAATATATGCAATTTAAGACATCGTCAAGTTTAATAAGCTTCAATATTATTTTGTAGGATTTTTCACATTATCAGATAGGATAAAGTACATATATATATATATACTTATTTTTAAAATTCCATTCGTAAGATCTTCCTATTTTATCAATCAATACAATTGTTAGGTACAACTGTGATAGGTGGCACACTTTTAATACGCACTTAGTAATCATAAGTAGAACTGTACTATGCACAAAATCAATAGTGGAATAGTATGTTAAAGGATATTAAATGAAATGAAATGTAACAGCTTTAAATGGTGACCAAAGTAAATGATCAAATAAATTATAAATTCTTAACAAATTAAGAATAAATACCTAACTTGATAACTTGTCAGCTTGTGATAAGATCGGTGATATGATTTATGATTTCCTGCTTTGTTGCTGTCGTTTCCTTGTTCATATTAAAATGAATTTGAATGTGTAATAATTATGTACTATTGCTAAATGTTAGATAAACGCTTTATTGATGTTGTAAACTAAATGTAATCAGTTATAATCTATATGTATACATAAGAAGTAATTTAATTCCATTTTATGTGCTTTTATTCTGGCACGCATATTAAATGTTTCAACTCCTTATAATGTTAATGAAAGAACAAAAATACATTTACCCGAATATTCTATAGTCTCGTATTATTTTGAGTTATGTGCTTATTGTTAGATACATATCTTGTATATGTGCTTGTAATCTTACACACACACACACACACACACACACACACACACACATACACACACACAACCACAAGAGCAGACAAATACATACAAATGAGTATACGCAGCATTGGCTGCTCATCAATTATTGAGTGCGCCTTACTGTCACTGTCCATAGATTGTTCTAAGGCTGTAAATAATGACTCACACCTTCACACAAATACTCTTACGCACTCTCACTCAATTAACAAAACATGTATTAAACAACTTAACAAAATAATGAATCATAAAGGTAACGTACTTGATGTCAAATTAATCCTAATGCAATTTTTCTCGTTCTACTCTCTCTCTCTGTTTATCTAATTTCTTTTCGATTTCTCTATCTTTATCTTTATCTCTATCTCTCTTTCTCTCTCTCTCTCTCTCTCTCTTTCTCTCTCTCTCTCTCAACCTGTCTTTTGTCTACTTCTACGCTCAAATTAATCGAAATCTATTGTCCCTGTGTGCGGCCTTTAGAACTTCAAGATGGTTGGGACAGCATTGAGCTTATACCGAATATAATACTTAATCCCGGTTTCAGTGAATCCGACGGAGCCAAGAGCGTCCCGCCGTTTCCGCGCACCGTCATCTTTGGCCACAATGGACAACAATACAATGATGATGATTACGATGAGGATGATGATTACGATGAAGATGTGGAGCCGACAATGGAAAAATTGAAGCGTAAAGTTTCTGTGTTTTTTACAGGTCCCACCATTAAACGTATTTGAAAGTACAAAGTCCAATTTTATGGCTACACATATACAGATCTATTTAGGTTGTTGATTGTGCTACGGTTTAACCCATATACACATATATATTTGTACAATACTATGTAGAGCTTATAATTTGTGCTGTAGGCCAACATTTTGATTCGGTTTCATTTGCCAAAACACAAGATTTTATATACCACTAGACGCAATTTGAGGTTCGCTTTAAAAACGCTTTGGGCAAAATGCATTCAAATATATTTAGTATTGTTATTATTAGCTTTTGTAAACGATTAGACTTTCTACTTTAAAGTGAGCTTCAAGAAGAACTGAAACTTTAAGATATGGAAACAAATCCCTGGCTAGTTTGCTAATTTGAAATTTCAATCGATTTTTCCATCGCAAATAAACTCACTTTTGTTGATAACCGAGATTACAAGTGCTTCATCAAAGTTACCTAGCAAACAGTATATGTGACATTAGTTTTCGAAAGAAATGTTAAACATTTCCAGCTCATATTTTGATCAGGTTAGAGACACACACACACACACACACACTCACACACATACATATTAAAATGTGTATTTTACATAATAAAGTTACAAATATATTGCTGTGATACAAATTCAATTGGAGGACATTGTAAGGATATATATATTAATATATACTCGTAAATAGCAAAATCAAATCGAATCAAATCGTACACACACAAGCCTTTATGTATTTTAATTAAGTAGCTAATTATTGTTATTTTAAAAGAGCATTCATCAGAAATTTGCTGAAGAACATTCCCTTTTAGAATATCCAAAGAAAGTGTAGAAAACTTTTGAAAGTATTGGTGAGTTATCAGATCCATTGAAAATAGCCAAAAAAAAATAATAAAAAAAAAAATTAATTAAAATTGCTGCTTAAAGCTGCATTCTCCAGTTTACAATTATGTGTTTTTATATCCTTAAAATAATAATCAAAGACGAAAAATCACAAATATGTAAACAAAACAAACAACTGTGAATGAATTTTATAGTTAAGCAAATATTTTGCACTGTAGCGCGCACCAAAACATACTTATACATATGTGCATACTTTGTTATTGAATACATAATGTAATGTAAAAGCTATGATTTCAATATCTATTATTATTAAGAACAAGTTTTTTAAAGTTTTTGAAGTGGCGATGCCTTGTGCTTTAGTTTTAATTAAGGGCTACATAATTTACAGGAAAAAACCACAAAAGTCATATATGATATATACATATACATATTTACAATATACATATTTACTGAGTAGCTTATGTAGCTGAATACAATTTGAAAAGCAATTGCTTCCACACACACCAAAACACAACCAAAATTAAAAAAAAAAAAACAAAAATAAAAGAAAACAATAATAAAATTGTTATGATGTGACTTGTAGAGTCATGTTCAGTTTAATACCCACAAAATAAATCAAATGGGATTTCCGACTAGCACAAAACTGAAATATATTACACTTGATTGTATAAATAATATGTATAATGTTCATATATATTTTAATATACAAACTTATTTATATTATGTAAAGTAAGAAAGACTGTAGCTAACTGTTAAGACACTTGGCCTGATTGCTATGCTTAACATACAATTCTATTGTTTTTTTTTTATTTCATATTGCGGTATTCAAGCTTCACTGCTCGCCTTACGGTCAAACTTGAATGTGAAAGAAAGAAAGAAAGAAGGCAAAACCAAAAGTCATGCTGACTCAGTCTAAACTTCGAAATGCACACTAATGCACATATTTCATTAATGGGAGAACCCAATAGATATAAATAGTACATAGAAACACGCTTAAGCCTTCAACTGCGTATAAGTAGTGCATTGCTTCAAGTTTATCGTTCTGACTATGCAAAATTTTCACCCGTTTCTCTCTGGAGAAGCCAAAAGCTCCAAAATTATACAAGATCTGTATATATATATAACGTAATTGTGTACATACAAACAGCCGCGCTCTGAGTTTAGAATCTAAATAACTTCAAAGCTCTTATGCTTTTTGTAAACTAACAGTGAAATATGTAAAAAAAAACTATTGTTAAAAGCAAATGGAAAATACTAAGAACAACAACACACATACATACACACACACACACACATACACACTAGAACAAATAAAATAAAATTAAGTTTACATTAAGTAAACCAACGAAAAATGTGTATTTACTTGATTATAACAATAGCAAGAACCATCAAATAGATAAACTAAAAATTGAATTGCATTTTGTTGTGTTAAACTTTATTTCAGTAGCTTTTCAATAATTTATACTCTCGGAGGTCAGCATTCTCTTAATAAGGGACCAAATGCATACATATACATATATAAATATTAACACCCAAAGGATGTCTGTGTTTGTGTGGCTTATTCGTAATATGTAAAAAGCTTAGTTTAAACTTAACGCGCGAAATGAGTGAAGCACCTAAAGCTTCGAAACTCGCGAATTATAAAGTCGAATCAATAGCTAAACTTAACTTAAACCGTACACACAAATATAATGGAAGGGGAATGCATTCCAAATAAAATCTGAATATAACAGAACAAAAGTCGTACGCGTTTTAAATGCAAGGCAATGTATGTAAATAATTACATACACATGTAGATAACATATACGCACATTTACATATGTGTGTTTATGTTCTGTTAAAACATATTTTATATTTTTTTTATAACTTGTTTAGTTTTAGCTGGTTTTTGGTGTCAACATTTCATTTAGAGAGGGTATCTGTGTCGCCTACTCACCCACTTCTAAACACTAATACAGTTAATTATACTTTTTAAATATACTAGTCACATTTGCCTTGTAGCCCATAGTTACATTTGGTTGGGCCTATTGTCTGTCTCACATGGACATTTCGGGCATTTTGTTGTGCTTCAAATTGATCTGCACACTTTGGGAAAACATCTTAATGATGCCATAGTTTTCGTTGGCATAAACCTTCAAAAAGCTGGGCACATTCTTGTTCAGAAGCTCGTGGCAAAATTGCGGATATTTGCGAAAGGCTGGCTGCTTATCATCCCAAATAGACAAGATGTCGCAGTCATCCCTGAAAAGACAAAAGCCAAGTGTCACTTGGAAACTTCAGCTATTAAGTGTAAATAAACTTACTGCACTTCGTTGCTGCACTCGTCCAGAGATATGATTAAGTATTGGATTTTCAATTGTGTGCATTGATTGTAAATTTCCGATGATTGCTGGCGACTGTACACCGAGTAGACATGCTCCGTTCGTTCACTGTGAAGTGGGTTTTTAATTAGAGATAACGGATACCAGTTTAAATGCACATTACGTGGTTGAGACTTACGCCATTTGACGCATTTCGAG
This sequence comes from Drosophila kokeensis, assembly GCA_035042145.1. NCBI lineage: Eukaryota > Metazoa > Arthropoda > Insecta > Diptera > Drosophilidae > Drosophila > Drosophila kokeensis. Next base: position 3,264,988 of record JAWNLT010000086.1, on the reverse strand, counting down.
ATGCGCATGATTGACTATCGGTCGCTTGGTGGTCAGGTGAACGGTGCCAATTATCTCTACGGGGCCTGCAAATACTGCATCGCGTTCTGTATTTAACTTGATCCACTCAAGCATGCCTTCCAGATCATCCGACGATTGTGCATGACGAGTGGGAAAATACTCCTCACGTATGTTCTGCAAACAAGTATATATGGATTAAATACGGAGTATAAAATGTTCAAGAGTTTTCACTTACAACCATGCCCGGATCAAACATGCTAAGCATGAAGACGGCCAGAGAGACGGACCAAAAGATATTGCGCTGTCGATGGTACCAAATCTTTGAGCATACCGTAGGCGCTATAACACAGCCCTGCGTGAAGCTGAGAAAGAAGAGCTTGCGCACGGTCAGGCCAATTAGTGTGAAGACAATCATCTGCATGAAACTGTACATGTAATGCAAATTTAATATCTGACCATTGGCCGTGGGCATCACAGAGTCGCGACGTGTATGGCGTCGTTTGCCGTTCGTCGCCTCCTTGCTTGGCGCCTTGGCGGACGGTAACGTTTGATCCGCTTCTGCTTCAGCTGTGTCTGAAGTTGCCTTTTCCGTTTTGGTTGCCGTATCGGTTTCAGTTTCTATTTCTGTATCAGTTTCAATTGCAGTTTGTGTCCTCATTTCGGTTGCCACTGGAGCTGTCTCTTTGAGATTGGGTTCGCTGGCTTGTTCGCGTTCCTTTCGCTGTTTGTCACTATTGCGATGTATCTGAGCCTTGAGGCGCTTAATATCCTGCATAAAGTCGTCGCGCGCTGCCGGCTGCTCCTGTTGCATTTTGGCCTTTTCGCGCTTATAGCGGTCATAGTTGTGATCGCAGCTTTCGAGCATTGCAAAGCACTGCTGCAGCTGCTGTTCGGTTTGTTTGTTGGACATATCGCTCATGGATACATGGTGCTCTTCGAGAAATCCTCCAGCACATAGTTACGAGCGCGCTCGCGTTGCTCCTGACTAGCCGCTGATGGAACATTACTTTTGCGCCATTTGCGAAAGAACATGGCCAGCATAACGACGCCATACATGCAATATGGCTTCACAATTAATGTCTTCACCAGCTGCCATAGTTCCGACCAGGCGACGCGTGCATAGAGTGGATTACAGGCTGACAGATTGGTCACAAAGTTCACCTTTGCCTGTAGCATCCAATGCGCCCACAGGTCACAATAGTGCATGTACGTGTTGTCCTGCCAATTGAGCAGGCCGGACTTGCTTAGCATATCCACTAGTTTACCCTGCATACTGCAGGCAAATAATAGCGCTAGCAATATTAACTTAAACGAGAAATAGTCGCCTTGCAGCAGATCGTTCGTACAGCGCCGATTGCGTAATTGCCGAACAACCGTAATCAGGAACAAGCTAAGTGCAACGCTCAGTTGCCAGGTGAAGAGCAGCTGGCTGTTGCCATGCGAGAGCACAAAGGCCAGGCAATTTCCCAGCAGGTGTGACAGTGAGTAATCCAATGCGAATGAATTTGCCAGACTCGCTGGCATTGAGCCGATGTTCCACGAAGTCATTACAATTAGAATTTGTGTTGTGAATATAAAGTTGGAGAATTGCCATGAGAGTAGCGCACACGCTGTAAACATCGCCATCACGAATATCTATATGGAATTACATATCATTCTATATAACACTTGTGTATTATTTTTTTTCCACGAATCTGACTTACCATAAAGACGCGTGAGGTGTGCTTCTGCCTATGTAGTACACGGCCAATGCATATACACAAATAAAACATTTGCAGAAATATAAATGGAAATGCGAAATTCTCACGCGCCATTGGACGTTCATAGATCTTAGCTGCAAAGCTGTGGAACATCAGATAGGAGATGACACCGTAGATGCCACCAAACACATTTTCGCTGAGCAGCGTCCCATACAGGTAGAGCACAAGCAGCGTGACGCCACCCATTAGCCAGACGAACTCAAAGTAGAACTCCATGGGCTGTAGGCTCGGATTAAAGCCGGCGCGCACAACGTGAAAGAAGTAGCTGCAGCCAAAAGGAAATGCATATATTATATATATATAAAAGAAATGTCTATATATTATATATTAACAGTAACATGATCCAACGACTAAAACAGTGTACATCTACGTAAATCTGTTTACTTACATACATATAAGCATTTTCAGAAATCATGCACATCAGTTGTAGGTCTTCATAATCACAAAAAGAAATAGCTAAAAGTCGATTTTGTCACCTGATCGGAAATAGTGTTGCCTTAAATCACTTATTGTATTGTTTTACTTAATCATAATCCTAATCACTAACATATAATATAAGGCATTGAGGTAATCTGCTGGTTTGTTTTTTTGTAGCTGTAAAAGATATTCTGGGATATTAAGCAAAGATAAATATTTTACCCGAAACGATTTAAGAGCGATAAGAAAACCAATTGATTTCAATATTGATTAACTGAATTTATGTTCAAGGCTGAACATATTTTAGATTTTGGTCGTGGTGGACATTTATGCGGAGATGCGCATAATGGCTCGGTTTCAGCTTGAGCTTTAAGTTATACATACATAATACAATATTGAAAGTACGGTTCACTTATTTAGAAAATATACTCACGCAGTTACCAGTTCGGGCAGCACATAGAAACGCTGCAGCACATTGACACTGTGTGGATATTCAATGTCTGTGACATTCTTCAGCTGCTCGTAGCCATGCCAGAAGGTTGGACCGTCGGTCAGCTTCTTGTAGAATGTGTAATAAAGGGCATCTTCGCGGCGCAACATCGATTCGCTCTCCAATTGGTTGAGATGCCGTATGTTGGTTCGCGTCTCGAAGATGATGCGCACATGGTGCATGTACAGAAAAAAGAAACCCGAGCCTGACAAACCAGACGTACATGCACGTTTATTATTTTTGGTGCGGCCGGCGATTATCATTAAACTACTTACCAATTAGCGCGTGCGATAATATGACGTACAAGTTGGGCTCGCGCATGGCTAAGCGTTTGTGATGGCGTGTGTAGTTTAGTGGATTCTTGTATTCATTATTTATTTTCCTACAGGTTGATAAAACTAGTCCAATCTTTGCCGATATTGATGCAGCTTTACCCCGTAAACAAATGAACTCGCCACAGCTGATTTCTTCGTTGCCATATAAGTAAGTCAGCTGTTTTACAATTTTAGAGCAGGTGACTTTTTAAAAGCGAACCAGCTGTGTATCGATTTGCCAACTCAACGGCTCTGTGTTTATTTCTATCGAATGTAAATTTATTAGGTAAATTCATGTTGATCAATCTGCACAACATATTAACATGTAAGTCCGTAATTGACTTGTTTATTTCAAATACTCTGTGAAATACTCATAATCCGAGTTTACAAAGTGGCAATTTTATTGGTCACAATTATCGATGACATAACTATCGTACAGGTGAAATATCGATATAAATACACTGCTTAGTATTTTAGATGAAGTCTTTGGTTTTTAAATTGCAGTCACACTGAGCCTTATAAAAATTTAAAGCCTTCCAACGCGCATTTTGTTAAAAAAGATTTCTTTGCCGCCTGCACACAATGGACCGCTACGCAGTTAGCTCTCTGGTTGGCCAAGGCTCCTTTGGCTGTGTGTACAAGGCGCAAAGGCGGATCGATGACAAAATTGTGGCCATTAAAGTCATTTCAAAGGTGAGTTCCATGACGAGGTAGCATGCGACATTCAACAGTTAATTAAGTATTTATTTAATTGCAGCGAGGACGCTCGAATCGCGAATTAAAGAATCTCCGCCGCGAGTGTGATATTCAGGCTCGCCTCAAAAACCCGCATGTCATCGAAATGGTTGAATCCTTCGAATCAAAATTTGATTTGTTTGTGGTCACAGAGTTTGCGCTAATGGACTTGCATCGATATTTATCCTTCAACGGTGCAATGCTCGAGGAGGAAGCGCAGCGTGTTGTCTGTCATTTGGTGTCGGCGCTCTATTATCTGCACTCGAATCGCATATTGCATCGCGATCTGAAGCCCCAAAATGTGCTGCTGGACAAGAACATGCACGCAAAGCTGTGTGACTTTGGGCTGGCACGCAACATGACAATGGGCACACATGTGCTGACCTCCATTAAAGGCACACCGCTATATATGGCACCAGAACTGCTGGCCGAGCAGCCGTATGATCATCAGGCAGACATGTGGTCACTGGGGTGCATTGCATATGAGAGTATGGCGGCACAGCCGCCGTTCTGTGCTACCTCCATACTGCATCTGGTGAAGCTGATCAAGCACGAGGAAGTCAAATGGCCAAGCACGTTGAGCAGCGAGTGCCGTTCTTTTTTGCAGGGCTTACTCGAGAAGGATCCCAGTATGCGAATCTCGTGGACGCAGTTACTGTGCCATCCCTTTGTAGAGGGTAAGCTCTATATACCCGAGGTGCAAGCCGCAAAAAGTTCGCCGTTTATCAATCCACAGTTGGCCAAGGATAAGAAGGCACAGCCACATACGAGGTGCGTTCACAAATCTTTAAGCCTTAAGCCCCATTAACGCAGCTTTTGCTTATTTAAAGACACATTGGCGCCGATATGGTTGATGTGTTGGCAGCACTAAAGCTGAGCGATGTGGCCAACGAAAACTTGAGCACATCGCGTGACAGTATCAATGCCATTGCGCCAAGCGACATTGAGCAGCTGGAAACCGATATGGAGGATAATGTGCAGCGGATGATTGTGCCATTTGCGGATGTATCTTACAGGCAAATGCCCAGCCCAACCGCTGTTGCTGCAGCAGCAGCTGGTGGTGGTGGTGCAATGCCTCTAATTAATTCACATACCTGCTTTGTTAGTGGAAACTCAAATATGATACTCAATCATTTTAATGATAATTTTGCTATGGAAGTGCCTGTCGCAAGTGCCACAAAATCCATGAAGTCCAAGTTGAAGATGGCGCTCAATATAAAACAGTCGCGTAGCAAGGATCTGGAGAAGCGCAAGCTAAGCCAAAACTTGGATAACTTTTCACTGCGCCTAGGTCAAAGCATTGATTCAGAGGTTAGGCGTAAAACAACCGAGATGCTCACACAGCAATCCCAACAATCTCTGCACCACCAGCAGCACCTGCAGCTGCAAGAGAAAAAGGCACAACAGTTGAAGCAATCAACGCATTCCACCAACGATGATAAATTAAGTAGCGAGTAAGTAATTTGTTTTAAATACCGGCAAATAATATTAACACACGCCGCTTGCTAGTAATTCGCCACCTTGTCTGTTACCTGGCTGGGACAGCTGCGATGAATCTCAGAGTCCACCCATCGAGAATGACGAGTGGCTGGCATTTTTGCATCGCTCCATACAGGAGCTGCTGGATGGCGAATTCGATTCACTGCGGCAACACAATTTGGTGAGCATCATTGTAGCCCCGCTGCGCAACTCCAAGGCCATACCCAAGGTGCTGCGGAGTGTGGCGCAGCTGCTATCGTTACCATTTGTGCTGGCCGAACAGCATTTGGTGACGGACGCCATCAAGAGTGTTTACATTGATGTTAAGCTGGTGCCCAATTTGATGTACGCCTGCAAGTTACTCCTCTCGCAACGACAGCTAACTGACTCGGCTGCTTCAATGCCAGCCGCAACTGGAGTCTCACTGAGTCGTACGCTGCGTAGTGTCTCCGACTTGAGTGCCGAGGAGATGAGCACCGCCTGCAGTCTATACGAGTTGGTCTGTCACCTGGTGCATCAGCAGCAGCCGTTTCTCAGTCAGTTTTGCGATGCGGTCGCGATACTCGCCGTCAACGATATGTTTATTAACTTTCTTACACATGGTGAGCAGACGATACAACTAACAGAGTGGAGAGTGGATTTATATAGTTTCTATCCATATTTTGCAGACTGGAAGGACAGCAGCGCGGTGCGTCTGGCAAGCTGCATGTTGGCTCTGTTCTGCTGCGTTTTACGTGAGCTACCCGAAAATGCAGAGCTAGTCGAGAAGATTGTGTTTGATCCGCGGCTGCGCCTGGCACTTCTATTGCAGAGTCGCCACCAGCTGTTGCGTCAGCGTGCCTGTCAAATGCTCCTGCTACTGGCACGCTTTAGCCTGCGTGGCGTTCAGTATATCTGGAGTGAGGAGCTTAAAGGAGCGTTGCAGGCGCTGGCCGAGCAGCAGACAAATCAATCACTGCGAATGGAAGCCGCCCAGACGCTTGAGGAGCTTAGTCAGTTTAGTTTCTTTGTTGCCTAGGCAACTTCTTGAATTTTATTACTACATGTGCTTGTATGTATGGTTGTACTTGTTCAATAAACTATAATCCGTGTTTAGCCAAACAGATCCTGCAAATTACTTTGGAAATAGTCGAGCAGCTCATCCAGATAGTTACCAAAGCCATCAATGCCTGACAGGAAGTTTTCATTGCAGTCCTGCTCGTACATCTCGTTCAGCTTTGAAATGTCCTTTTCGGACAAACCACGTCGCTGGCCAAGTGTGGCGTCAGGATCCTAATAAATAGAGATAATATGTATTAGCATCATAGTTTTATTTATAAAATATAATATGCTTTAAAGAAAATCTCTGCTTTTTTTCTAGTAATTCTGCAGCTTTCTGATTCTCATATATGACCTGATCATTATCAAATGTGTGAATTGTGTTGCACATTTCATTAGGAATTAGTATTTAAGCGTATGAAACATTTATGGATACCCAAACATATCAGATATATACAAAAAATGTACTCAAATCAAGTTGACACTTAAAAATAGTATTTTAATAAATAATTGCAATTTGATAAAAGGCGGAAAATATAAAACTATAAACTTATAATAGGAAGCTTAAATGCCGATATGTGCCAGGAAAAATATCAATATCACGATTTCAACGATTCATCCATTATTATATATTATAAAGTTATTCAATCCTGACTGCAATAAACAGAAGAATTCCGCCTAGACAGCTACAGAATACGTACTTGAATAATTCTATGATTATACCTTGATTATGATGATTATTAATTTTGACAAGGGATGCTCAAATCATTATTAATAAAGCTGCTTCAATGTACTACAATTTTTAGTATCTTTGTACAAAATATTGTATCTTAATTACATACACAAATATTTAAATTTATTTACCAAAAAGAAGTTATCCTTAGAATATACAATTTTTATATAATTTTCTTATTTTTAAGTGTCTTCTGAGTGAAATGGAATTTGATTCATTTCATTTCAAAATCAAATTAGAAAGGAGTGTTATGCAATTGTATGCATTAACTATAATAATTATATATAAACCTATATTCTTCAGATACCATATTCAATGCGTTCAAACTTATAGTGACAATTTGTGCATTGAAAGAAACAAACAAAATATTTGTTGTACATTTTTTTGCAAAAAAAAATTAAATATTAGGCAACATAAGAAAATAGATGAATTTATGATTTAGCTTACCAGTGGCTCAATGGTGGCCTGGCCATTCTTGCTGAATGCCCGGGAGCTGTAATGCATAACGCTCTGATAGTCGTACTCCACACCAAAGTTGGTGATATGTGTGCGTGCGTATTTGTTGAAATTGTGTCCATGGCCATCCAAGATGTTCTCCCAGTTGATCTTCACGTACTCGTCGCGCTCCGTGGCACTCTGCTGATGGTAGAAGCCCAGCGCGTGCAACAGCTCATGGACAACAACGCCGTGAGTGACGCACTTGGGCGTATTGAGATTGAGAATTTGGCCTCCTTGGCGACGGCCAACGCTCGACCAGCAGCCGGAATAGTTGCCTTTGATGAGGAGCCAGTGCTTGTCACTCTCCTCATACGGCCGGAAGCGTATGCAGGAGCGTTCGTGGTACTCCTTGAATGCCATCAGTATGACCATCGTCTCATTGGTCGCTGTGCCAGTTTGCTTTTGAATCTTCAAATTATCGCATACATTGTACTTGGTGTGGCTACTCACTGAAGTCCTTTGGGTCTATGTAAAATGGCACGGCGGCATCTGGCCATGTCTGGCGCTCGTTCAGCAGCCCATTGCGCAGCAGCTCACGATGCAGCATGATGTCACCCTCGAAGAGACCGCAATGCTCCCAAATGTTACTATCGCTCTGTTCTGTCCAATAATCGAATGCTGCACCTGTAAGTAACACTCAATTACTATCACAATCAATTCTACATAGTCAGAGTGTTTACTGTTGTGTCGTCGCAACATTTGCATGTTGGCGCCCCAGCGCGGCGGGGGCGGCACAGCTGGCTCAAAGCGTTCCATACCGGCAGTTAGCCAAGGTCCCATGACAATACCTATGGCCACTGTTAGCCCGTGTACAATAAGCGCACTTCTCTGCATTTTCTTGGGAAAAGAAACGGCTGCCCGAACGCCTCAATGCTTTTATATGTATTTGGCCAAAGTAAGCAGCTGGTACGACGGCGATAGTGTTGGAGATGGAGGCGCGACAAAGCGACAATTGAAAGTACTTGAGTACCTGAGCAATTGGTGCGACGACGACAATCGACATCGCCTACGCCGCTGGATTTATGCATAACGGATTTATTCTACTCTAACACTCTGAGAGCGCATATTCACATTCGATTCTGTTTTGATTCACTTGGCAGATCTGATTGCTTCAATTATTTCGATTCGTGGTTAATGGCTAATTCAAAAATGAATATAATCAATGTGTGTATTCAAATATATATGTATATTATAATTCCTGGTACTGATTTGACAAAACATTATTATATTCTGTTGCTCGAAGGAACAGTAATAAGCTTAGATTTTTTTATATTTTTCATATTTTTATCTCCTTTTTATTTTTTTAATGGAATATTATTTCTAAAATGAGGAGCTCGAGCGAAATATTGTGTTTTTATGCTTTAGAAAGAGTTATTGCAATTCAAGTGAAAAATTCATTTGCACATTAAAATCGAATCAAAATTATTTTGAAAAACATGTAGAGTATCTCAGATGCCATGTAATGGCACACGCATTTATTGCCTTTGCTTCTTAAGGTAATTGGCTTTGTGCTCTCTCTTTCAGTGCTCGCTGCGTATTTAAATTCCCTCGTCTTGTACGTCTTTTGATTCCATATTTAACTGGGATATTGGGTTATCAGCGGCAACATTGCACGCATATGAAAATAGCACAGTTGTTAGTGGATTTTGAGATGGGCACGTGTCGCATTTCCTTTCGTGACACGGCGCAAATCGCAAGGCGACGAATAAAAATATCAAAAAGTAAATTTTTAAAATGTCATATGAATATTGGAATGCAAAGTGAAAAACTATTCGGTACTGTTAATATTACTTACATTTTTATTAGTCTTAGTAGGGCGATAATCGTGAAACGTCAATATGTAGAAATTACTCACACACTCACTACAAGTATAAACACTGCCAGAACTTGGCCCATGGCTTCATGCAAGTTTTATGTGATTGAGAAAGCGGAATGCAATGCGACTACGTACAGTGGAAGTCTCAGATCAAAAATCGATTTAAAAGTCACAATTTTAATGGAAGCATATAATAGAACATCGCTTATAGAATCAGACATATCAATCATTTTTTTATCAGAATACATAATTATAAAGCTAACTTGGCAATGATCGGTCGGATGATACATTTTAAGTTGTTGACACAATATAACTATAATAATGTGAAATATTTAGATACCAGCTAGCCGTCAATCAGCAAAAATCTTAATGCAAATTTTTAAAAACCTACAAAAACACCAAAGTTTACTCTGAATGTTACTAAACCAAAAATGTATATAATTCTTCTATTTTAATTGTAGTTATTGTAGAATTAATTTCAAAGCTTCAATTATTATTATTATTTTGTTAATTTAGCATTTACATTTTAAACATTAATCAATCTATTGGAAGGTATAAAACATTAATTTGTCAATGAAACAATAATGACAGGAGCTTAAATATGGATGTTTCTAACAGATAATACATAAATTGTTGAAATTTATTCATTAACTCAGGAGATATGATTTTTGAGAAGAAACAATATAGAAGGCGCCACTGTGCGATGTATGCACATATATAACAATATAAATTGCCTACCTCGATTAAGTTTTTAAGTTCCATTTGGTCTTTTGTTCCCCCGTTTGGCAGCTAAAAGACAATTGCGTTAACATATTCTATTATGGCTTAAACGATGGTTTGATTATATTTGCTTAACGCTTCCATAAGTAAAGATCTTGAAAGTAAAAAAATGTTGTCAAGCTACAACGATTTCTTTATCAAATAGTAACTATATTAAGGGTCTAGACTAATTTAACATTAATAATTAAAACATCATTTTTAAAAATTGTAGACATATATTTTTTTTGGGAAACTGTGGTCTATACATTTATTTATATGTATATTTTTGTATATTTTCAATATTTCAAAATTTGACTTCGTCTCCTCTTCCACTTCCAGTTTTGCTTAATTTGTAAATATATTTATGTGTAATAGTTGTGAGGATATTTATGTGTCTAACTATAGGTTATTGTAGTTTAGACTTATATTAAAATAGGGTATACTGATAAGCAGTCAAATATTAAAATGTTGTGTGAACAGTTTGAGATTAATTTCAGCTGCTGTGTTGGATTTAACGTGCTCACGTCGACAGGCGATGTTGTGAAAGCCTAATCAAAATCAAGCAGCGACAGTGAATGGGCGATCAAAAAGTTCTTTGAACCTGTATGTATCTGTATTTGCCAGATGTCGATTGATTGCCGCTCTGATTGCTGCAGGTGTCCGTTTGGCCAGTGCTGAACTTGATTGCTGGAATGCTCTTGGTCTTGGTTGGCTACCTTCTTCGATTGAGCAATCACTGCAAGAGGCAGTCCAATCGACTGTGGCAAAAGTGAACACTCGCCACAAACAAGTTCTCCCTTTCTCTGACCCAGACCCGCACAGCACTTTGAGCAGTAGGTCAGTGTAGACGAAACCAAAATATGTAGGTCGCCAAAGTACGGACACACTATGTAAGTGTGCTAGCTCGGACCGATGACCGAACCCGTACCCGTACCCATACCCATACCCATACCCGCACGCAAGCCAGAAAACGCCCACCAGTTGGCGCACTGACCCCGACCATAGCGGTGCATTGACCTCGTACTGGGAAGAAACTTATAGTTCAGCAGCTGTACTGGAACATGGAATATGTTCATGATTTAACATGCTAATCATTACATTTGGATATTTGGATATCTGCTGAAGGTGTCTGAAGTCTGCTTTTAAATGAAATTATGTATACGTTTTGTTTGCTAACCAACTTACTTGACCCATTGCCTTTCCGGAATGAAGGTAACAGCGTTAATTAATCTCATTTTTAGCAATGTCCGTTCGGATTCAAGCAAGTTAAGTAATTATGTTTTAATTTAATAATAATTTAAATGTTTTTGCTGCGAGCTCCATTTATACATTTGTAGGGCCGCAAAGATCACTAAGTATTAGGTTAAACACATCCTCACTTTTGCTGACCAACTTATTAAATGGCTTCGTGCAACACTTACTCCTTAGACATATTTTACTGCCAAATTCGCTTGTGCTGTTGAATTTTATATTATTTAACTCTTTTAGTCTTTGAATGTGCCGATGTCCATATCTGTTGTCTTTAAGGTTATCAACGCACTCGACGCCGAATAACATTTCTTAATGTGACCAATCTGAGAACCTCTTATTGAGAGAGTAATCACCGCTAAAGCCTTTTCGTTTTTTGATATCCACTGACTGTATTCACTCATCCTGTCTGAACTTGGGCATATCATAGCTCCCGAAATGACGGACCGAAATGACGGATCCAAGTGAATTAGTACACTTTTCATTTACACACACCACGAATCATAATTTGCTTTGTCTAACTTGTAAATATTGTACATCATTTTTTGCTTGTACTTGGTCTCACACAGAAGTCTTGAGTTGGTTTGCGCACAGCAATATAAATTATGGAATGCTAATTCACTCGATCATTAACGCGGTTTATTTGGATTTAACTTTTCTTGATGCCTGGGCCGATAACCTGTTGGATTTTAAGCGGCAAAAGTGATGCACTTGGCTTTGGCGGTTACACATAGAAGAACGTTTATTCAATGTATACTTATATATAGTGGTGGTAGTTGGGGTCTCGAGTATCGATATCCAGTTATTAGCATTAGTCATAGGAATGCTGTGTTGATCTATTACATTATTTTCAACATTCTCAATATGGAGCATTTGGATATGTGATGATAGGTAAAGTCTTGAGTACTTTCATGACTAGGGCATTCTAATTTGCTTTTGTATTTATATTATAATCGGCCTTCGTGATCATTTGGGGCAACAGTTGGGCTAGTGTGTGCTAGACATCTCTGGTTGTATGTTGTGTGCCGCAGCTATTGCGGCACTTTCACTGCAGCGTGCAACAAGAAAATTGCACAAAAATCTAAGCCAAAACGCTGTGATTTTGAGAACATTTTGGTCATGGCAACTGGAATTGCCCGTCCAGCGGATGCATTTACAGGCCTGCGGCAGCAGCAGCAGCACAACAACAACCACCACCAACACCACCACCACCAACAAAAGCAGCAGTAGCATAACTCATTTAATGTATTATCTGAGATGTACTTGATCTTTGTCGAAAACTTGACACACATTTTTCGGTCAGCGACTGGCGGCAACGACTTCCAGCTACAACAACAACGGCAATATCAAGCTCCAGCTTTTGGCCAAAGTCAAGCTGCGGAAAATTCGAGGGAAATCGTACACTTAGAAAAAAAGTCGACCTGAAATTTAGAAATCTCCCTAAATTGAAAATTGCCCTACAAAATGATCTCGTGTTTCTCTAGAAAGGCTTGCCCTAAATCGACAAGACTAAGAAAATTGTGTTTGTTTTGCACATCTTAGAAATATTTTCTGTTGAAATGCATTTCTAAAAATTCAAAATGCGAAAAAATCATTTATGAAATTCTTAGAATAGTTAGAAAATTTGGTGTCTCGACAGCTATATTAGAGCTAAATGCGAAGTCCTGTACCCGCAAACAGGGGGTCACTCAGGTCCGAATGCAAGTCCTGGATCTTAGAAAAGCAGCCAAAACCTTCTCTGGAGGAACCCTTGGCGTCAAAAGGTATGACGATTTTCTAAAATTCAGTGCTATTTTTTTTCTGAGTGTAGACACTGCGACTGCCACTAGCAGTGGCATCACCCCTTCCATTCAAATGCATTTTTCAATTTGAGAAAGTTTCGCGGCCAAAGATTGCAAATTTCAGACAAGCACACACACACACAGCAGCGGGTAAACGTTGCCTAACCTGAAGTCGAGTATTTTCTTTCAATCGGAAATCATTTCCCCAAGGGGTCGAGAACAATTCAAACACTGTGCAACAAAATCAACCTGTGAAAGACAAACAGATCTGACTCCACTTTTGTTGCATAAAATATCAATCATAATTTGTAAACATTTTATTCAATGCTGAAAAAGAATTTGAAAATTACAAATCTTTTTTGAAAGCTATAGGATAACTGCTATTTAAAAGTTGCATATGAATTTAGTTTCAGGATTGTTAGGTATACATAAGAAAACTATTGTCAACTATTGATAATCTATTTTTTATTTTTTATATATTTTTAAATAGTTTGCGTTCTGTAAATAAAAAGTTTGATAGTTTTGCCAGGCTCTCCAGCTCGGAATTTGAAAGTGAACTTTTACACTTGGAAATTAATCAAAACTCTAAATATAAGCGTGTGTCAAATTAGGAATGGAAAAAATGTCAGGCCTACATTATAATAGGCTTATTAGGCCATACACATAGTGGACATTGCTGATACCCGGTGTAGATGCGATTCGAAATATTGCAGTGAATAACAAATGTTTGCAGCTTATTAACGATTTGTATGGCTACTGGCTCAGATTTCTCCACTTCCTTTTAGCGGCAACAACGGACCAAAAACAGCAACAACAACAGCGGCAACTATAATAATAATAATAGCAACAACAAAGCGCATCGCTGGCTGACACAAAACTGTCATCAACATATCAGCAATCGCTGAAGCCTTTCAGCGAATGTCAAGTGTAACAGCAACAGCAACAACAGCAACAACAGCAGCAGCAGCAGCAGCAGCCACAGCAACAGCAACAGCAATGGCAAATTTAATCACACCACAACAACAACAGAAACAAAAAGTCCATAAATAGTTAAAATAAATTAAGCTCAACATAAAAAATATAATTTTGTTGTTGTTTTTTTTATTATTTTTTTTTTTATTGTCCAGAAATGTGCGCGAAAACAATTTATCATGAATTTCGTCCGTCCGGAAAGTAAGTAAGTTAAATGGCGATGCATTTCACTGTTACGACACCAAATGCAAAGTACAACAACAACAGCAGCAACATCAAGAGCAGCACCAGCAGCTGCAGCGACAGCCAGATTTGCTTAAATGAAATCAACAGCTAGCAAATTAATCAAAACACAAATCCTAAAGCGAAAAAGCCGTGGCGAAAAACCAGTTGAAGCAGTTTCCTTCCGGAATCAATTATGTTTCACTTTGCTGTTTTTGTTTCACGTTCATGGTCACAAATTTGCGAATAAAAGCCAAATAGCAACAGCACATGCAACATTTGCAACAACACCATGAAGTCACTGTGTCAGTAGTGGATGCAGCACTAGCAGCAGCGCAGTTGAAGTTGCCGTCGCCGTCGTCGTTGTTGTTGTTGTCGTCGTCCATGACTGACTGCATGACTATGTGGTGGCAATGATTTGCAATCATCTTGTGGTTGTTTGTTGCTTGAAGCTGGTATTTTTTGTGCGCCTTCTGCAATTTTACCCATTATTATTATTATTTTTTTTTTTATTGTTTTGGGTTTTGTTCAGTTTGTTTATGTTTGGAATTGCTGTTGTTGCTGCTGCTGTATGGAGTTGCTTCCCAGTTTTTTGCCGTTTTTGCTCAAGCGACATTTGGCTGCCTGGTGACTGGTCGTCTGGCTTGTCTGACAGGTAGACTTTTTCCAAGAAATTTCTACCGTCAATTTAACATTGGTTTAATTGGGGAAATTCAATTTTTTTTTTTTTTTTTTTTTTTTGTATATCTTGTAGCTGTTGTACGCATTTGGGGAAAGTATGTTGGTGGCACTCGCTGTGGCATATAGGCCACAAATCACAAATGGAATAACTATGAAAATAAGTTTAGGCACGCGCCATAATAAGTGTATCAATATACATAGAATTGTTGATTAATTTCTGTAAGTAACTAAATAAACATAATTTTAGCGCTGAAAAAAAAACTCTTCCACCCCATCTCTGAATGATTAAATCGAAAAATACAATTTTTGGAAGCTACAAAGACTTTTGCCGTGCGCAACGTCACCAAGCCCATTAAGTATATACATTCTTGATCAGAAAATATGATTTTTTATGCTAAAAAATGTTTGGCTTAAAAAGATCTTCAGAACAAATTCTTTAAACAAAAATGTTATTATGATATTAATATTCAAAAAACCAATTATCAACATTGAACTACTATAACACAGATTTTCTGTAGGAACAGTTGATCAGTTTCTTAAATGAATAACTAAAATCATATCGTAGCAGTTGGGCACCGGTTTACAGAGTATGTTTTCTCCTGCGCTCTGGAATCAATCAAAGTGATAAATAGATATATGAAAACATGATCAAATGTTTTCAAATACGATGAAGACCAATTTTTCGCTTCAAACAGTTCTGCGTATATGTACAGCTCTTTGTATACATAAGAACAAATGTGAAATTAATTTTCGGACAACTGTTTAAAAATTGTGATATTTTTCAATTTTATCTCTTTGAATAATTTTTTATCTCTTTGAATTTCTACGTTAAAGTTCTGAACTATACATATTGTAATTAAAAAGTGATGAACTTCGATGAGATTACTAAATTTGTAATTTAAGTAACACTCAGATATAATATAAAAATCGTTGAAATAAGTCAAAGTAATCAAGTATGTTAACCTTATCAGGACAGAATTATTTTTGAATATTTTTTGAATATTATTTGAAATCGTATTATTCTTACCATGACTACAAATGATGCAAATAATTAAACAAATTTAAATGCGCCGAAAAAAAATATTATCTGGTAGTATTATCCTTAAAATAGGTAAAAATAAACTGTTAAATGTATATAACAAGAGTTTTGCCTATGAGCGAGTCGATATGCCTGTTGGTGCATTTTTAACAGAAGACACTTGTTCAACTTTTCAATTTTACATATTCAGCGTACCTAATTAGTTCCATATTCACGAAAGTCTCATTTTCCATTTGAATGTTTACAGAGAGTAGTAATGGAAGTGTTGAAAATTCGTTAGATTGTGCATAAAATGATGAAGCGAAATGCATGTGTGCCATATTCTAGCGCATTTCCGGAATTTTCACTGTCACGAGTCGCAAATACGAAAGACTTAGGCAACGAACTTGCTAGAAAACTTGCAACAATTTGCAAGCTGAGCGAAAGTTATCTTCCACTTGATTGATTACCAACTTTCTACTCCTACGGATATTATAATATCTGCAATTTCAGATGATTCTGAGCGGCACAGACAGTCAGCCGGAGCAAAAGAGAAAGAGCCAAAAGAGAGAGAGAGAGAGAGAGAGCGAAAGAGAGAGGGGCATGCACATGCTATTAAATCAGCTGAAATGTTGCAGAGCGAAAGCAGAACATTTGAATTTCTATGCAAAGTGAAGGCAGCAGCCAAGAGTTGCTGTCCCCCTCTTACCAAATGTTAATGAACTTTGTGTGCATAAATTACAAATACACCAGCAACAACAACAACAACATTGACTGTGCAACATCCGTCTTGTGATGTTGTTGTTTCTGCTGCTGTTGCACTCTCAAGCAGTTTTGCATATGGCAAAGTTTTCTTTTTTATTGCTGCCGCTGCTGCTGTGCCAAATCTTTGAAAATGTAGGACACGAGGGGCGCTCGCTGATATTGAGGCGGATGTGGTTTTGGCTTCTGTTTCCTCTTACATCTTACCAATGCAACACACAAATCTTTTATGCTGACTCCGACTCTGACGCTGATGCTGATGCTGAGTATAAGCTGTGTCATTCGGATTTTTGGTGTATGTGTGTGTGTGTTTGCTGTGTGTCCCACTTTTGTTGCCATCTTTTTGGCATTTTGGCAACTCGCAACGCGCATACGCCGCGTGGGACTCGCGACCTGCCGATCAGCTGTTGACGCCTTCAAGCGCTTACTCTTAGCGTGCTCTTTACTCACTGTCTCAATTTCAATACCTCTCGCTCTATCCCTCTCACTCTCGCACTCGCTCTCGCATACTCTCTTAGCGTTGCTTGTTGATGATAGCGCTCCAGATGAACATTGAGCACTTTTCAGCTATTTTGTCTCAAACATGTTTGAGCTGGTTGCAAGTTGCTGCTCTTATCACTTGTGATTAGCGTCCGCTGCAAACTCTGGCCATTCGCCAGCGCGTCGTCACATTTAAGAGACGTGCGCGCAGCACGCAACACGCAGCACGCATCTGCAACGCAGGTAATTTCAACAGCTGCCTTTGATAAAAAATTTTTGTTAAATTTATGCCACATCGAGTGCAGTTTGCAGCAGTTTCAGCTGCCAGGACATTAGCCATTTTTGGTCAGCTTTAAAGTTATTGCAGCTTTTGTTACAATAGCAACAACGACAACAGCATCAACAACAACAATGTTGAGCTACTACCGCCGCTGATGTTGGTGTTGTTATTGCTAATGTCGCTGTTATTGCTGTTGCTCTTGTTGTTGCTGCTGTTGCCGCTGTTGGTTGCTGCGCCGTCGTCGGCGTCATCGCTGCCGTCTTCTAGTTGTTCGCCGTTGCTGTTGCGGTTGCGAGTTCAATGACATTTCACCTACTTGTATTCAAATTCGAATAAAAAATATATAATATGAATGAAATTCTGCTGCTGCGGTTTTGCTGCCGATAGTGACTGTGGCCTTATGTTCCATTCAATACTTTTACTTTCAGGACCTTTTGACAAGTGCGGCTTAAGCCTGGAATTGCCTATTATAGATATAAGAAATCCTTTAAACTGCTAAGAAAACCATTAAAGAAACATCAAACTTTCTAAAGTGTGAGAAAAGATGTTAAAATTAAATACAAAAAAAAAAACGACAGCTTTTAAACTGTTGTTGTTGCTGCTGCTGCTGTTGCGCGCAGAATCTGCAGCAGCAAAAAGAAATTTTACGGCCTATTTGGACTGTGCTGCGTTGTCGTTGTTGTTGTTGCTACCGCTAAGGGCCCGTCTACGATTCTGGGCTGGCACTTAAAGTCAAACGGTAATGATGTTGATGTTGATGATGATGGCGATGATGATGGCGATGATAATGGCGATGGTGATACCACAACCAAACCATCGTATCAGAGTTTTGTTTCTTAGGTTTTTTTTTGGAGTTGCTTTTGAGGGCAATTAAAAAGTTGTCGAGCGGCGTCGCTTGCGTTGCTTTTGCGTTGCTTTTCTGATTGCCGGTATGTCTGTCTCTCTTTCTGTTTGTCTGTATGTCTGTTTGTTTGCTGGCGGTTGTTGTCTGTTGGTTGTTTGCTTGTTGTATTACGGTTGTTTGCTTCAATTTACCGTTCCCTTCTTGGCCAGCGCCAACTTTTGACTAATTTGTAATATGTAAGGGCCTATGGTCAGGGCTTTCTTCAAAACCGATATCTACACAATTATTACTAGGGTGTAAACCTGCGGCTATTTGCACATATTTGTCTTAACCTTGCAGAAGGTATTCTAATTTTGCAGTTAGTTATGTTTAACATATGGTGCTCATCGATCAGTTTTTAAACCTAAAGCATTAAATATATGGAGTTAATTTTCTCTCCCTTGTTCCTTTCGTCAATGATTTTCTTTACGTGTAGGAAGATAGCTTGACCTACCTTCACTAGATTTTTAAGCTAATACAGGCTGAACCTCGCAGCAATAAAATCAGTTTCTTATTTTTAAACTACGAAATAAATCGTATGAAACCTAAATTAACAGAAACTCTTTTTGATGTGAGATTATTTTGGGGCTCATAAGACTTTAACAAAGAATAAACTTATAACTAAAATAATTAAGATCTTTATTGAATGTCATAAAACATTAGCTAACTTGCATATAGAAATTAAAAACTTGACAAACAATTACATATCTAATGATAAATGAAATATGTTATATATTATTATTATATTATATAATATTTTATATATATATATATAAAAAATGTACCTCACTTATAGTTTGGCAGTATACCTCTGCCTACATGGTTATAATAACTATTGATATCCCGCTGTTGTTTATTTTGTAGAGCAACTAAATTCGGCTATTGCTAAGCATAACGACAACCCAAAGTGACTTCTCCTGCTGTTGTCGTTGCTGTTATTGCTGCTGATGTCAAGCACATTCATATTTTACAACTTTCGGAGATGCTTTCACTTCCATACCAACAATTTGGCACCAGCTGCTGCTGCTGCTGTTGCTGCTGTTGTTGTTGTTGTTGCTGCTGCTGCTTCTGCTTATGTAGCCCATCAACATCTTCCGTATGCATCCAGCTTCAGCATCTACGGGCAACGATAACTAATTGTATTTGCATGCTGTACTTGCAACTGCAACTGTTGCAACTACATGGAATTTAAATCCGACAATTGATACTGATTTCGTTTGGTTTAACGTTTATATAGTTGGAACACCGATCAACCTATTGAACGGCTATATATGATTTACAAGAGAGCAACAAATATTGCACCAATTTAACATTAAAATCAGGAAAAAAGGAACCAATACAAATAGAACCAATACTGCCAAGTACTATGTCAATTAATATTGACAAAATTATACAAATAATTGTACATGCATATCTATCTTTATACGTACATATGTTGCTGTGGTGCTGTATCTGTGTGGCAATAAAGAAAAAAAAATACAACAAAACAGAGGCAAAACCGAAGCAAAAGCAAAAGCAACAACGTGAATATTATCATTAGCATAAATAATGGTGAAAAATGAAACATACACAGCGACGCAGCACTTGAGCGCTTGTGTGTGGTTTGTGCTTCTGTCTTTGCCTGCCTCTGTGTGTGTGTATGTGTGTGTGTGTGTGTGTGTGTGTGTGTGTGTGTGTGTGGTTTGTGTCTCTGTGTGTTTACAACACACATTTCAAAAGTCGGTGACTGTGGCACTGAGTTAGTAGTGCGTTAAGTCAACGAACGCTGCCGCGCAGACGCTAACTGCGGCCGCAATGGCAGCGGCAACAGCAATAGCATCAGCGGCGGCAGCAGCAGCAGCAACATCAACGGCGGCAACAGCAACATGAACAGCAGCAGCGACGTCGACGCTAGCGCCAACAGCATTGCCTGTCTCTCTCTGTATGTTGGCCTCTGCTGCTGCTGCTGCTGCTGCTGCTGCGGCCACGTTTGCATGGCATCGGCATCGGCATCGGCATCGATGGTCGCTGACGATGACGGCGGACTCGATGCCGATGTCATCGTAATGCAAACGTAAACGCACTTACAATTTGGCGTTTTGGTTGCTTTCACAAACGTTGCACGTTGTGTGTTGTTTGTTGCTGTTGCTGTTGCTGCTGCTGCTGCCGACGCGGCCGTTGCTGCCGGCATCTCTGCTAAAGTTGGCTTTTGGGTTTTTGGTTTTGTTTACTTTTTATGTTTCTTTTTTCTTTTTTTTTTTTTTTTGGCAAATGGACAAGTTTATTGAACTTTTCACAGTTCTCAGGTCTCAGCTCTCAGCTGGTAGATTGTTGGGTCCGTCATCGCCGTTGGAGTTGCCGATGTCGTCCATAGAGCGCCTCAGTCGCTGCTGGAGAGGAACGCACCGGTCGCCAAGAGACTTTCTCCGCAATCGTCATCAATTTATCAATTCGTTTATCTTTAGCTACTTTGGTCCAACACTATCAACCCATCATAGTCATCATATGGCAATATCGCAGAACAATTTGTATGTTTAAGCTTGGTTTAATTACATGTGGGCCGAATTGTAATTTTCTTATAAATTGTGATCTGAACTATTTTGATTCCGTATTAAGTCGAGTTGTAGGCAGCTAAAAATTACTGAACAAAATGGATTTTCAACTGAGGAACTAGTTTGCATAATGACAAAAAAAAACAAAAAAACAACATTTATATCGACTGAGGATACATGCACACATACATCACTAATTTAGACCCTCTTCAAGGGTGGGTGTATTTATTTAGTAACAGTGAAAATCTACAGCTGCATCTCATTAAATAAAATTACTATAAATCCATCACACATTCATCCATTATTTTTTAAATTGGTTTTTTTTTTTTGCTGGGTAAACAACAGCAGAAAAAACTTGTGAATAACAATTGAATTGTTACGTATATGCATTATTGAGAATGCAGAGTGTTCATCAGTATGTTAATGACTTTCATACAACTTGCTGTGCATACTTTTTTTTTTTACTAACTTTAAGTGTACACTTAAAAAAAGAAAAACAGCAACAACAATATCCTTGACTGAAAAGGAAAGACTTACGAAAATTGAGTTAATGCGAATTCGAAACGAAAGTCGCCCGACCGATTTGCAACACGTTCGATAATTGTCAAAATTAAAGCCCGCAATAAATGAATAAATGTTTTTAATTTCACTGGTAAACCCAAGCGATGTTTTTAATTTTTATTTAATATTTTTTTTTTTTTGGCAATTTTCTTTTTGTCTCTGGTTTTCCTGTCCGCTGATCACTGTTGTCCATGTTTGCTGGCAGTGCTTATCAACAAACATGAATGCGATTTCAAGTACGAGGGCCCATAAAGCTGTAAGAGTGTAATAACATATACGGGTATTAAAAAAAGTTGGTCAAACCAACGCTTGTTTACGCTGCAACGACAAATATTGAATTTGCGCAGTGCGGTTTGGGTAATTGGAGAGCTCACTCCGGTGATAAGTTGTAGTGAACAGGGCTTTCAGGTGGTGGGGCTTGGGGGGCTGGGAAGAGCAAATGGGTAGGTAACGCTTTGCAGCCCCAGTGGGTGTCCCACGTGACCGAGAGCGGGGCACTTATGGCACTGGTGGGAAAGCAAAGGCCTGTAGGATTTTACAGAACACGAGAAGTGCAATTCGCATTCGTACTTAGACCCAACTCAGTAAATACAAAACACAAGCAGACACACCCATATTCGCAGGTGTTCTCAGCTTACAGTAGGCACGTTGTTGGCCACGCTACAGTAGAACTTCCATTTTGCTGCTGACAACGCGATAAGTGAATCTGATAAACAACTAACGAATCGAGGAATACATATTCATTCATTATACTTTCATACTGCAGGTATCATGGTGTAATGGATTTGTGCAATGTTCGTCATGCTGTCTGTCCGTCTCTCTCTTAAAACATATACTGGACTGGAGTGCTGTGCTACGTCCACTAGCGGGCTGGGAAATCGATAAAATCGATAACTGCAGATCGATAAAGCCACTTATCTCCGATAATTGTATAGTCACCAAAATTTGTTTGTGAGTTGCTGGCGATGTCCTTTAAGAATCGGCATTTGCTATGCCCACCTCCGACAACCTTAGACTCCCAATATCTCCCACAATTTTAAAGATAGAGTCACCAGACTTGGAAAGTAACTTGTTGGTAACCTCCTTTAAATATCGGCATATTTCCAGACCACGCACACTCCTTAGAAATCTGAAGTGCGCTTATCTTCCATAATTTATAAGATAGAGTCACAACATTTTAAAAGAACGTTTGTAATAACTCCTCTAAGAGATCGACAAAAAATTGGGTTGACACGCCCACTCCGCTTTCTCAAACCGATACAGCTCTAAGTGTAAATCAATAAAACCATATATCTTACACAAATAGATATATATAAATGTACACATTTTAAATATCAGTCTGAGATGGGAGCTAACGTATTCACCTTTCAGAAGTATGCTTTAAATTAATATTATAAATTATTTAAATCAATTTAATAACAATACAAAAAAACTGTCTCTTCGAAAACGTACAGAATGTATCTGATTTGTATTTGTCGTTAGCTACACATAAAACACAAAAGATCTGGAATTATTACTTAGTATGTTTTATTATAATTCCGATAACTTTACTTAGTATATACAACGAAAGTAAATCCGTAGTGAACATAACTCCCTGATATTGGGAACAATTGTAATTAACCTGAAAGTTGTGTAACAATCGGATCAGTTACTCAATAAACTATTTCGTACTCGTACTTGTATTTTCCATACCCACATCATCTGGCCAATATATGTACATATATGCATATATATACATATGTATATTGTGCTGAACCGATTCGATTTAAAATAAAATAAGTGCATAATTGCGTAAGACTCGGAGTTATTCATGTGCCAGAGCGGCCTGAGACATACGATCCTATTTACATAAACGCCATTCTCAGTTCGGCTCCCGGAGTCTTTGGGGCTCGGGTTTTGGGTCTCGGGTCTCTTGTGATGTTCAAGGTTCAGTTCAGTTCAGTTAAGTGTTCCGTCGGTGCAGATCGTTGGTTACGCCAGGCCCCGAAAAGTGATGATGACGATGACAATCGATGGCAATCAGCTGTTGGCTTTTGGCTCCAGCTATTATGTGACTAAGTGACTGACTGACAAAGTATTGGTGTCGTTACAGGTAAATAAAAAGCGCACACACTCGGAGAGACAGAAAGGCAGTCCGACGGACGGACGAACGGACGGACGGCCTGACGGCTAGGCGGCCAGAGAAACAATCAGTTGCGGAGAAAAAAAAAATTTCACCGCATTTTTTTTTTTAAGTTAACGAGCGCTGCACGTTCAAGGGCCTTACGTAAAACCGTTTTTTTTTTTTTTTCTTTTTTACATGAAATGAAACCAAATCGAAGAGAGTTTAGCCCTTTTGTATGGTACGGAACAAAGTCATTGAATGCTCATGAATTTCATTTGATTGTCGCATATTGTTCAATACGGAGTCCAAAAAGCCCCGAGCAACAATATCCAATACCTAATGCCCAATATCGAATATCGAATACCCAATATCTAATATCTAATATCAAATCAAAAGCGCAAGCGAACGCCCCCAAAAAACCTGGGCCCAGACCCCAGAAACAGTCGCAGTCGAAGATCAACGTCCGCACTGTATTTAAGCAAATCGAAATTAAGTTATAGTTGGGCGATCGATTTAAAATTCAGTATTTTCCATGTTTTGCATAATAAAAATGCCTATCAAAAGGTAAGAAAAAAAAAAAACAAAAAAAAAATTAATGTAACTGGCGCTCGAATGCGGCTGCGCCATCTGTTCACTTTTTAATTTTTTATTATTATTATTGTTTTTTTTTTTTTATTTTACGATCATTTTGGGCAGATATTGTGACACGATTTTAGGGTCGCCTACAGCGGTGCCACTTTGAGCAATATTTCTGCTTTGCATAAGTAGAAATTTTGTTGTTCGATTTTGATTTTATATTGATTTTTGTTTGCATTTCGTTGGCATTGCGGCCATTATATTTATTTATTTTCATTTTTCAATTCGAAACTGGTTAAAATCCAATGCGTTCAAGTGTTTGCTGTTGTTTGCCGTCTTTGGCTTGGTTTGGCGCTGTTCGGTGTTCGATGTTCGCTGCTCGGTGTCAACATTCATAATTTATCATCCGAATGCGTTTGTAATGTGGTCAGATTAAGCGTTTTTAATTTTTTTTTTGTGCTTTTTTTTTGCTGCATATTTATTTTGTTTTATTTTGGGATTTGTTTTAAATTTGGTTTTGGGCCCACAAGCTTATTATTATTAATTTATTATTATTATTATTATTATTTTTTATTTTTTTTTGGTCCCAATGCGTTCGCGCGTGTGTTTGAGGCTTTGCACTTTCTCCAATTAAAATTAAATTAAATAATCGCTTTTGACTCTGGTTTTCGAATGTGTACGTATACTTAATAATTTGATTATATGCATATGCATGTGCAAAACATGAAACATACAAAACACAATAAACATAGACAATTCCACTGAAAGGAAGGCCGGCTAACGTTAAGGCTGCTGTTTGGAGAGCTTCTGCGAAGCAAGCCAAGTGAAGTGGAGTTGCACAAAGAATCTTTGTTTGCCACTCAGATATATTGGATTAGTTTAAAAGAATTCTCTCTTCACTCTATGTACAGATTTAAATTTTTGCATTGCTTAGTTTGTGGATTATCTATTTAGACAACAAACTAAAAATTTATAGCTTAATACTAAGTAATATAACAGTTTTATTTTTTTTAGTATAAATTCTAAATATATATTTTTAATCAATTGGTGAAATCAACAGCAAATCTGTACTAACATAATTACAAAAACAAATTTAGTATATAGTAATATCCATAAAGTCAAATAATATTTAATTTTTGTAAGGAAATGCAAAAAGTTTGCTAGCAAGCAATTCTTACAAAATATTCTTCGATTTACTTTTTAATCGAAAGTTGATTAAATACGAAATATTTGAGCTTTATGTATTTGTGAAATCGTAGGATGCATGTAAAGACGGACATAATAATATTGTTTTACGACACACCAAAGTCAATAACTATCAGTTTTATTGGATTTGAACCTTTTTTTTTTGGAACGAATAAATTGTGGTTAACAGGATTTGCAATAGGCAATCAGATAAGGGATTAACCTAAAAAGCGGTTGCCAAGAGAGAGAGACTATATGAAAAAGAAAGCAAAAACCTAAACTGAGGATCGCCCTCCATAAGTGTGTGTGAACATATGTAAGTAAGCATATAGGGTTTTTGCAAATGGGTCAAGCGGCATTTTGATTTATGATTTCCTGAGTTACGGCAATAATCTTCACATTTGCCGTTGCTTTCGGATGTGTGTCCATTATGTATATTACCTGCGACTGTGGAAGGCGACTTGTTTCTTTTTTTTTTTTTTGCTTTTTTTTTAGTCATCAGCTGAAGCTTTGGCTATACCGCGATGCTAGGGACGCGTCTTAATTGTTCTCACTGATGGCAGGAAAGTTTCCCCCAGCCAGGGCTTTTCGCTGTCCGCATGCAACCCCCATAAATCTGAGCTGGGACCCTTTCTTTGCCCCGCTGAATGCATCGCCAGTTGAGTGCCCAGCATCTTGACAGCATCCAAGCGCAGCTGAGTTGAATAAACTTTGCAAAGAGTGTAGATACAATTTAAGCGCTTGAATTATCGTTTTGAAGGCCATTTGTATAAAATGAGCTGCGAACGAGGCTAGGCATTCGCAATAGCGGAGCTGCTGGCGAGAAGGAGGCAAGGCGCTGCTGGGGGAGGCTGAATTGAACCAAGCAACGCCACCAACACCACCACCTCCACTACCAATACTACCACTGCAACAACGTCAACGTTAACTGCAACGTTGACGCCAACGCACGAGCGTGTGAAGTCGGCGAGGTAAGTCAAGCTGGGCTCAGCTGAGGCTCAAAGTATGCAGCACAAAAGTTCAATAAACTAAAGTGTCTTTACAATAATAAAAAAAAAAAACTGGTAAAAACAACTAAGAATGCTCTAGTCGACCCAGCTCGAATTCCGAATACCCTGTTCGATATATTTTTGTTGGCATATTTTCCAAGTGCTACAAGCTTAAGTTGATTATAGTTCACTGATCACTTCTTAAAGCCACAGCCCATTTCTACAAACAAATTAAATTAAAGATTTGGATTGAATATTAGTATGTTTAAATTGGATGGTTCATTTTATAAACTAAATACTTAATTTTAAATATTATATTGCTATAAAACTGTATGTATGCTTAAGCGTAACTCTAGTCTGTGACCAACTACAGATGACTGTTTTCGGCTTAAGCTCTTACTATATATATATATATAAATATATATACATCTATAGTATATATGTACAATATAATTGTAGATTTATATTTCTTTTCCTTAATTACTTTTTTCCCACTTAAGTAATTTTCCACAGCTTTTTTGTACTATATCCTTCTGATCCTTTACATGAACTTCAAATACAGCCCAATACAGAAGGAGAGCTAAACTACAAGTATAAAATGTAATACTCTTCAAAATGTAGAAAATTGATTATACCTGTTTAAGTCCTTGTTATTTGTATAGGGTATATAAAGGCGACTGGCCCGATGGCCGGTGGTCGGCTCGGCTCGGCTTCGTTTTGCACTGTTCAACTTTATTGCAGCCGTTCTGTCGGGGATTTTTCACATGTTGCATGAATGTTTCAGTATGTACGTATGTAAGCATATATGCATATATACATATGTTTGTATATGTATATATATACATATGTTGATAAGTGACATACATGTTTACATAGTCTTATTATTGTAGCGCTTGAGGTGTAAAGAAAAATGCAATTCTTGCCAAGCCAGTCGGCCAGTCGGCCAGTCAGCCAGCCAGTTAGCCAGTTGGCCAGTTAGCCAGTTAGCCAGTTAGCCAGCGAATCAGCCAAGCGAGTAGCCAGAATTCATATGTGTATCTTAATCTGAATCCGGTGCGTATAAGTGATTGGTCATAGCGCTATAGCTCTGAGTCAATGCACTACCAGCTGTCAGTTGTTGGCACTTCCTGCACAGGACGCATGCTTTGGCAGCCCCCATTATCTAATGACCATCACCTCCGCCCTTTCCAATGCGATCCGGTCGACACATAGTTCAAATGCGCAACGGCGACCATCAAACCGAACAAAAACTTTCTCGCCGGGTGAAATGGTTTATTTACCAAAAATCCAGACGACCGCATCAGCTATCAACCATGGCCCATCGGCCATAAGCCATTGGCCGATCGTCAATATGTTAGAAAGAATCTTGGAATCTTTGTTGCTGCTGCTGCTGCTGACATTGC
The DNA here is from genome assembly GCA_035042145.1 of Drosophila kokeensis. Taxonomy (NCBI): domain Eukaryota; kingdom Metazoa; phylum Arthropoda; class Insecta; order Diptera; family Drosophilidae; genus Drosophila; species Drosophila kokeensis. Next base: position 3,237,273 of record JAWNLT010000086.1, on the reverse strand, counting down.
CGTCGACTTGCTGCGCTCCGCTGAAGGTTTCCAAAACTTTAGCTTTCGTTTTTTTGTCCAGCTGATTTTGATTCTATAAATGTGTGTGCGTGTGTGTGTGTGTGTGTGTGACTTTCTAAGATTGATTTACACCATTATAATATCAATTCCAGTTCTTGTATATACAACAGATTTGTTCTGAGCTTTTAGCTACGTATGTATACTACAAGCATTCACACAATAATCATTTTTTGAAAAACATAAAATTGTAAATGGTTGAGGGATATATCTGAGCTGTGATTTTTTGACTGCGATTTCTCTTACAAAAAATTCTTTGCTATTGTTAAATGTTAGTAAGGAGTAACAAGTTGAAGAGGTGGGAAACCCTAGAGATGAACAACTTTTGTCATTTTCATATATTTATCATTAATGCTTCTGTAAATTGAATATAACCAGAAATATCCTAGCAGTGTTTAGCTAACTGAAGATATAGGAGATGTAGGTAAAGATGAAATAAAAATAAGAAATTTACTTACTTCTTATGTTATATATTTACATTATCATAGACTTGATATTGTACAATATATAATTGCAAAATCAGAATAGTTCGCATGCTCTGCAGAATGATAGTTTTTATCTGTTGGTAAAGTAAGAAGAAGTCAGCGGAGTTCAATGGCATTGCTTACATATTGAAATCACATAAGCGAAAGACCTACTAAAAAGTGAAGAAGCGAGAGTTTGCCTATGACGTTTCATTTGGGCCAATATGAGAGGTGGCTACGGTTTTTTTTTTAGTTTTTTTTTTTTATTTTTTATTAAGGTTGCCCCACCAGCTGTGAGCTTGACAGCAGCTGATGCTGCCTTTGAAGCAACAGCAGCGCAGACCCAGCGGCTAAATGGTTAACGTTCTCCACGCTGTCTCTGCTATAGATTGGCAAATGTGTTGGTGCTGCTGCGGCACCGACTGTGACGGTGACAGCGGCAGCGACTGCGACGCCGACGGCGACGGCAACTGTGACGTCGGCAGAGACATCGCCAGCGTCTTGGCTTAAAGCCAGCGACGAGTTCGTTGACCGTTGAGTTTTTGAAGTTTATTGCTGCGCTTGGTGGCTTCGCCAGTTGGCCGCTTGGCCGCTTGGCCGCTTTCAATATGCCAAATATGCAACCAGGAACAACAAACATTTACCAGCAACAATAGCAACGGCAGCTCTCTCAATGTATGTGGTAGAAAACGTGAGTTTTGATTGCTGACCGATCAGCTGTTCTAAGCCCTGCTTCCGCTTCTTTTTTTTCTTGTATCTTTATCATTGGTTTTGTATCAGGCACAAACATTTGTCGCATCTGTGGTCAACTTATCAATTCGCGACATTAGCGCACAGCACACAACACTTACATATCATCAATTGGCAAATCAAGTGTGTGTGAGCCCGTTTTTATTTTTAGAGATTTTGATATTTTTGGCACGCTTCCGGTGCGACGTCGATGACCTTTTCCGCCCACCTCCATTCGAACTGGCCAGGGCCAATGAAATGCCAATTTTTTATTTGTATTTGTGTGTATGTGTTTTTTTTTTTTTTATTTTGATTTTATTTTTTAATTTTTTTTTTTAATTTGTATGCATTGTTGTTATTGCTACTGCCTGGGGTTGACAACCTTTTATGTCTCTCAGATCAGCTGTTTAACCTGACTTTATTGTTGCTGCTGCCGGTTATTGTTGCGGTTTCGGCTTATTATATAATGAAGATACAATTTATTTGTTTTTTTTTGTTTTTTTTTTTTTAAGTTTATTGACTGTACTATTGAAAATTTGATCAGATGCTGCTGTTGGTACTGGCGCTGCTGCTACGTTGAAGAGGAAAGTTTTTGACCCTCGACGACCGGCCGGCTGTCCCGGCAGCGATCAGTCTGCTGACTGGCCCAACTGCTGGATCACCCGCCCGCTCGCCGAACGTGAAAGTTACTCAAAATAAATATATGAATAAAAGCAGCAACAACTACAACAACAACAACAACAAAAACAACAACAACAACAGCAATAACAACAACAACAACAACAGATAAGTATTAACAGCAGCAACATCTCCAGTCAAACAGCCAAATTCATTGAATACATATAAAGTTTATTGGCTTTTGATCCCAACGCATTATTGTTGGGGTGGGTAATGGTTTCGTGTTGTTGTTGTTGCTGTTGCTGTTGCTGTTGTTGTTGTTGTTGCTGTTTGCGCAATACAATTCACCGCTTGTGCTTTGACTGCTCATAATGCATACGTAACGGTATCGACAGGAAGTTGTTGTCTGTTGTCGTTGATGCTGCTGCTGTTGCAGCAGATGTTGTTGTTGCGACAGGAGCTAAGAGGAGTTCATTCAATGATGGCCAGGTTCCAGTTTTTTTTTTTTTTTTTTTTTTTTTTTTTTTTTTTGTAGTGTGGCATTTGATTTGTGTGGGGTCATTGTTGCTGTTCATCGTTCGACAATTGATCTTGAGGCTCAATTCAATTTGTATTTTCAATGTGTATTTTACTAATTGAAACTATTTACATGTATTAACAAATTTAATCAGTAACAAATTGTTTCCGCAGGAATAGAACTACAGAATTCAGAATGAACCACTCGGAATTCAATGTTAAGTTTGGCAGTCGATAGATAGACTCCTGATGAAGCTGTGAACGTGGGAGGGAAATCGCTTTGAGCACATTCAAATAAGTTAGCGATACTGGCCTAAAAAAATAAATGTTCTGCAAGCACTTAGAGTTAACTCTTTCTTAAGATGTGTGATTCCATCATTTCGATTTTGAAAGTAATTATACAGTTTTAATTAAACCTAATGATTCACATTAATGATTTAGATTCTCTAAGGAAGTGCTCTTTTGGGCTAACAGTCTTAAATAAAAGAAAAACGGAACAAAATACATAATTGTCACAATGTTACAGAATTTTAAAATGTGAAATAAATGTTTGGTTTGTAAATTCATTTAATATACTGTTAATAATATTATACTCCTGAAGATAAAATACAAAACTGTTTTCCTAAATTTCCCACTTAAGTTTAGAGAGTGTTTCAAAAAAATGTATCTATAAATAATATAATTATAAATATTTCAAGCCAAATTTTAATTAGCCGCATTAGTTGACTGCTGTTTTTAAGTTTGTGTCATAAAAGTCTTTCGTTTCTAGCGCCAGGGAGCTGGCGCCGGGAGCGGTAGCGGTAGCTGGGAATTCCGCGGGAATGTTGCTGGTGCTGCTGCTGCGGAGGTTGCTGCTGTTACTGCTGGCGTCGTTCGTTGCCAGTCACACTAAGAGCAACAGCAACATCAAAAGCAACACCAACAATAAGTCTTTATGTGTTGGCTTGTGCGTGTGTGTTGCTTTCTGGTTTGGCAGCTGCTTCTTGGCACACACGCACACACACGCACATAGCAATACACAGATACAGGCATACAAGCGACGCATCGCAGTCGCCGCGCTTTTACATTTGTATATGTAGGTCTACGTCCGATTTTACTTTCACTTTTAAAGGTTTACGAACTTTTCTGTTTACAAGTCAACGCTGCTGCCGGCAGCCGTCACGCAGCAGCAGCCGCAGCAGCAGCAGCTGCTGCGGATACAGCGGCAGCAGAGACAGCGGCAGTGGCAGCGGCAGCGGCGACGCGCATTTCAAATGCTTCTCACACACTGTCAGGCAAGCAGACAGAAAGGCAGACAGACAAACAGACAGACAGACAGGCAGACGAACGGACGGATGGTTTAAAGAGACACGGACAGACACGCAGACTAGCGCAGAGAGAGCTTTGCCTACACAGTCGCAGCCCCACAGTGGGTACGATCTGAAGGCATTGGCGCTCAGCTGATTTTCGCTGCAATTGTTGCGCATGCGGACCACTGTGAATGCTCCTCGACTTTGAGGTTGAGTCATGACTGCGACGCATGCGTGAAATTTTGCGGCTGTTGCGGTTGCTCGTGTGCAGCGCATAAGGAAGTCTCGTGTGCTCAACTTCCTTGACATTGAAGCAGCAACCACAACAACAACAACAACAACAGCAACAATAACAACAACAGCAACATCGAAAACAGCGTCGCTTAAAATGTAAATGAACGGCAAGGATTTTGCGGCTGCCAAAAGCGATTGCTGTTGCCTCGGAAAAAACAGCGGCAGCAAAAGCGGCAGCAGCTTTGGCAGCGATGCCAGCAACAGTAACATGTATGTGTGTGTCTGCCTGTCTGTGTGTGTGTGCTTTTTAGTCGGTCGGTCATTGACCGTTGCAGCTGAGACGCACTGACGCCGATGCCATTGGCATGGCCGTTGAGGCTGTTGCTGCTGCTGCTGCTGCTGCTGCTAGTGTTGTTGTTGTTGATAACGACGATGTTGCGGTTATCCTGCGTAACTAAACTGTGCAGAAAAAAAGAAGCTAGACAGACTGATTGACAGACAGACAAATAGAGAGAGGGACAGTGACGAGGTATGAAAGAGTAACAGAGACAGACGCACTCAGACGGAGTCTAAGAGCGAGCGGGAGAGCAAGAGAGAGTCTGAGTTTGGCGTCGTCATCGTTAGCTGCTGCTGTTGCTGCTGTTGCTGCTGCTGCCGCTGCTGCCGCTGCGTCGTCTACCCAACTTGTTGGACAAGTTGACGGCCTACGTGAGTGGCGCGTTATGTGCATTGAATTGGAGTTGGAGGCTTGTGCGTTTGCGCAAAAGTCAATGAACTCCGTCGTGCGACGTTGACGCTTGATCCGCTTGCAGCGCTGCTGCCGCTGCTGTTGCTGCTGCCGCTGCTGCTGCTGCCGTGGGGGCGTCGCGTCTTGTGTGTGCAATTCACACCAACACAGCTGCATTTGGGAATGTAGGTAAGCCACTTGCCAGGCCGGGTTTGTTGTTGTTATTGTTGTGGATGGTTTTTATTTTTGCTGTTGCGGATGTTGTTGTTGGTTATGTGTTGCTAATGTTACTGCTGTTGCTGCTGTTGCTGCTGCTGCTGTTGTTATTGTTGTTGTTTCTAACCTTTTTGCAATGCGCCGCTGCATTAGGCAATAACCTCACTGTCAACACAACAAGCCAGTGCATTGATCTCGCTAGTGATATGTGCGTGTGTGTGTGTGCCTGTGTGTGGGTTTGATTGTTTGTTTGTGTGTAAGTTGCTGTTGCTGTTGCATGAATCGCATGTGAGACAATGTCGTTGGCACAGTGACCAGAAAACGCATTGACTTAATGACTGACTTTTCAAAATCAATGCTGCCGCCGTTAGAATATAAAAAGCGAAAGAAAACGAGATAGATAGATAGAAAGATATGTAGAGAGAGAGAGAGAGAGAGAGAGAGAGAGAGGGATACATGATAGAAACAGTCTATCTGCTGTTGCTGTAGCTGTGACTTGTGTGGGCGTCGTGGGGCACTGAAGGTTTATGTATTGGCCCAAGTTGCGATACGTTGAGCCATAGCCTACAGTTGTAGGCCAGCGGTCAACGACCGAGCATCGCCAACAGACGAAAAAGCAGCAACAGCAGCAGCAGCAACAACAGCAACAGCAGCAGCAGCAACAACAGCAACAGCAGCACCAACAGCAGCAGCACCAACAGCAGCAGCAACAGCAGCAGCAACAGCAGCAGCCGCAGCAGCTTAACGTCAAGCAACCAGTTGAACGACCCACTGAACCAACTTGTCATTTGACCATGTCGCTAAGCTGCAGTTTTCAGAATTCTTCTCCCTACCTATGCTTTATTTTACATATGAAGCATATCCTGTGCTGGGGTCGATTTTGCAGTTCTTTCTGGCCACATAGCATTAGCGTTAGCACTCAGTCTTAAAAAGCTGATTAGGCTAATTTCAGATGTTGAATTTGTCAAAAAACTGGGAGAGATATATGTTTGTATATACGGAAGAATTAACAAGTGGGCGGTGGGGCACTCTGCTCAAGTGTAAGACTGGTCTGTTTCACTTTAAGCCATTCTGATTTTGTATATGCTCAACATGGAATTGCATTCTGCGTCGTCTCTTAGGGCAAATTGATGTCAATTATTGTGCGAAAGTAGCTGAAATACACCAAAAAAACACAAAATATCAAAAATTAAAAAAAAAAAAAAACATTTTAATAAAACAATAATGAGAAAAGCAACGCGACACAAGAGACACAGAATTCGGCATTTATTAAAGCTGCCGCTCATTGCTGATGCCGCCCATTGCTGCTTCTGTTGTTGCTGCTGCTGCTGCTGCTGCTGATGATGGCAATGCTTATGCTGATGCTGATGCTGATGTTGGCGACTTTCTGTGCGATCCATTCCAACTTTTCCAACTGGCCGCCCCACTCACCGCTGTCCACTTGGCAGCTGCTCTCATGCACAGTTGCCAATTTTCTACATTTCATGCCGAACGTCGTGGCTGACGTTGTTGCAATTAAATTTGGCCTCAAAAAAATTCACAGTCTGTTTGCACGTGTATGTGTGTGTGTGTGTGTGTGTGTTGTGTTGGTGTCGTTTGGTGTGTGTATTCAAGCGTCAATTTTGGCATAAGGTGAAAATCGCCAGCAGCTGGAAATACTGGGACCAGGGACCAGGCAGATACTTTGTGCCTGGCACCCCACTGCTCTTACCTGTTAAATGCTTAATGTACCTGCCTGCTACTCCGCACGCGGCCCCGGGTCATCAGCAATAAATGCCCGCCGGAGGTCAGCGGTGGCAAGAATTTTTGATTTGTTGCAGAAGTTGTAGTTGCCACGAAAGCTGTCCACAAATCTGGCCCAAGCTAAAACGAGCCAACGATCAGCAGCAGCTGCTGCTGCTTACAATTCTCGTGTTCTTGTTAACAGGGAAATTGACTAGCTTGAAAAAAAACTTCAATTTAATGACAGTCAGATATGTGCGGGTAATAAGGCTTAATCGGCGTCTCAGTTGACAATCTTGTAAACAAACTTAATAGTTAATAATTAATAATTCTCATAGATTGCTTAACTAGACATCAAGTATTCATTTTACATCTATTTATAACCCAATCAAGCTGGCTTACAATATTTCAATAACTTGGCATAGAGACAATCGATTATTATGCAGGTATAAGCCAGACTTAGGTGGGATCACAACTAAATTTATTCACATACTTGCAACCATGCTGATGACGGTATTCAATTAATTAAAGTACTTACAATTTGAAAAGTTTAATAAGACCCATTAAATATGGATTAATGTCTCATAAATATGAAATTTTAGTTAGTTTGGTTTCAAGTATAATAAAAAGATATAAATACATGAGGTGATTTAGCTATACATATGTACATATATGCCGATATGTACATGTTGAGATCTTTGAGACTAAATAGCAGAGAGAGAGAGAGAGAGAGAGGAGATTAAATGCTGTAGGTTATTGGAACAACTCCCTCCTGTTCTCTAAAATCACATTTATCTAATTAGAACAGAAGCAATTGTGATGGGATGGACAAATCCAACTAAACATTCCAATTGGAACAGAAGCCATTGTAATGGGATGGACAAATCCAACTAAACATTGCAATTATTAAATGATGTTATCTTTGAGTCATGTGTCCCACTGGTCACGTGTGCGTAATCACTTACATTTTCACTGAACAACACACAGATACATCCGCACACTCGCCCACCCACACACCTGCACACCCACACACATGCATTGCAATTGCATTTATATGGACTTCGCATTGGGACATTAAATACGCAATTGCAATTTGATTTTGATTAGCATGCGTCGCCATCGCCATCGTTTGGCAATTTGATTGAAGTTGCTTTGTCAGTTTATATAATGCGAGGCTATTGTTAACGCATCCCCCACCCCCACCCACCAACAACACCTAATCACAGTGACGCGTTGGCGTAATGTGCTTCCCCGTATCTCAGGGATATCAAGTGCAATCGCAACTATTTGTCCATACATAAAATGTACGACCTGTGGACTGGCGAAGAATTTTGAAATTTTGCAGAATATTGTGAGTTATTTGTTGCTATTTTTTTTTTTTTTTTTGTATTCACATTAATTTATATTAATTAATTTCAATATGAATTAGGACATGGACAATATCAAAAGAATCTTTCGTCGTAAATAAATTTTATTATATTTGAAAATCTATATTTGAATAAAATATATTATTATTGACTGAAGACTGAAAATGATATCTTATTAACAAGTCAATAACTTTATACTATAAATCTTCTGTTAGGGTATCTGGCGTTCGTTCTGTCTGGCTGTGTGTTGTTGTCTTGTGGTGCGCAACATGTTGTTGTGTGGCTTAGTGCATTTGTTATTCAAGTGTCACATTAGAATTAAATTGAAATTTATCGATGTAATTGAATTGTCAATGGATGGCATTGTATTTGCTCAAGCGCAATTCATGTAAATAGAAATGACTGAGATGAGATTAGCACTCGCATACACACTACACACTAATCACATACACACATATGTATCCATATATATATACATATATATATATTCAATGGAATCTCCATGGTGCGTTACACAATCAAAATCAATATTGCATTGAGCTTGTCAACTAATGCGATCGATCCTCCCAATGCCTAGTCCAAGGCTTCCATCGCTTCAACTCATATCAATAAATTGAAATTATCTTTATTCCAATTATACAGTCAACACGATAATTCCAATTAATTCTAGTTGTGGTTGTTAATTGTAAAAGTGACATAGTACACTTGCTTGTAAATATGTTGGCCAAGTTAAACAAATTAATGTGGCCCTTTAATCCGTATTGGGGGACATGGCCAACATTGTCAGCTTGTTTGTTGTTTGTCGCATATTTGTCAGGTTATTGCCATGGTCCATGGTGCTTTCCGACAAGCTGGCTGACCTTCAGACATATTTCTACTGCCCTAGTAGGAAGCTGGGTCATAAATTGTAAATAGTAAATATGGCCTTGAATGGGTTTGCTTTTGTAATACCCAGCTCATCTAAGTATTTGAATTCCACTCTAGCAGTAGCAGTAGCAGTAGCAGCAGCAGTAGCAGCAGCAGCAGCACTTACATCAAAGATCAATGAACGCTTTCAATAGGAAATCGATATTGAAAGCAAAATCAAACCTAGCCATGTTGTCTTTGTCAAGTTGCCTCAACCATTTTTATTGATATATGGCGATGATTAGTTGGCATGTTATTAGCGATTAAGGCGCTCAGATTTGAATCGAATTGATTAGATTTGACTTGATTTGATTCGATTCAATTGATTTCGAATCGGCATCGACATCGACGGCGGCATTAAATCGACATGATTCGTTGACCCAACCAATGCAGAACCTTGAAATTTGCATAAAACGTTGTTGCTCCACATAAGTCCGGCCCGGCTAGGTCTTTTCTGTGGCTCTCAGCTTAAGACGACTAGCCGAATTGGACTACACTACAACAATGTTGTGTAGTGTATTTGTAATTTGTTCTCTTTTTTTTTTTTTATTATTACTACCATCGACCATATTTCTTTTGTTTGTTTGCATTAGTAATACATGAAACCTTTAACAAGTTGGACGGCCAAATCTTTTGTTGTTAATTCGAATCGTGTATGAAATGTGCTGAATCATTGCAAGACGGGCATTACATTATGAAACCAACTAACTAGCAAAGGTGACAAGCACTAAACCACTTCCCCGATCTGCCCAAATACCACCGAATGTTGGTGTTGTAACAGCGCCAAAACTATTACAAACAGCTCAGAGAATACGATGTTTCATCTCGATTTTCAGTTGGCTCCCTTTTTGCTATTTTCATCGATGTTTCTACTCTTCAATTGAACAATAATCATTCTCAAGGAATCATTGACGTCATTTTGTTTCCATTACACTTCTATATCGAGATGATCCACAGTGATCGTCGTCGTGTCCCAAATTGAATTCAATGCTGTATTGTAGATTTAAGGGAGTTAAAGATTAAGCAGCGCTGGAAAACCTCTTTCTCGCTAGAAAATTGAGTTCCACCCTTAATGCGAAAAATGTATTAACTCATCCGGTTGGATGCCCACCTGATGTTGTGGTTCCATCCAGTGTCAGGAAATTGGAGTATAATCCGAATAAGGTAGCACAGTAGCCTAATTTTGGAGCAAGTCAGTTGGTTTTAATGGACATCAACCGACAAACGTAGTCTATCATTAAATTAAAAGGGATTTGGATTTGTTCTGCTATTCCTCACATATATTCCATTGGGCTCCTCTGATGGGTCAACATGTGAGGAAATACAGCCGTGTGTGATCGATAGACAATATTTATGGGATCAACCTATCTGTGTGGATAATACATATGGCTACTAAACACACTCGGAAAACTTATAGATTGCATCAAGTGGTTTTTACATGAGTAAGTTTAAAGTAATAATCATTCGCAAAAATAAGATCATGACAACTATTTACGTCATTTCTACTTTTGATCAGATTGGGTTTTTTCTTCTGGGTTTTCCGAATCTTGGTAATTTGAAAAAAAAGAAGTATTTTTGATATGCATAAGCTAAGATTTTATTTTTAACATGCAATTTGAATTTACTATGCATAAATATTCATTTCTATTTTTAATACATTTTTTTTTTATGTTTTGTATTTTTTTGTTGCATTGACATTAAATAAATAAACAAATAGACTTATTTCTTTTGATGACTTCATTACGCAGCGAAAACGTCTCTTCCACAGTGTTGTTGTGTGCCTATTGAACAGGTGTTGAAACAATGTGTGCGGCTCGACTTAAATTAGAATGTTGCACCATTCATTAAACGACCAACAGCAGCATGAGCAGCAACAGCAACAACAGCAACAGCAACAGCAACAACAAACAAGAACAACAACAACTCATATAAAAATGTCAGAACAAGTTGAGTTGGCAATTTGTCAACCGGCAACAGTAACCGGCTAGACACGCAGCCCGGTCTCCACTTTACATTCGAAATGCATTTTTTGCATACTCGCATCTCAAAAATTCAGAAAATCCAAGTAAAAAAAAATCCCCGAATAAAAAACCAATCAAAACAAAATTCCCGTGAGCTCTTAATTTTGGATTAAAGCTAACGAAGGTGGCAGCGGCCTGACAGCTTGACCAACTGGCCGCAAGGGGTATTTTTTATTGGCGGGGCTGTGAAGGATGATTACGGCAACGTCGACTGCCAGTGAGTGTGTGTCCATGTCCATGGATTCGTTCATGCGCAAGGTTTTTTGCCAGCACAACTGCGAATTCGATTGCTGCGATGAGGCCCGCCTCAGACCTGGCCTAGACTGCCACTGGGCCGAGTCGGGCCGGGCCGAGCCGGGCCGAGTCAGGCCGGGCCCCCGCCTGCGCCCGGTGGTGCACGGCGGCAGCAAAGCTTAATTGTTAGACCCGGCCAGAGTCAGTGTTTGCTGCAGCGGGGTGCATTGATCTTAAAATGGCGCAAAAGCCGTTGAACTGCGCGCCATTGCAACGGCAACAACAATTTGCTGTTGTGGGGCTCAGCCAATGCTCGGCTCGGATCGGCTCCGCTCGGCTCGGATCGATTCGGTTTGTTTTTTTTTTTTGGCTCAGACCCAGACTTCGACTGAGACACAGACAGCATCAGCGTCAGCTTTGGGACAAACACAGGTACCTCAACACCGGGCAGAACTTTTCAATTGCAATTTGTAAATTGCTTGATTCAAATCAGTTAATATATATACATATATATTTATGTTTGATATATACATATGTATGTGTGTGTTTTATGCTAATTTGTGCAGCAAACGCTCAGCAACTAACTTCGGGCCGGACCCGGGTTGCGGCTGCCAAGTGCGTTGGCCGCCATCGAAATCGAAAATGAAATAAAAATGTGACCAAATTAAAATAATTTGTTTTTTTTTGCTTTTGTATTTTTTATTTTTTTTTGTTTGTTTTTTGTTTATGTAATTTATAGCCGACGTCGCTGCAACTGCGGCTGCTACTGCTAGTGCTACTGCTGTTCTTAATCATTACAAACATCTAGTACACATACACACGTTCATGTTAGATGAGTTAAATTAACGTTTGAAAGATGTCAAGGTATTGTAAAATTTTGAAGTTAATTTTGTACGCTAAACACACTCATTTTGCACAAAAGTTGAAAGAAAAACCCCAACACAAATTATGCAGACAAGCAGCTACAGCTACAAATGCGCAATTGCATCTCTGAGATATTTGGCAAGCGTTTTTCTTTATTTTTCTATGAACTTGACGCAACATGGGGGAAATACCGCGATTGGCTTGCTGATTGAAAACTAGCTCAAAATAGAGGAACGAATGCATTTATTTCAAATTTAATTTTCGAATTTCATGCCTTCTACTCGTAAGTTTCCTCATCAAAATGGATGGTTATCAAAGCTTCTGATTTATTTTGTTTTTACTCTTCGTTTCTTGCTCTCTGTCCATATTTAAGCAGAGCGAACAATTTGTTTTTAAAATATAAATAACATTTATTTACATTTATGCATATTTTATGTAAAATTTCCAAGTCAATTAAGTAAACCAAAAACGTAAACATTTAAGTTTGACATTTAAAAATATATTTTACACGAATTCGTTATTTAATTTGAATATTTTTATTAATTAGGCATTTGTTAAGCTAATTCTTTTATGTTGACAAATATTTAGATTTGAACTAGGACTACAAAAAGTAGGACTAGGACTAGCAAAAACAATGGGGTTCTTTTTCTAGTTTGTTTATTCCTCATATTCTAAGAAAAATTATTTATAATATAATGATGTTGTAAAGTATATATTATTTATTGCCAGAAATATGTAAGAAAGAATAACAAATATATTTTTTAAAATCAAGCTTTTATTGAAATGGACTTCCAAGTATACTCAACAAGCGTTGCTTCAATAATTATATTAACTTCGTAATTATTTTAAGTAAATAAAATCTATTACACAAATTCAGATGAGTAACTATCTCTGTTTGACTTTTTAAATAAGACACAGAATATATACAAATAAATTGCAATTTTCAATTTGCAATTGTAAGTTGAAAAGATTATAATACTGTGAAAATGGACGTGATCGTGAACATAGTGATAAGGAAATAAGAATATTGTAGTGAAATTAAGGATAATCAATATTATGAATATAAAATAAATAGAATGGTATGAAAGAAAAGCATATAGTAATCTCATATCTACAGAACAGCAATAAACCAGTAGTAAGAATCCGTAGCATATTTGATTTGTCCGTCAATACACTGAATAACGATCAATGGCTCAGGTGTCTTTCAAAATGAATATGCTGCCGGGTAACATTGCTAAACTATCTGAAAAGGTCGACTAGGTAATGAGCCGTAGTAATACCGTAATTAATACTTATGCCGCACAACCTTGGACTTTGGGCGAGTGCAATGCGAATGCGAGCAAATACGAGATGCGTTCCATTAATGGTCAAATATCTGACGCTGCATATTTGGGTAGTGACAAGCATTTCAAAATGTTCCACAAAGCATATGTGGTAATTTACATTGGTGTGTGTGTGTGTGTGTGTGTGTGTGTGCACATAGAATATTGACAACGGCAGCGTATATAAATATATGTATGTATAAATATCAACAGCAAATGTGAAGCGCAGTGAGAAAATTGGGTTAAGAAATAAAACATGCAAACTACCTTGACATATTTTCCTGGCTTGTGCTTTCGAAATTATTTATATAAAAAGCAAACACACAACGATTGGCGATGTCAAAGAATGCCTGGTGGGTGGGGTTGCAGGGGGAGGGTGGCAGGTGGTATGGGCGTTGGGGGGCCCGCTGCTGAGAAATGGTCCGGCCATGCATGCCCTCCCGTATCAGAAACTGTATAGCTAGCGAGAAAAAATTGTCGCGGGTTCTGCTACTGTTCTTATTATTGTTGTTTTTTCATTGTTGGTTTTGTGTTGTTGCTGTTGCAATTGTAATAAAAATTGCTTTTACGAAATTTACACAAGCTCACACGCCTTACACATATGTACATACATGTATGTATGTGCAAGCAAAAGCGAGTACTTGCTAAAGAATGTTGAAATGATAAGAAGAGCGCTCATACGCCACGTGAGCCAGACTAAGCAGAAGTCGAAGCTGTCCCCATTTTCGAACCGAAATTTGTATGCGCAATGCGCTGATTAGACATTAGAGCATTTAATAACTATATGTCGGTATGTGTGTGTGTGTGTGGCATGAGTTTAAAACACTTTTTTTGCAGCAGTTTCAAATTCTCAAATTCAAAATTCAAAATTTTTGCCACGCACCAGCCAATTATCGCTGATCGCTTAGGGGCAGTCAAAATGAATGGTTTAAAAATAATCGAGAACTCAGCATAAGCTTAATGCATCGCATCAAATTTACGTTATGGGACTTACTCGGGTTCATGTCCGTTTCATAGGATGTTGCCCGGCCAATGATCTCGCTGGGTTGAACCTGTGGCCGATTCAAGCATGCTGAAGCAGCAAGCCAATGCATGCCATCTGGCATGATGCTGGTATACAATTTTACTCTATCAGCTTTTTTTGCCGGCAGACATAGGAAGTTCATTGAGACTCAGTCTCAGTCTCAGTCCCAGTCTCAGCCACCGAAGGAACTTCATTTGGACTCTCGATGCTTCAGCCCTTGGCAACAGTAAAAAGAGTTTAGTTTGCTACTAACTGGCAAAGACATTCAGCAAAAAAAACCGCTAAATAGAATCTCTAAAGTAATTTGGCTCTAAGTAAAATTCTTGTCATATTAATTAATTATGATATATTAGCTTTTTGTCTGGTTTAAATATCTTCATAGAGCAAAGATATATAATTTAAGTTATTAAGATTATGATGTATACTAAAAGAGAGCGAGAGAGAGAGAGATAGAGAGAGAGAGAGGGAGACTGAAATCACCTTATATACGAAACAGCTCTCAATTTCCATTGCAGTTTAGAGGAATTTAGCGGCATAATGGTCATCTCCACTGAGTACAAGCAAGTTGGTGGCTGGTCGATGGAAGTTGCTGTTCATTGGCAGACACATTCATGGATTCATGGGATAGCGTCAGCCGGCAGGTCATTAAAAAATATAATATTGGTAAAGTATCTCGTAAACGTTAATTCCACACAGTTGTGGCAATAGCACTCGTACATCTTGTTACCTGTTGCCTGTGGCCAGTTGCTGTGCCTTTTTGCTGGTCCTTTGTGGCCGGGCCCGGATCCAAAGTGAGAAGTCAACGGCACGCCCCTGCCCATCGGCCCTGAACTTGTTCTGTGCTCCATTGTTGAAATGCACTGAGCCACTGAGTATGAATCAGCCAGTCTCACTTTCAGTTCTCCCGCAGCTTTTCGGAAAGCTCTGCTTCAAATTGCTTACACTTAAAAAGATTTTCTTGTATTTAGAAACAATTTCTAAATATATGACAGAAACAAATAATTTAATATTTATTTATTTATAGTAGAAATTGAAGAGTCTGATTTGATTGCATGATTAATCATTATAGAGTACTCGAAACGGTTCATGCAAGGAAAAATTAGAAGTACTACGATTAAGAGAAAGTGGTAAGAAGTAACAAGACGGCCAAGAGGGAACAAAAAAATTTATTTGGCTCATCAATGCAGCTGAATCGATTTCAACATTTAGTAATTAAACTACTGACATAACACCTTGCATAACACGACGATTAGTTAAGGAGGAAAATGAGTATAAAATTGGAAATATGCATTTCAAATTTAAAGTTAGGAAAAATATTAAGAAATATATATGTTTAAGAAGTGTATGAATTCAAAAGACAATTTTTCTTATTTTATATATTTTTAATTGAACATAAATTTCTAACATGAGTAAAAAAAAAAGAAATACAAAACCCTTACTTTAAATATAAATTCTATTCAAAAATGCCTTGTCTCCGTTGCTTTATGTGAGCTTAGCTGCTCAAATCTAAAACACAAAAAATGCCAACTTTAAAGAAAGGAAATTGAATAGGAATTGGAAATTTGCAAAATTTGACTTAGAGTCAACCAATCGAGCGGCAGGCAGCGAGTTGTAGTACAAATTGTGATTGCCACAATGTGTGCGTATGAAAATATATGTAAATCGCATTTAACAGTTGCCGGCAGTGGTTGAATTTCAAATGAGCCAAGGAAGAAGTGAATCTTTTTGTGGGTATATATGTATATACATGCAGACACATGTATATGTGCTTATGTGTGTGTGTGTCTACATTTATATATACTAGAATGGTATGGCCTTCAGTTGTTCCTGCTGTCTGTTGTCTGTCTGTCTGTCTGTCTGTCTGTCTGTCTGTCTGTCTGCCTGCCTGTTTCGTTTTCGTCGTTTTGCATTACATTTCGCTGCCGACACGTTTCAATTTCCATGGAAATGCCAGTAATTGCAGAACCTCGCTGCCGAACGGACGTTTCTCGCGGTGCAGAACCTTTAGCCAATTTATTAGTGCCATGCAGGCGCACACTATGGATGAAAATCGTTTGGATGGATCAGAACGGATGGGTCTAATCGTGCTGGGAGTGCTGCTTGGCATTATCGTTATAATCGTGTCGTTGATTTGCCAACGCCGGAATGCTCGTCTCTTTGGACGCACGCCACCTGGTCCATGGGGCCTGCCCCTGTTGGGCTATTTACCGTTCCTGGACCGCCTGGCGCCGCATAAGTCCCTACAGGCGCTCGCCAAGCGCTATGGCGGCATCTATCAGCTGAGCATGGGCCGGGTGCAGACGGTGGTACTCTCGGATGCGACCCTGGTGCGTGAGTTCCTTCGTCACGAGGAGTTGACGGCACGAGCTCCACTCTATTTAACGCATGGCATTATGGGTGGCTATGGTAAGCTACACTCAAAAAAAAAGTTCTGAAATTTCGTTTGAAGTTTCAGAAAGAGCAGAGAGTAAATTTGCTGCCTTTTTTCTGAAAGTTTTTAATAATAAAAAATTGCTTTTCATTTTTTACAAATATATTTCAACTAAATTAAAAAATGTTTCTGAGCAGTGGAAAAAAAAAAATCCAATCAATTAAGGGATTTTCGCTTTGTGTAAAATTAGAAATTATTTTCAGAAATCTGAAAAAACTTTCTGGATTTTATGCGATTTTGTAAACTTTTTATTTGTTTGAAGGAATGACAGAGAAAAAGAGGAAAAGAGGATAACAATTACAAATACAAATGACTGAAGACAGCAACTACTAATTATATGTACATATTTACATATGTATGTATGTTTGTGCATCTCGTTGCAGGTATCATTGGAGCTGCCGGCGACATCTGGAAATATCAGAGACGCCAGCTAATAGAGTGGCTCAAGGCGCTGGGCATGACGCGCAAACAGTGCGAAACGCGTGCGCAGCTGGAGCAGCGTATCTGTCGCGGCGTCAACGAATGCGTCCAGGTGAGTAGACTCTCTCTCTCTCTCTCTCTCTCTCTCCTCTCTATGTCTCTCTATCTCTATCTCTCTCTAACTCGCGGTGTCTCTCGGGTCTGGAGTCTTGAGTCTGACTAATTGGTTAACTGGCCCGCGATCAGAAAATTCCAAGAATCATGAAAGTGAAGGTCCTACGCGTCATCGTCATCGTCACCGTTGTCTTCGTCTCAGTTGACGATGCTGTCTTTCGTGGACGGACGGACATTCACTTTCCGTTGTGGTCATCACTCGACGTCCGCTGAGTGTTTGCTGCTGCTGCTGTTGCTGCTGCTGCTGTTACTGCTGCTGCTGCTGCTGCTGCTGATGTCGACGTCGACGACGACGACACATAAATTTAAAATTTGCTAATTTTGTATACCCTTGCAGTGAGTATTTTGAATTTGTCGTGTAGAGTGCAGCGCATTGAAGGCAACACCTGCTTGCCCATGAGGCATATTTGTTCTTGATCTGGATCGACATAACTGATGTATTTCAAATCTTGATGGAATTTGAAATATGTGCGTTTCTTGGTTGTAGTGTGCACCTATTTCGGATGTGGTATATATCAGACAAATGAATGATTGGATGGAAGACTTCAGTAGTTCAATTTCGTTGTACTCTCCGCTCTGCTAGGGTATGCAATATTCGGCTTGAACCAGCCAGTCGTTCATTCTTGTTTTTTTTTTCTCTTCTTTTTTTCTGTTGTTGTTGCTGCTTTGCTTTGCAATGTTGTCTTTCGTTTTCTGTTTTTTTGTATGCTTCTTATTATTTTGGTTTTTCCCCTTTCGGTTTTAATACTTTTCACTCTGTGTTCTCACTCTCTCACCATTTCTCTCTCGCTCTCTCTCTGTTTCGTTTTCTCGCAGTCATTTGAGACAGAAGCAGAGCAAAACGATGAGCTGGATCCGCTGCCGGCCTTGCAGCACACGCTGGGCAACATTATCAACGATGTGGTCTTTGGCGAGACCTACGAGCGCAACGATCCCAACTGGCTCTATCTGCAGCAGCTGCAGGAGCAGGGCGTCAAGCTGATTGGCGTCTCGGGTGTGGTAAATTTTTTGCCATGGCTGCGACACCTGCCGGGCAACCGGCGTTGCATACGCTTTCTGCTCGATGGCAAGGTCAAGACGCATCAGCTCTACGATCGGATTGTGAATCGCTGCGACGAGCGAATGGAGAGACAGCTGGAACAGCGACAGCAAGAGCAGAGACCACCGCCGGAACCATGTAGCATATTGGAGCATTTTCTGCGCGAGCGACAGCCTTATTCGCAGCTCTATTGCGATGAGCAGCTGCGTCATCTACTGGCCGATCTGTTTGGCGCCGGAGTCGATACGGCGCTGGCCACACTGCGCTGGTTCCTGCTCTATATGGCACGGGAGCAGCAATGCCAGAAGCGACTGCAGGCGGATCTGCTCAAGTTGAGCCGGACACCAACGCTGGCCGAATTGGAAACGTTGGCATATCTGCGTGCCTGCCTCTCGGAGGTGCAGCGCATTCGCTCTGTGGTGCCTCTGGGCATTCCGCATGGCGTGGAGCAGGATATCACCATTGGTGATTATCGTTTGGTAAGCGGTACAATGATACTCGTACTGCAGTGGGCCATACACATGAATCCGGACGCATGGCCACAGCCGGAACAGTTCCGGCCGGAGCGTTTCCTTAGCGACGGCGGTGAGTATGTGGCACCGCCGCAGTTTATACCCTTCCAGACGGGCAAGCGCATGTGTCCGGGCGATGAGTTGGCCCGCATGATGCTAACGCTTTTCGCGGGCCGCATTCTGCGTCGCTTTCACGTCCAGCTCGATGGCGATGTGAACATGGACGGCGAGTGTGGCATTACCTTGGCACCGGCACATTTCAAACTGCGCTTCAGCCAAGTGGAGCAATAGCGGAATCCTTCGCAGCAGCAGAAACACGATTAGGTTTTAGTTTTGTGCATTTTCATTTATTTGCCTTCTATAAATATTTTTTTTTTTCTTTGCATGAATTTTTTTGTTTGGTTTTTCTGTTGCAAATTAACAATTTGGCTTCTTTTTTTTTTATACAGTATATAACAAATTCGGTATTTTTAGTGAAACAAATAGCGTATGCATATATATTTTTTACCTACAACAATGTTCAATTAACACATTTCAAAATTGTTTCCAATCTATCAATCAATCGATCAATTAAGTGGCACATGAAGAATAAACTTTCTTTTTTTCTTTTTTTTTTAAATTCAATCTAATCGATATATATTTTTATTTTATGCAATTTAGTATATATTTCTTTTTAAATATTTGATTGTGAGTAAAAAAAAAAAAATAATTAAAGCGGTGTTTGTAAAAAATATCTACATGGTATTATTTATTTTTGATGTTATTTTGTGAATTTTTTTTTTTTATAATTTGCTTCAATTTTTACAATATATAAACATTAGCAGCTTACTACAAAAATATATAAAAACGATTTCTCCTCTTTATTATTGTATTACTATTGTAATTTCTCTGGATATGTTTTCCTATGTGTTTTGAATAAAACTAAACCACAGTTTGTTTTTTTGCTTGCCTGCCTTAAGCTAATATATATATGTATGTGTATGTATATATATATATATATATAATAAACAAAAACATCAACTAATTAGTTAAGGCTAGGAAAAAAAAATATATTATCTCATATGTATAAACAGAAAATTGTACCTTGGCTAATTAAATTGCTAAATAATTATTGCAATACAATTACAAATGAATTAATGCAATAATTAACTGAACACAGCTTCTTGGGGTTGAAAGAATAGAATTGGTTTGCTTCATAGCTAAATACATGAAGCATGCAGATATACAAATATAAATTCAACTGAACATATATCCGAATAATATATAAATATATATATAGTATATATATAAGTTTATCTACTGTTGCTGACAGGCTGTTTATGTTGTTGTTGTTGTTGTTGTTGCTGAGCCTTGGAAAGCTTTGAACTTAAAGCTAAACTTAAAACGAACTTAATGCGCAAAATTTGTTAAATCGTATTTTGCCAAGATATATATATATATATATATGTAAAAAAAAAAAAAAACTTGTCTAGGAACAGAACCGTGCTCTGCAGAACCCTGGTGCGCTGTTGCAGTTGTAGCGCTCAGTTGGCACCCACATTTCGCACCTGATGCGGTTCGACGGCGGTGGGCACCAGGGGACGTCGCTTGAGGCACACCTTGAACGATTCCGGAGTTATGGTTGCACCCACATTGCCCTTGAGGCTCGGCAGTGGCTGACCCTCAGGCAGCGCAATATCGAAGCAGTGCATGAACGAGGCAAAGAACAGGAAGAGCTCCATGCGTGCCAGGACATCACCTAGGCACATGCGACGACCCACACCGAACGGTATAAAATATTCCGGCTTGCGCACCTTGCCCTCCGTATCGATGAATCGTGCGGGTCGAAACTCCTCCGGCTTGTCCCACAAATTTGGGTCCATGTGAACGCTATTGATCAATGGAATCACGTGCGAACCGGCCGGTATAGTATAGCCATTCAGTTCCACATCTCTGAGTGATCGAGAGAGGCAGAAAGAGAGAGAGAAAGAGAAAGAGAGAGAGAGAGAGAGAGAGAGAGAGAGAGAGGGAGAGAGGGAAGAGAACATGGGAAGAGAGTTGGGGGTTAGTCAAGTGTGCTCCAATCGCAAGTGATGCATTTTCTTTTTTGTTTTATTTGATATTGATTTGTGGCTCGTGGCGCGCTTCGGTTATCAGCTAAGCTAAGGCCCCTAATCAGCGGTGGTATCAAGTGCGTAGAACCGAAACTGGGCCAAGCTGCGACGCAAAGGAAACTGAAAACGAAACGCAGCTAGCAGCTTGCAGCTTGCAGCTTGCAGCTTGCAGCTGACATGGGGGGCAAAAAATCTGAATGAAAGCCAGTTTCCCAGTTTCCCAGTTTGTCAGTTTGCCAGTGCCAAAGCCATTTGTTTGATTGTGAATTGATGTGCATTCACAATGGTGTGAATGAACGATCGAATGCACGGACCTCGTCAGAGTCATTTGGATTTGCGTAAGCAATCGAAGGCGTTTAAGGGGCGTGGCGAACACACAAAACTGATAACTGACCGTTTGATAGTTGATAATTGAGCTGATAGTTGCCAGAGTTCGCTCGAGCAATGCAAATATGTATCTGTGTGTGTATGAATGATGCTGTGCTGCGGTAGTAGTAGTAGTAGTTACCTTGTGGGCGAGTGTGTGGTGGCCAATGGCACAATGCTGGAGCGTCGCATCGATTCGAGTATGGTTGATTCCGTGACGGGCAGATATTGAAGATCCTCGATGGTGGGCAAACGATGACGGCCAACAACCTGATCGAGTTCGTCCTGAACGCGTCGCATTTCCTTCGGATTGCGCAGCATGAACACATTGATCCACAACAGTGTCGTCTTGATTGTCTCCATGCCCGCCGAGAACAGATCAATGATCACCTGCACCACCTGTTCCTCTGTGGCGCATAAGAGAGTGAAAGAAAGAAAGAGAGAGAGAGAGAGAGCGGGAGACAGAAAGAAAAAGAAAATTGATTAGCTTAAGCCGCGACACATACGGAGACCGAGCATTGTCCCATTGTGTCCCATCGGAGTGGGAGTCGGACTTGTTTGACTTGGAGTCGGAGTACTCACCATGATTCTTGCCATCGAAGAGCTCTGCGTCGGTGCCATCGGCCTTGGCCTTTTCAATTTCGCATAGATAATAATCGACGAGATCTCGCACATTGCTGGGATCCAGGCTGCGCTTGTGCTCATCAATGACATCCTGATAGAATTTTTGCATCTCGGCACGATTCTCGGCAATCTTATTCTTGGCCGTTGAGATGCTGGGAAAGCATTGCAGCGTTGGTATATAATCAACGGTATGGATCTCACCAAACAGACGCATACCCTCCTCAATGAGGAAATTGAAGCGTCTAAATTTGGGATCATCGATGCTGAAACGGGTGGACATCATCAGGCTGCAGATGACGTTGCTCACAGCCACCGAGATGACCGGAGACAAATCAATCGGTTGACCATCGCTCGCATGCAAATGTCCAATGAACTCGTGCACCTCCGTCTGTTGGGAAAGCGGACAGGCAGCAAGTTCGCTTAATCAGTTTAATCACTTTAATTTTTATAGTTTATCAGTTATTGCTTATCGCATATCGCTGATCGCTTCAAGTTGAGTCTGCTCAGTTTACGGCTTTCAAAAGTACTCACCATAATGCGCTTCTGCATCTGCTGCTTGCCGCTACCCATGTAGGTCATTCCGAACTGGCGCAGCTTGTCGTGCAGAAAGCGACGCTGATCCTTCCACAGTTTGCCGGTGCTATTGATAATGCCTGCAAATCCATAAAAAAAACAATACAATATATATATATATATATGTATATATGTATGTATCTATACGAGCTGGTATTTCGACTCAATCGAGAGTTGTCATTTCAGTTGCGCACTTAACGAAATGCTTTCGCTTCCCTTTTTGGCTTGCACCTTGTATAAATAAATGCTTCTTTTTTTTTTGTCTTCTTCTCTTCTCTTTTTGCTGGCTGCATTTTGTTTTATATTTTATTTAATTGAGGTAGGCTCGAGCAGAGTTGCTGGATTTGCCCCACTTTGCCATTTTGTTGAAACCAAATATCAGTAATGAAATCCCCACCATTTTTTTTGTTGAGCTCTTATCATTCATATAAAATTAAAGCCGCTTACTTGGCGTGGCCAAAAGAAGCAGTTAAAAAGTAAATAATAGCTGATTGAAGTAAAAGGCGCAAACAAAGAAATGCAAGTTATCTAGATACTTTCAGCTTTTTTTTCTTTTCTTATTTTATTCAATTTCTTTCCACTGTTTAGCACGAATGCACTCTAGCCTATATATATACATATATGTATATACATATATATATAATATATTATTTATTGCAGTTTTGTGCTGTGGCAACTAATATTTGAATTGTGAGCAGATTGTAAATTTACTCACACTACGCATAGTAAAATTATGAAAAATATTAAGAAATATTCAAAAAAAATAGAAAAAAGTTTTTTATATTCAGTATTCTCAGCATATACTGAATATAAAAAACTTTTTTTCAGCAAATACTGAATATAAAAAACTTTTTCAATCGATATTTAAAAAAAATGTGTGTGTCTTTTTATGGTGTTGCTTGTGTTGTGTTGTTTATTTTTTGTGTTTTGTCTTTTGCACTCGATATTTATTTAGTTTATTTGCATTGGCATATTTGGGTACTTTGTACTCACCATATCCGTTGAGGGTTTGCATGAACGGCGTATCCGGTCGTCCTGTGAACTCCTCGCGCCGAAAGCACTCGCGAATCATTTTGTAGTCACTCATGACGACGGTCAGCTGGCTGCCCAGTCGGGTAGAGAACAGGGATCCGTATCTGGTGGCCAGCTCCATGAAGCGTGTGTGCTTCTCGTTGCCCATGAAGAGCAGATAGCCGATGACCGGCAGGCCCCAGGGGCCTGGGGGCAGTTTGCGCAGCTCCTGATAGTGACGGAGGAGCCACTGCAGCAGGCTGATTACCGTTAGAAAGCTGAGGAAGACCAGAAGCAGATGCTGTGCATCCTGCTGCTCCATCTGCAGCTGGCGCAGCACAAATTTGATCAGATACGAATCGGCCAGCATGTTGCCGATATCTTTCTGTGAGGCGTCTCCTCGGCCGGGGGGAGGGTTTTGGGGAGATGAGCTGTTCGCTTCACACAGGACGCTCGCTTGGTTGTTGTTGCTATCGTTGCTATCGTTGCTATGGTTTCTACTGTTTGCAGTTTTTCAGTTAATCAGCTTATCAGTTGATCAGTTGTTCAGGCTTTGCATTTATTTGCTGCACTGCTGAGCCATTTGTTGTCACTTTTGCTTTTACTTGCCGCTGTCTGTTGCAAACAATTTGTATTTAGATGTTGACAATTTTTTGTGCGTTTTGCAATTAGTGTCTGTACGAAACAAAAAATTGTTTTCTTCAATAATTCGTTGTTTGCTTTTCCTTTTCTGTTTGTTTGTTTGCTTGTGTGTGTGTGTGTGTGTGTGTTTTTTTTTTTTGTGAAAAAAATATTGCCTACAAATTTTTGCTTTTTGCTTGGCGATTTGGTAACGAATTTAAACGGTTGAATATTGAGGAGCTAACAAAAAAAAAACAAAAAAATAGTTGCGTATTCGAGTCGAAGTAAAAGACGGCGAGACCCGGAGACGATTTCGCGTCGAGCGTTTATAGTTTTCGACTAATGGCTCGACGTATGTCCTTGTCACTTTTATAACAACTCGGCCCCGCCGCTTCGCAGAGCAGCGCCGAACACGAACGAGTGATCGACGGCAATCGCGGCTCGGCCGCTTTAAGCGCGCGCACACTCGCCACAGCCAGGCCAGAGACGACAGAGCCAAAGCCGACGATGATGACGACGACGACGACAACGACGACGACGACGACAACGACGACCGATTGCGACGTCGCTGTCTGCAATGTTTTGAGCTGCGCTTGCTCGCTCGCGGCAGAGCTCTGACTCTGACTCTGGGACAGAATCTGATAGTCAAAAGCTGGGCTGCTGCTGTTGCTGCTACTGCGACTTCTGCTGCTGCCTGCTTCTCTGCCGGCGCCATATTTCAGTCTCGGTCTCCGTCTCAGTTTGATGCGCTCGTATCACTCGCCGCCGCCGCTGCCCCGCTAGCCGCTAACCATAAAGCTGACAGCGCCAAATCAACAAGTTACCAATGAGCAGAGCAGAGCAGACCAGAGCAGCGCAGCGCAACGCATTGCTCGTTTTTTCACTCAATTTCGGCGAAGTGCTAACATGTTCGCCGCCGCTGCTGCTGCTGCCAGCGAACATGTTTGAGCTCAAACGGCCGCTCAATGCCGTCGGCTTTTGTTTTGAGTGCATCGCGCAGCGCCGCGTGTTCTCTGTTTATGTTTTTCAAAACTCAAGCCAAGCTCAAGAGCAACAAGAGATGGCTGGCAATTGGATAGTCGGCAGTCGGCAGTTGGTAGTCGGTTGTCGTTATTCGGCAGTCGGCTGTCGGCAGTCGCCAGTCGACAGTCGATAGTCGGCGATCGACTGTGGCGGGAGTTTAGTGCCCTCGCTTGCAGTTGTGACAGGTGTATTATTGTCGTGCTTATCAGCGTTTGAATAATGCCCAAGGTTTAGAACTGTACACACCAATCGCTGATAATGCACATATATATACGCACATAGACCTCACATCTCCACAACTCACCCCAAACAAATCATCCGACCCGAGACCAGATCGGAACTCTGATGGGCTGCAACTTTTGCAACAATTCAGTGCCGCTTGGCGGGCGGCTCTTTATATGTGTGCAAGAGTCAGTCGGCAGAAGCGGAAGCAGTTGCACTGGACCACATTATATGCTTATGATCTGATCTGGTCATCGCTTCAAACTATACAATACGAAAAAAACGCCAAGAAAGACAAACTCTAAATTAAATGGGCAATTTGCATTTTGGGTCAATTTGCTCAGCCTTCACGAGCTGATCTATGCAGAGGTGCAGCCAGATATCGAATTTGATATGGTATTTTGTATTTTAAACATTTTATTTATTATATTTGATGATTGACACTCTCCGGAGACCATGCTGTATTTCTCAGATCTGATTTCAGCGTATTGTTTAATTTAATATGACACCATGCCTTATCAGCGCATTCAAGTTCAACAATTTTATTAATTAGGCATAATAAATGAGAAGCTACAAAAAAAAAAAACAAAAATCAAATATAAATTCAACAAATTCAATAGAAACAGATTTTGATTTTTATATTCAAATTAAAATGCATTTGTATAAATTCTGCAGAATTTTCGGTGGCTTTTGATTCGATTTTGTACCGTTGCCACGCGTTTCACATATTTATTTATTTGGTTGTTTACCACCAATAGCCGAAGACCAAGTTGCTCTCTTAAGGACAAGATTTGACCCTCAGCACTGAGATCGACAGCTGCTGGAGACTGGAGACTAAGACTAAAACTGAAAGACAGACGGAACCAGAAGCAGACGTTGCTGGTGGCCAAGAAATTATACTGTCTTGTATACGGTGGCTAACTCAAAATCCGGATAGAGATAAAAAAACACTTTATATTTTAATAAGTTGAAATTCATGTAACATACCATAGACAATTATAATCTTAGATGTGTGAAAAAATATACAAAAATGGATAAAACTATTTTTATTTGTTTTTTTTATTTGACAAATAATTTTTCTTTCAAATATTTAATGATTCAAAGACGCTGACAATAAGAATTGGATTGGGATACATTTGCTCATACTACTGTAGCAAAATTTTAACACTAATATCTTTATATCCTGAACCCATTGAACGATGCATCTCCGACCCCATAAACTATATATTCTCTTAATTAGAATCAACAGCCGAGTCGATATAGTCACATCCATCTGTCCGTCTGATCTCAGAGACTATAAGGCCTAGAGACTTCAAATTTTGGAATATAGGTTCTCGAATACCAGGCACAAGAGTAATTTTAATTAGTGTTTTTTACGTACCCAATGGGTGGCAAGGCCATTATAGCACTAGGGAAGTGCATGCCATAAGCAAAGCCTGGCATATCCGGATAAATATACAGAATATATTTTGATAACCTATGCCATACCTTAAATTATTAAATAGATGTGAGGAGCTTACATATGTCATGTATGCAATATCGCTAACCGGATCCACACATGATAACATGCAGTTGATCACTCCACTCCCACTTCGAGTATTTTTGCTCTGTTTTGTGGCCAATCAACTAATTGGCAGCTACTTAGATTCAATTCAATTTTGAAAATTAGCCAGCATTTGATGAACAAATCAGGCCATCAGTTATCTGCATTGGCATCAGCTGTCTCTGCCTCGCTCACTCCCTCTGCCCCTCCCTTGCTGATTTAACTTGGAATGCGTGTAGAAATTTGAATAATGATCATGGCAATTAAATTCAACTGATAGCCAGCCTGGAGCTAATAAACCTGTGTCACACAACGCATCCCAATCCCCAGTCCAGTTTCGGTCCCACATCCAGTTCCCATTCAAAAAATATGCCGTCTCGTCAAGAGTAACAAAAACAATTAACAAAAAAAAAAAAAAAAATATAACGTCAAATGCCAAATGTTAACCTGGAAGATCAAGGCTGTAGGCAAAACACGCTCAACAAAAAAAAAAAAAAAAACCAAAAACTTTACAATTCGAAATAAATTGCAATAAAAAATGTACAAAATGTACATTAGCCAGAGCTGGCAGGTAGTTCTAAATAAGGATAAGGAGGATGATTTCGGGCTGCTAATAATAAAACCAAAATCTGGCATAGCAACAGAAACAGAAACAGAAACAGAAACGGAAACAGCAACAGAAACAAAAACAGCAACTGTTGTTGTACAGCCGCACAGGCCAAGCTAAGTGGCAGCGATTTAAGCGGATAAGTCATTGAACTGGCAACACGAACAACAACAACAACAACAACAGCTCAAGCAACAGCTGCAAAACTAGGATGCATCAAGTTGCAACAGGCAACTGGCAACAGGCAACAGGCAACAGGCGATGTGGCCTCTAGGAAATCAAAAAAAAAAAAAAAAAAAACCCAAGCACTTCAGACAATGGTCGCTGGGTCAATGCACCCGCCCCAGCACAGGACAACAAACTACAAAATGTGTCCCTCTCTCTGTGTGTGTGTGTCTGTGTGTGATGTACGCAAGTGCACGTGCATTTGTAGTACACTGAGCAAAAGAAAAGGGCAGCTCACCTGATTATCGCAGGGTGCGCTTTATAATTTTCTATCCCAATCGAAAGCCTACATAAAGATTATTCGAACATTTACAAATAATTTGTTGAAAGCAGAAAATCTTTTCGCATCGAGTTTATTTTTTGAAGTGTAGTGTGTAGGTTGGCCACTTAAGGATCACTTACACACGCGTGAAAAATGAGAACAGGAAAACTGTGCGCTGTGTGTGCGGCCTTGAATGCGGTCATTGGCCCAGACACAGATCCCACAGCCCAATCAGAACAGAGGCAGAGAGATGGCCAGAGAGACAGACGCCGACAGAGAGAGTGAGCGAGAGTGAGAGAAGTTTCCAGGAACTGATGCGGCGCTGCTTACAGGCTAATGACTGCTAGGCAAAACCGAAAGCCGAACTCGAGCTCGAACCCAATTCCGAAGCAATAGTTGCTTGTACACTTGTACAGTCTCGAATGTGCCTAAGCCGGAGCCTGAGCCTGTGCCTGTGCCTGTGGCTGTGCCAGTGCCTGGGTCTGACTGGCGTCAAGGATGCCGGACATGAGTCAGTGCAGAAATATGCGAGCATTATACCAGCGGCAACGGCAACGGCTGTGGTGGCAGTGGCAGTGGCAGTGTCAGATTCAGTTTCAGTTAAAGAGCCAAAGTCAGTGCGCTCCAGGCAACCCGGTCGGTAATAACTAACTGGTTTGCCGATCTCAATGGATGGGCAAAGGCGTCGCAAAAAAACGTCAGCATCTGCGTCAGAGTCAGCTGCACTTATAGACACAAAGTATAGCCCATTAATTATAAAGCGATTCGACAGTCAAATATATACAAATCTTTAATCATTAACCATTAACCATTAGCATTCACACAAAATACCAAAATTATAGATATACATATATACATATGTATATATAGATAAGCTATACATCTATACGTCGATATACATGTATGTATGTATGTGTCTACACGCTTGAGACATTGTTTTTTTTTTTCTTATATTTATTTATGCATAATGTTAATTGGATAATTTCTGCGAAATTCCGTTGGCTCTTTATGAGTGAATTTGAATTAATGCAAAAAAGATCGCTGTCCGCTCAGCTCAGTATTGCTCCCCCCCCCCCCACTACGCTCACCCCCCACACACACAGTTCCTTATAAGTCAGAATTTGCAGCTATTAGACTATTAGAGGTCTCAATTATTTTAATATTCTTATTGCTGATTAAATGTTGTTCACCAATACACTTGGCCAGCTTGACGAGCATTTCGACCATGCCCAGCAGCTTGTCAGTAAATCCTATATACATATTATTAATCTCTACAAATCTATCTCTACATCTGTGTGACTTGTGCATTAAGAAAAATATACCTTTGATTTCAGAAAATAGAAATTCTACAGAATATTCACTTCTCAATGACAAGATCAAATTTCAAAGAACTCAGTAATATATATATGTATATATATGCATGTAGCTTCATTTATTTTCGCTGCAATACCATCTGAATTTAAAGCACTTCATTTAAAAATTGAACGAATCTTTTTATATCAGCGTAAGAAGGATTCTTTAGATTACTCAAGCGAGCTTGTAATATAGATATCTTATCTGTCTGTTGCATACCAAATGCACACGACCTAATGATACCCTGACTTTTCAGCGCATACCAAGCCAAATTGAGTGTATCTGTTGCGTCGCTATACGAATCAGAGAACTTTGCTTATCGTGTGTTCGCATTCGTGATGCAATATTTAGAATTGAGTGTTTTTTTTTACACTTTTTATAGCGCGACCTTGAGTAGCCAAACAAAGCATCATTTGTAAAATACTATATTATAGACAGGTAGACTTATATATATATACATATATTACGTATGCACACGCTTAGAATAAGTATGTGCATGTGTACACACATTTGCTATAAATATCAAATTTGCCATCGTCAGATTCACAAAAGCTCAAACAAAATACAGTCAGAGAGAGGAGGGCTGGGAAGGGGGAGTGGAGGTGCTGCACTCGGAGAAAGAAATTGCACTGAATCTTAGGAATTTACTATACTTTTGTAACTGACCTTACTATTCAGATATCAAAATTCCACAAATTTCCAAAAGATAGCTTTTAGCTTTAGGCTACATTTTTCCAAAATTAAAAAAATATACGTATCCAATTTTTAGGGTATTGTTTTGTGATTTGTTGACATAGAATTGTCATATTAGGTGGTTTTTTTTTTGCTTTTCATATTGTTAAACATTTTTCTTGCTTTTAGGGCGATTTTCATTTCAAGGCGACTTTCTAAAATTGAAGCCAATTTTTTTTTTTGTCATTAAGCTACCGATGCTGATGAGATGGAGGAACCAGTTTAACTGAATAACCATTGCTCGCTGTCAACATGTTAAATATTTATGCACATGAGTATCATTTATAATTAATTAAATCTTTTTGCGGTTTGAATGCTTATTGTTTACAATTTGCGGCCAGCATACCACCCAGTAGCGTATTTTGAATATTTATATATATATATAGGTACGAAATCAATAAAAAGTAATGAACTTACTTACATACTAATTGCATAATCTACATATATTACATAAAATATATAAATTGATATATATAAAAACATATTGATTTGGATTGGAAGTGTAAATTAAAATTGCCAAACGTATTAAATCTATTTAATTATAAAAATATTTGTTTTTTTTTAATATTTTTAATATATAAAATATATTTTTTATTTCTATAATTAGATTTAAAATATTTATGCAGATAGCTAAATGAGGTCAACATTATTTGTGAATGAAATTATAAAAAATATGTATTGATGTCCATTCCTAGAAAGATTGGCATTGCTTCTATATATATGGATTAAATTTGCGATCTGTTTTGACTTTTTTTATTAATATTTTTTAGTTGAATTTCATCAGATAGTATTCGCTGAACATGAATTTGATTAAAAGTCAGTTAAAATTAATTTCTTTTTGTTTGTATGCATATTGATTTGAAAACAAATTTTTTGTTTGTTACTCGAAAGTTCTAAGAATGCCTGAAATTGCCCTCATAGCTATGCTAAATAGTCAACTGTGTTTTGTTATTGGTTGTCTTTTATTGAACTTGAACTTGAGAACAACATTGTGAATTCCTGGTATAAAATCCAAAACAACAAAACCCAAAACCCAAAAATAAAAAACTGAACAAAAACCATTTAAAAAAAAAAAATAAAAATAAAAAAAAAATCAATAACAAAAATCGAGGCACATGACAACGCAGAATCGACATAATTGGCGTTAAGAAAAACAAAGATAGAAAATGGCAACAGCAAAATGAACAACAGAATGAGCCAGCTACCAAATCGCAGCCTCAGCCTTAGCGTCAGCTCCATCCCTGGCCATCGGTCAGACAATCGATTTGGCCATGATCCGGACTTGGCCGGGAACGGGAATGGCATTGAATTGAATATTATGAAATGAACGACGAAAACAAAAATAAATCTTTCCAGCTACTTATTATTCGGCAAATACTATCTCTGCGTCTTTCTTCTTCATCCAGTGACGCCATCCCGCTCGCACTCTATTGCCGCTCATCCTTTTGGCCTTGAGCACTCATTAATTCAAACTTCAAACTTAAAACGCACTGACAAATCGATGTCGCGACGACGCAAAAGAAGCCGACGCCACTCGAGACGCCACGAGTATAGAGAAGTTCACAGCTCTCGCGATCGATCGAGAGCCCGTGCCGCTATGCGAGTCTCTCGGATGCGCTACGATCCATACCTGCTATGTACATTTGAACCTCAACCTGAACGTGAACCTGAACCTGAACGTGAACCTGAACCTGAACCTGAATCTGAACGTGAACCCGAACATCAACATCAAACTGAAACTGAACCTCAAGCTATGCCCATCTACATTTTTCGATTAGTATTATATTACTTCCGATTACTATACATATGCATATGTGGTAATCGCACGATTAGGACTGTTTAACACGTACGTCTGCCTAAAAAGAATTAAAGTCAATGAACTGCATGGCATTTATTGTATTATAATCATATAAATTGCACATTTTCTATAGTTTACTATTAGCTACTATTTTTGAACCGGCTGCACAAGCATTGCAATTATAAAACTGAATCAAATTATATTCTAAACATTTGAAATAAACAAAAAAATGAATACGCAGTATCTGTTTAGAGGCGTAGAAGCCCGACGCCAGATCGACAAATCGACAAACAATATAATTGTTGTTTACGTAAGTGCAAGAGTTCCGAACCGAGACGATTCATTCCAAAAATAATCTAATTCAGCGAAAATAATATACATATATGCATGCACATATGTACATACAGCTACATACATACATACGTACATATGTATATGTGCATGTCTGCAAAAATGCCAGACTTTATTATTATTTTGATTCTCATGTGATTTGTTATTGTTTAGTTTCGCACTCATAGATACTCCGTAATTGCATCGGCCGATTAAATTCATATTTACTTTAGTCTAAAACAGTTAACTGAATGTTTAGTAATTGATTAAGATCTATATTTCCGCACAGCAGCATCCTAGGGATGCCCGTTAGGAAATCTTAGGACATAGAATCCCTCAGCCCAAGTGTGGGAGCTGGGGTTGATGGAGGAGCTATAGGCTAAGAAGGGGTCTCAATAGACCTTAGAGGTCTCGGTGATGGTTCCCCAATTGATAATACTATTTCCGCACAGTAAGAACTCGATTCCTGATACGATAAACAAAGCTTATAAGCTTTCCTTTATATTGGTAAATATATGCCACACAGTACTTGTGTGCTTAATATCCTTTTCTTTTTGATTACAGGGTATACAAAAAAAAAAAAAAAAAAATATACAAAAAAGAAGAGAAAAAAGTGTATGACAAAAATACTGCGAATCGAAAGGCGTGTGAAATGTTGCGAATTCATTGAACCCGACTGGAAAATTAAACCAAAAAGAAATAAGTTGTTGTTCTTGGCATTATGTAATCGGAGTGGCCGGCGAAGGGGCCCCAAACAGTCGTCTAGAAGCCACAATTTAAATCCATAGCTCGTAACTATGCGAAAAATGTGCGTATGAATTTGCTGTGTTGTGGTAGCAACGCCAAAGCTCGAGTTCATTAAACTGGAGAGGCAGCATCGCCGCTCGTTGCCAAAGGTGGTGAGGCTGTGAAAGGGGCAGCCCGTTACGCATACATATGTATATGTATAAGGGCTCGGCTAAAATCGAAAACCAAACTGCGACATTTCGTTTTCTGTTGACGTTTTTGTGCTACGCCTAATTAATCGATAATAACAACAAACGATCAATAACAATACCAACAATAACAGCAACCACAACAACAACAACAATAACAACAACATGTTAAAGGGCTCGCAGTCAGCGTTCAACCTGTTGCCGGGCCGGCTGTCTGCCTGTCTGTCTGTCTGCCTGTCTGTCTGTCTGTCTGTCTGTCTGGCTGTCTGTCTGTCTGCTTGCCTGTTGGCCAACAGTTGACTCATGCCAAAAAGGGGGGAGTCATCAGCCACTATTAGCCAGCAGTCGGCATCCAGCATCCATTGGCACCAAGCAATAAAGCCCAAACGCGTCACACATTTACTACGCGACTTCTTGGCCTGGCTAAGACTGCTCGTATGCGTATCCACTATTATGGGTATCCATTATTAGATGCGGATACAACGTGTTTTCATTTTAGCGTTTTTTGTTTTTCGCGCCAATTGATGGTAGCAATGAACTTTGTAGGTGGCATGCGATGTACGCATGTCTCCTACTACGCTCGAGTAGCGTTCTTTAAAAAAAATAAAATGAAATGAAATGAAATGGCCAAATGAGCTCAACCTGTCAGCGATTATATAATGTCAATCGATGCGCCGTAGCCCCCAGTCGTCTTAGCAGAGCGAGCACAACCTTGAGCGCGTACGCTGACATCTCCAAGCCAGCCAACCCCACTCGCCCCCTAAACGCCAGCAAAAGCCACAGAACCAGCAACGACGACAGCAACAGCAACAGCAACAGAAACATCAACAGAAACAGCAACAGCTTCAGGCCCAGCTCCACAAGCTGGCAACACACACGTCCACCATTCAGGTCTCGAGCGGTTTCGTTTAGCATTCTTGCTGCTACTGCGCCATAACGGCCAGGCTGGAATCGGAGCTGCAGGCTATAGACTGTAGACCTGTACACTTGTAGACTGTTTAGACTGTATACTGTATACTGTATACTGTATACTGTATACTGTAGACTGTAGACTGTATACTGTAGACTGTAGACTGTAAACTGTAGACCGTGTGTAGTTGAGATTGCTCGATTGTAGTGTGTTGGGGGTTCAACCACCTCACATTGAGATTGGCACCTGGCATCTAGCCCGATCTCACACGGGGTGGGCTTAGCTGTTGCTAAGGCTTAAGCCACGACAAACTAGTGCGCCACTTCCTTGAGCATAAATTAAAATATTCCAGAGCTGTAAGCTATCAGCAGGTTATATATATTCTTCAACTCAAAACGCGCTCAATTTGCGTCAATTGGCAAAAAAAAAAAATGTATAAAAATATCTGCATTTTTAATAACGCATTAAAACAATGCGAATTCTAAGAAAAACAAACGAAATACTTATTCATTTCATATTCCTGTTCTTAGGAAAAAAACGAAATACAAAAAATCAAAATTTCAGATTAAAACAGGCGAAAACAGTCAAGAGAGCTCGACGACAAGATACCCTCCAAACACGTCTTGTTTTAATGAAATAATCTACGATCATTTTCTTATCTAATTTCTAACGGTTATTCTATTATATATTTTCAATATATATATATTCAATATACATATATATCCAATATATATATTCAAATATTACAGTACAGTTTCTGAAATCTACGTGTTCAGTCCCTTAGGGGTTCGCAGATACTTCCTTCTGCTGGCTATCTACTGTTTGCACAACTTTATTATCCCCTTCTCAATGGGTTCAGGGTATCCAAATAATCAATGCTCTGCTATATAGATGTGAATGAGACAATCGAGATTTCCGGCTTATAAACCTCATCAGCACCCGAATCTCAGAACCCGCTGCCAAGTCCAAGAGTTCGTGTGCCCCGAAGTTGGTCGTTTGAGCAGTATGACTGAAAGATCTTTGGGTTTTTTGCCATCTTCTTTGAATGAAGCGTAGCTGGGCCTAAATAGCTCCGCTTCCCCGCAACGCCCCATCGCCCCGTCCCGCCCCTTGACAGCTTTGTCAGGCTGCGTGCGTCTTTCATTGAAATTTCGTTGTGTAGATCTAAGGTTGTAAAACAAAAAAGATTCTAAAAGAGCAAAACAAAAATCGCGCGTTCGCTTTGAGTATATACATATATATGTATATGTGCCCGTGCC
This sequence comes from Drosophila kokeensis, assembly GCA_035042145.1. Lineage (NCBI taxonomy): Eukaryota > Metazoa > Arthropoda > Insecta > Diptera > Drosophilidae > Drosophila > Drosophila kokeensis. Next base: position 3,201,900 of record JAWNLT010000086.1, on the reverse strand, counting down.
CCCATCCCTCGCGCCCAGCAGACGTTTCTGGCAGTGGGCAGTGACACCCTCGAGTGTTTTCTGGCTCGTATCCCAAGTGTTTATGTTTTGATTCTGATAGTTTCGGTATTTCGGTATATTTGTATTCAAGGTTACTCTTGTTTTCATGTCCATTGACCTATTTGGTTTCACAAATATCACCATGCAAATGAGCTGCGGACCGTCCGATCGATCGATCGATGAATCTATCGGTTTTTCATTGGCTGTTTCTAGCGGAATTATCTGATCGCCAGATCTTAACTTGATCCTATCTATCTCCAAAAATCCGCTCTTAGCATTTGTAGAGTAATATCATTGATTAACTTGTAATATTTATTGTATTAATCTATCTAAATTGAGTAAATATACTGCTTAAAGTACACTCAGAAAAATTAGATTTAACATGAAAATATTATAAACTTGAAAATATTTCTGGTTTTAGAAATATTACTAGTATACAAATGAAATAAATAGAAAATATTTCAAAATCCTTTCTGAAATGCAGGATAGATAAATGAAATTTGCTCTTTGATTTAAACTATAGATATATATTAAAAGCGAATATCTCTGATATAGTCACAAAAAAAAACCCTCTGGAAATTTGAAATATTTGTTGTCTATTTTCGGAAAAATGTTGACTAGAAGTAAAAGAGAATAATCCTGGTTACTTTCCGAAAAGTTGTACCCCAAAAGTATGGCAGTTTTCAAAAATTCAGAGCGAATTTTCTGAGTGTAGCTTTCATTGATGATTTCCTATGGCATTAAATGCTCAACTGTATTTTAAAAACAATCCAGCCCCAAATACATTCAAATGCGAAGTCAGCAAAAACATTTCCGTTTTTTTGTCGGAGAACTAAATATGTAATAAGACTCATCATAAACAACAGCACTCGGTACTTGAATGACAACCCTTCGATGGGTCATTGTCATGAGCCATCGTGAATATCATGTTGTTATAGTGTGTAGTATAAGTGACTATTCGGTAATTCAGCAATATATATTTATACATATACATATATATATATATATATCAGTAACTCGAGCTTTGTGTTTGTGATAAGCTGCGATGGGAACGTGCTTAGTATATAGAGTGCAATGCTAAAAATAGGAATAACATGAACATTTCTCATTCAATTCACCTGTTATTTGGAATTTCATTATTCATACGATTTTTGATTAACTTCTTCAAATAAATAAATCAAATGTAAGCTACTACTACTACTGAGAATAATTAACGGCACTTTGTGTAGAAAAACAACAACATTAAAAAACATTGCAAAAATAAAAACACCTATGACGTATGATTTGGCTTTGACTATGCTTAATCTATTTAATCAGATTAAAAGGGAATTTGCACTATATGTATAAATATTTACATGGCAGGTGTATGAGATCATTGACTGATCTACTCTATTTTTAAATATGGTTTTTACACTTGATTTTGTTATTGATGCCTGGAAACGCATTGCTAGATTTCCATATCTACAGTAAGAGACTGATGGCTAAATCACATTTGTACATGTTGGCATTTAAACGATCAGCTCTACGGCTCAAATCACAAAATACAATTATTACTCAGACACATCAGAGCGATGCCATGATTTACCATTAATATTCAAAGACCATACTACACATTTTATACTCCGATATCGAAGGTATTAGAGGACATGGGGCATTCGTCAAGTTGTCTATACTCGAACATATCTATGCCAGACGGGGGATTAAGATTAAGGTGCCACGCCCACTTGATGCTGGCTTAACACTAAGTCTCGATAAGCGTCGAGTTGCAAATCGATAAACAAATTAAAATGCAAGAAATAAGTTTGTTTCAAATATTTTGAACAATATATCCAGTCATTAATTTTGAACGAATATATTTTTGTAAATTTTGGCAAGTATTATTGCAAATAAAAACAAAAGGCGATGATATACCATTGCGAACTGCAGTAATATACATTTTTCTATAAAATCTACCGATTGTTCCTATGAAAGCAGTATGATATAGTAGTCCAATGTTGATAGCTTTCGATTACAGTTCAGAATAATAAAACACATAGCTAGGTAAATAAAAAGTTTGTATGAACCCATCTTTCGACCGATTGGCAGCTATATGATATAGTGATCCGATTCCGCCAGCTCTAACGTAAGTAAGGTCGGGCTCTAATTCAAGCGAAATGGTAGCATCCAGACTGATATTCAAATTCTCATCAAGATAACTTTAAAACTGAGAAACAAATTTCAATTGATACAGAGTGACTAGTCGGCTCGGAATAAGAATATACACATATATTTGTGTCTTGTAGGCTCAGAGACATATACAATGTGTTACAAGCTGCACGACAGAATTATAATATAGTCCGTAAGGGTATACAAGAAAAACTACGAACTTGTACAAAATAAACGGAGGTTCTGTTCTCGGCTAAGTGTAGAAAGGAGTTACGCAATCTATACGGTAGATGGCGTTCCAGTTATTCGAGATACCGGAACAAAATATATATACACCTATTAACATATTTAAAGATATGGCAAATGAAACATTATTCCGTTATTTAATAATTTGCGTAAGCACATCAGATATTTTATGAAGTTATTTACGGCTTTTAAGGTAGGCAGAAAAACTTTCACTCCGCTTAAATTACAATTGTAGGCATTTAAAATTCAAGCTGTAAAAATTGCAGAATGTAAAATACAATCATATCAGGTACATACATACATGTATGTGCACAAACTGAAGTCTTAACAAATTTCGCTGTGTGCGAAGGTCAACTGAATGAAATGAGCCGCGAAACTTCTCCAAATAGCTGAGCCACGTTTCAAAATTGCGACAGATAAACAGTATAATTAATATACAATGCGGATAACCCGTTTCAAGTGAAGTCGCAGTGGAAACCAGCGAAATCCAAGCTAACGGCAGCCGCAATTGTATAATTGAGTAAAAAGGGCGCGACTGTTGCGCAAATGCGCCTTCAAGTCGCGGTCGCAATCGCCATCGAAGACGAACAAAAAATCACAATAAGTAATCATAAGTAGCATATGAAAAAAAGCTGGTCAAGGTCGTCCATGCCGTTGCCTTACGGGCCCTCTATGCGTATACTTGATGAGCGACAGGCGCAGACACTGTTAGGCATTCACTTAACGCCTTCAATAACTCGACCAACTGCAATTGTATTAGTGTATTTTTTTTTTTTGTTTATAGTTGTTGATCTGCACTGTTGACACTTGAAAGTTGAATAAATAAAAGCATTATTATTAATGTCGTAATCGACTTCCAATAGTCAAAACCCCTAATTAGGCCACCTTCAGTGAACTCGGTCTACAGGTCGTCGGATTATATAAGACCATTCGGATATTGACTCGCTTACTTTATTTTAGTGAGCCTAATAAATACATAAGGAGCTTGGGGTATGTAAAACAGGAAATAGCACAACTTAGCTTCAGATACACGAGACGATTCTTTGATCATACCAACAACTTGGCCAGACCTGTACCTAGAAGACCAAAGAGTGTCCATCTGCTAGACCTTTCCCTGGGGACGCCGATATAAGCCGATTTCAATTCAACCTGTCATTATATCATTATCCGAATCTACATATCGATGTATAGCTAAAAATCCCCAATATATATAATTAAATACGTAAGAGTTGTGAATGTATTGTTATCTGTATAAAATGAACCGATTTTAAATGACAAAATAAAAAAATAGAGCTTTCATATACACATGCATATGCGCATTCAGAAGAAGGCATCAAATTAATACCATTGACAGTTAAGTCGTAGTGTTGGTAACTCTACCAGATCAAAATAATATAACCTGCGGTCTATGGAGAACATATAGCAGGTTTTATCAGCTTGAGGCTAAAAAATAAAGCATAGACATTGCCTTAAGTAACGCCGCATTCATCATGTATGTTTATGTATAAAAACTTGGAGCTCCATACCACAACAAAGTTACCAAAATCTTGAATCTAAATTTGAAAACAAAGAAAGAAAAATAGTTACAAATTCTAATAAATGAAAATAATATTAATACATAAAAAGCATTTTTGATCATTTTTATAGACAACGAGAAAATCACAACTAAAACTAAAACGGATATTGCTTGGAGACCTTGGTTATTTTAATTGTTTTATTGCCAAACTTGCGTAAATATATATATATGCATAACTATTTATGGAGTTTATACCCTACTATGGATGTACATATTTATGGGATTTATTTATTTTTATTGTTGCCCCGAACGTGTGAAATTGCTGGCATATACATATGTATGTACTTTGTGCATGCGCTTATCATTATGAGTATATGCTCATATATACATACATATGCTTAAGCGTGAAGTGAGACTAAAAAAATGTGTCTTGCACGCATTTTAATTAATGGCAATTTCATGCTCAAGTTCTGGGAAAACATCAGCTTTAATGTGGCGAGGCGAGCAGAACTTGCCTGCTGCTCCTGCTGTGAAAGAGTGGGCGTTAGCAGAATGACTCAGGGCACAGGGGAAGGTGTGAGAAGACAATGCCTCTGGGTGTGCTAGTGCTGCCACAACAGACGCACGCAGTAAGTCCTTCATAAATAAATAAATAAGTTAGTGCAGTTGGCAAGAACAAATGCTTGGCATGGCCAACTGAAATAACCATCTCGTAGAATAGCAGCAATCGACATCCTGACCATTTGCATAAGTGGAGAATTAAGCATGTTTAGTTGGACACCCTAGTTCAGAAGTGATGCCCAAGTGATGCTGCCCAAGGACCCGAATTCAGTTACTGCTCTCGACATCTTGGAACGATCTCTTGCAACAACTTTTGCGAATAAATATTCACATACGTGCGTTGTGTTGAATTGAGTTAAGCTGAGTTGTTTGCCGGTTGCTCGTCGGCCGTGATCTGATTACAATTCCAAGAAGGTTTTATAAGGCAAGCAACAAGAAAAAGCACTTGATGGTTCCCTTGCCAGCCATTGCTGACGTGTCCAACCCGGAGAATACTTTGTCACAGTTTCTGCTGCTGCTGCTGCTGCTGCTGTAGTTTGGTTTGTTTGCAGGTGCTGGCCTTATTCATTACGTGTAATAACTGTGGTAATTGTCACGTAGACACGGCGTACGTCTACACTGGGTAAGGACACTTGGCCAGCTGATGTCACATACTCAGACTTAGACTACGGCGAAGGCAATTGTGACAATTCGAGCAGTGAACGCGTTAATGGAATATGCCATGATTCACAGCAGCAGCTGCTTGCCATATGACACGAAGCAGCATCTATGGACTAGATGGGCATTCACAGAGTACGCTTAAGGCAATTATCATTAATAAGCAATCAGCTTTTACTAAATGCCTAAATGTTATATTGCATGTTAAGATGTAAGACTGACTCCTCTTTAAAATGAGTGTGCATATATATGAAAAATAGTTCTTAGATGATGCCAATGGCTGAATATTACTCATGCAGAAATACCTGTAACACAGTAAAGAAACTTTGCTTCAAAGGATGAATGTCTAATATATATAATAAATAAGATATATCTATTCTTTTGCATTTTCAAGGAGCATATGTTGCATGTATCGTTGGGTACACAAATAATCAAATTAAATAAATAATACTAGGATAGTGATATTCGTGAAGAAATAATGGAATTCATTGAAAGATTCGAGTTAATCAAGATAATTAATATGGCAAAATCTGGCCATCGTAATTATGATAATGTAGAGGCAAAATGCAGTTGTATGTGCAACAATCTGTCGCACACACACTCATGCAAATGAATGTACAATTAAATCCATCCGTTCGATTACCGGGCGATTGCCTTTAACAATTGCACGCACTTTATTTATGGCTGGGCGGGCGGAAATTGATATCTCCTTCGAGCATGATTTCTCCGTTTAGCGAGTATGGGGATGCTCTTCCCTGTCTTTAGCCGAATCGAGTATCATTGCCGTAATTTATGAAGCTGCCATTGTAAATGCGTTTGACAGCTTAATGGCCATCAAAGAGATGCTGCGGCTGGCGCATTCATTTTTATTTTATTTTTCTTGCCATTACAGCTAACTCAGCACAGAAGTGCAGAATTAATGCGCTGCTCGTTAACTCCAAATGGTTCATAGTATTTGCATCCTACACAGACCTACCCACACAGCTGTGATGTTTTTGTATTTGCACTTGTGAATACATCAAGTTATCCACAATGATTGCCCAATTTTTGGTCAGCTCGATGGCAGTCAATTAATTAACTGGTGTTTCGCTTTAGACGAGCCTAAAAGTATGCACTGGGTATTTTGTGGGGGGTTTAGGCCAAGAAATATTGACCAGTCCATTTGGTTTTGTTCTTAACATTAAACATTTATCGCTTTTATATGTACTGCATTATTTTAATTTATTAAGTTCTTCGAAGTTTACAGTAAGGAAAAATATTCAAATTACATTTAACACACACACATTATATATATTGCTATTTATACCCACTGCTTAAGCATGTATGTATGTACATATATATTTTTCTTAAACTAAAACATTACTTGTATGCTCACATCAATAATTTAAAAGTAAATACATTTACATTTATTATTCTTATACACGAAATCATCTACATTTTTTTTTGTGTTTGTTTTTGCTTTTTAAATTTATTATATTCGACAATATATGTATATCTAAAGTTCTTGTCCCATTTGAAACACTCATGAATTGGACAAGCTCTAACTTTGGACCAGTTTGTGAAGCTCAATATTATTTATTTATTCTCACCTAAACTGCACTCGCAATGTGATAATCATACCAATATGTGGCAAAAGGACAGCTGACAATGAAAGTTACGGGCGGTTGAAGCACTTTGATGTTTGGACTTTTTTTTTATGTTAAATCAAGGGTATATTGTATATTGTAAAACAGTCACATTTATTTTTAAGGTAGATTATTGCCTGGTCTATGACGTTGGCATCTTATTTAATTCTCGTAATTGCAAAGTGAGTTTTCTCTTCTAGTCTTAAAATACATTAATAATTCGTAGTACTGGTAATAAAAACTCAATATAGCAACATTAATATGTATATATACATACATGTATATAAACATTTTAATTTTTTTCGTCGAAAGAATTACGGGTTTTGTACCGTATTTAACGTCAGAGTCAGTTAGCGCTCTGCGCTGTGTGTGTGTCCGCAAAATCGAGGCAGCGAACGCAAAACAACTGAATTGACTCAATCAAAAAAGAAAGAGATGAGAAGAGAAGAGAAGAAGAAGAAAAAGTACAATAAAATGTCGATGTCTGCCATGTGCTACAACTGCAACCGGCCGAGCCTCTTTGCCCGCTACTGCAGTCTCGGCGTTGGGACAGGCGGCGGTGGACCCGGTGGCGGCGGCGCGGCATGCGTCGCAATCGCGAAAAGTGCTATAAATGCAATCAATTTGGGAACTTTGCACGCGCCTACCCCGAGAAGGCGGAGCGTTGCTGTCGCTGTAACGGCGTTGGCCACATCTCCAAGGACTACTTCCAGGCCGATAATGCGTCCTGCTACAGGTGCAACAAGCTCGGCCTTTGGGTGCGCAACTGTCCCGAGCCGATGGTGGTGGTGGCGGCGGACCAGCAAATGTCAAATAGACGAAACTAGAGCAGAGAGAGCGAGAACAAACAAGCAACTCCAACACCCCTCGCTTTTTGTCAACGAAAGAATGAAAGAGAAAAAGTTTAAGCAAATAAAAAAAAAATTAAGAGAAATGAAAAGAAAAAATTAATTTAAAAAAATCAATTGCCCGTTATCAACTAGGACAACAGCAAAGAAAAAAGGAAAGCATAAAGCAAACAAGAAGAAGCAAGATCAAGATCAACACAGACACACACACACAACCCCAAACACATACTACTACACCCATACCAGCATACATATGTATATCTATAACCATCATCGAAGCAGCACATCTCTAATTCCAAAGCTCTGAGCCTGTAGTCGAAATAGAAGAGAACGTATGAAGAGGAAGAACAGTGTATCACAACAAGGAGAAAGCACGAAGAAAGAGAAGACAACGACGACGGCGCTGGCAGCGCTGTGCAGCTGCTGGTAGGACTTGAAGAAGAAGAAGAAGAGAGGAAACGTCATTGTGTATTTTAGTAGCTACCACCACAATAGCAACAACAACAACAACAACAACTATATTATTATTACTAATTACAATTTTAACAAATGGAAAGGAAAGAAGAAGAAAAAAAGAAGCTATATAACAATATATAATTTACCTTTACTGCACTGTACTGTACAATACTGGTAGCTGTATTTTTTCAAACATTTTTTGAGATTTTCAGCTTTCAAAAATGCATTGTTTAGTTATTCCAATGGGTTTTGCAGCAGAGTGTACCTGTTTTTGTTTTCATTTACATTTAGTTTATTTCAATTATGCTTAAATACAGATTTTGTATGTAATTTTACACTTGATTGCTTGCACAATTAATAATATATTCTATATATATTTATATATATATATATATAATTACATCTGTTTTATAAACACTGAAACGCAGCATGTGAAATGCAGGCGAGGACAAGTCTAACGAGCTACTTATATTTAACAAAAAGATTTTCAAAATCAATTACAATGCAACTGTTCTAAAGTGAAAAAAATGTACATATTTCAACAATACAGTTTATAATGCAATATAAACCCAAGTATTATATATATATGTGTATATTTTATCCATACCCAACACCCATACCCTACACTTACTTGTAGTAGAATCGTTGACAACCACAGATTCAGTTTCTTGCACATCACATACTTGTATTCGAAATGCGTCTACAGCGACTCTGTTTCCATTTGAATAGCATTTATTGGGTTCTTCTCGCCTCTCTCCCTATCCCTATCCCTGTCCTTGTCCCTCCGCGGTAGTGACCGCGTCTTTTGTTGCTGTTGTCGGCTGGCTCAGAGGCGCGGACTCTCCAATATGGTATGGCTGGACATGGCCGAATTGGCCAAGGCAATCGAATTGCCAGCCACCGATAGATTCGTCTCATTCTGGGAGCGACGTCGGCAAAAGCGCAAACGTCCCCCATCCCACAATCGCATGCCCTTAAAGGTGTCCACGAAGGCCCGACGGAAGCTCGCGTTCATGAAGCAATAGGTGATGGGATTGCAACAACTCGAGGAGTAGGCGAGCAGCTGCAAGAAACTGATGGCCGTATAATCCACATACTCGTACACCGCGGGTCCAAAAAGCATAGTCAGGGTATTAATCACATACAGCGGTGTCCAGCAAATGAAGAACTCCAGCACCAGCACAAATAGCATCTTCACCACCCGCTTCTTGCTCTCCAAGCTCTTGGTATCGTTGGATCTGACCATTCAAAAGTTGCAACATTTTATTGCATTTGCGGCTATTAAATAGGTGGCAAGCCGACTTACCTGCGCAGTGTCGCCTCTGTGATACGCAAACTGGGCGTGGATAGCGATTTGCGTCGCTCCCCCTGCCCATTGGTCATGCTCATGCAGAGATGCTGCTGCTGGTGTTGATGCCGCAAACGTTGCAAGCGGACACAACAGTCTTCGGATCCGGTGAGTTGTTGCTGATTTTTATGTTGTTTTTGTTGCTGTTGCTGTTGATGTTGATGCCGCACCGACTTAACCGAAGCACTGCGCATGCAGTAAAGATGCTGCCGCCCATTGTTTGAGCCAAACAAGCGACGCTTGCTGCCGCCATGATTGTATCCATCTGCTGCAAGAGAATACAGGAAGGAAACAAGGTGCGGAATTCGATTAAAATTAATACAACAAATAGAAATGGCATATTAATAACACATATGTATATTTTGTGACCAGCCTCCAGATTTGTTCAAACTTCAAAAATAAATAGGAGAATTTTAGCTTTTAGTATTGTTTGTTGTTTTTTTAATCTTAACACATTGTCGATTGGATATCCGGTCGACTTAATTTAATTGATATTTGCCTGTTGTTCCTGTTGTTTTTTCCTTTCCCATTCCATATTTTTGAATGCAACTAATCTATTTCTACCTATAGAATATTAAATACATATGTAAACTTAATTATCCCATTCAAAGGAAATCCGTTTAACGCCCTACTTTCATTCCAAAGGCTTAAAAGACGACTGCCTTCAATCGAAGGAGAGTATGTATCAAATATTTGCTTTGCATACATTGCAGACATATTAAAAAGTACAATATCCATACATGTATGTACATATGTATGTATTTTCATGTATTGTTTGTTCAGCGTTGCGCATAAGAGGACGTTAAACATATACACATACACACATAAACATACATACAGTGTCTCAGAGCTTAATTCGAACGGTGTCAAGTGAAAAAGTGCTATAAAGTTAAACAAGGAAACAAACACAAAATGTTTAAGTGCCAATTTGTTTTATGTTATATCACGTTTGAAAAATAATCTCTAGTTCTTATTAAAATATTAATTAATAATTTAAATTAGCCAAAAACTGTAAACATATCCAAAATACATGACGATGCTTATTTCGAGCAGTCTTATTATTATTATTATTATAATTGGGGAAAGTTACACTGCGACCTCTAAGGTCTATTGTGCCCCCTTACTGAGCCTATAGCTCTTCCATCAATCCCAACTCCTGCACGAATGCTAGGATCTTTGTTGGGTTGAGGGTTACTATGTCCCTGGGCCTCATAATGTGCTGCCCTAGGAGGCTGCCTCTTTTCCTTGTTAAGGCGACGCATTCTGCTAGGATGTGCGTTGAGGATTCCTCCTCATATTCGCAAAACCTGCATATGCTGCTGCTGTAAATACCTAATTTGGTTAGGTGACTTCTCAGTCTACAGTGCCCTGTCAATAGACCTGTGAGTATTCTGAGTCTATTCTTCCCCATGGATATTATTTGCTTAAATCGTTTTTGATTAAAGCCACCTAGGAGACTTCTGGCTTGTCGGAGTCCTGGTGTCTCTGCCCAGCTCTGTTCTCGCATCAGTCTTTCTGCATTCCTGATTTGTAGCCGTATTGTGTGTCTTCCTACACCACAATACGGTTCAGGGCCTATCATGGGTCTCTCTGCCCCCAGTCTTGCTTGCTTGTCGGCCTCTTCGTTTCCAGCTATGTCCTTGTGACCCGGAACCCATCTTAGGGTGAGCCTATTATGTTTCCCGAGTTGGTCAAGCTTGGATCTTACTTCATGAACTACTTTAGATGTTATTCGAGCAGTCTTAAAAAATGAACATATTTAGCTTTGGTCATTGGAATTTTTGAAAAATAATGTACAATTAAAATTGCTGGTTGACACCGTTCGAACTAAGCTCTGAGACACTGTATGCACACGCATGATTGGGCAGTTTTGCAAATAAACGATGGTGCACAAAATCAACAGCAGCGAATAGCTTGCCTGTTTGCTAATGGAACACCAAATGGAGCAAATATTTGCATGCACTGCAATTAAGGTGCTTTGATTTACTAACTAACGCCCTGTAGCTAGTTTTGTGCGACACTTCTGCATTGCTTCAAATATTGCGTAATATTTGCGCAAGTTTCAAAATTATTTGCATAATATTGAGTTGAGGGTCTCTGATGTGCTGATACCAGATTTTATAGATAATTTTCGCAGTAGCTTTATTGTATTTCTCTTTTGCGTGTTAAACGCAACAGTTTCACACTCGTTAACTTATCTAATTCGCAGCACAATACACCAATATCCAAACATATTTGCCAGCTGGGGTTCCTTTAATGTTTGAATATATGTATGTACATACATATATAAGAAATAAGTCTACTGTTGGTTTCCATTGACTGCTTGGCTTGGCAGGCAAGGAGCATAATGAAATAAGTCATATTGTGATAAAGGCAATTTGAATATTCTAATTGGTAGAAGTGAAACTCGGAGCTCTCGGATGTTTAATGCTGCTGACTTACTGTCATGGGATCAGCAATGGCCTCATTTTGGGGCAGCGGTGGTGGTATTGGTCCAGTGATTGTCACAAATAATGTCATTGTTCCATTTGAGTCCGTGAAATCAAATGGAAATCATTACGATTCAACGGTTCAGTTGATTTCAATTGAACCGAATAAAAAGAAATAGGATTTACATAAATTGTATAGTCTTCGGTTTGTAATACAATACTTTAAGTAATTCATTACATTTTACTTATATTCTCAATGCTGATGCTTAAATGTTTTTCAAGCAATTTGCCTATCTATAATAATTTAGTTAGTTTTAAGCTTTGTTCTGAGGAAACGTCTCCTCTGTGACGAAACCCCTGGCGAAACTGAGTATCTTATTCATACAAGTCCGAGTAGGTCTTGCTGTTACAAATTAAAAAAAAAGTGAAGTTCCTGTAAAAAATGAAAAAAGTAAATAAATCAACAGGAATGTGTAACTGGCGCCTTTGTCTGCAGATCGTGCTATTTCTGCTGATTGTCATCTGGGGTAAGCAGGAGCCCGTCTATTTTCATCTGAATTGTGTGAAAAACTTTGGTTTTTTTAGCGTTTTTTTGCGTCAATCTGTTCCTTGACCATTTCAATAAAATTTGGAAACGTGACAAAACTGATACGAATTTAGATTCAGATAATTATATTCAAACAGGCCGAAATCAAGTGTCCCACAATAGATATAAGAGCCATCTGATGGATCTCATCATGAAGAGGAACAAGGACCAAGTCCAGCAACGCGAACTTAAGCGGCGCCTGGCAATAGTTCGAAAGATTGTCGAACAGTCTGCAGAAGCATCCGACGCCGAAAGGACTGCCCACATTCGTCTGGTGGACGCGAAGGACTCTCTGAACATTCGCTCAGGGGAAGTCTTTGAGGCAAAAGGTGAGAATTTCCAACTGCTGTCCACTCATATTAAACACTGAAGTTTTTGTAGAACTGGTTGCTGCTGATGACTACATGATGACTGGTGCACTTTATTGAAATTTGAATTCCGATTTTTTGACCAGTGTTTAATTTTAAATACTTGTCACGAAATTAAAAATACTTCAGTTTTCCTACTCCTGCAATACACATCACTTTGGAGGCACCATGTTCCATCCCGTGCATTGGATGAATGTAGCTAGTTGCCTTGCTTGGATATTAAAAAATTCCTCTTGACAAAAGAAGTGTTGGACCCACTCTTATTTCTCACTCCATAGGCTGCATGGATTCCTTTCGGCCAGTGTCTGGTCATAGATAGGGTCACTGTACTACAGTTGACGCTGCTGAGCTTGGCCAAATTCATTGCCATTGCCAGTCTGCTCGTTGCTCGCAATTCTCCCCAGGAGTCTGCGAGTGACTACATGCATTTCCATACCATCGCTTTTGAAGGAGAGCTTGGCCAAGTCATCAGCAGCGCAATTTCGATGTTCCTGTGACCCGGAGCCCAGATGGGGTGGACCACCATCTTTTTTGGCCATTTCGTTTAGAGATCTGCGACATTTATAGGCGCAATAACATTTTTAATCTACTAATTCATTTGTTCTTGCTTTATTTCAGCTTTGAATATTTGCTATTAATCAATGGTAAAAAGTGAAATTAAATCCTTATTTTAATTTTCAGTATTATGTTGTCTTGCTTAGGGTCCTTTGAAAAATGTTGTGCTAAAATGTATAAATAAAATAGAATTGTTGTTTGGCCTGCTGAATTTTGGGCATCTTTGATGTGACAATTAAAAACACTTGAGTGGCAGCTAAGTAAGCTAATTACTTTTTTATTGACACAGTTTTCTATTCTAGTTGCAAGTATATAAACATTTAAACTTTATCGGTGCCGTTTTACGAGTCGTAACTGTATTTTGACACCCAATACGGGTCTTTAATGAGCACAGTCATAATAGAAAACATAATGGGTTTAAGGCTCTAATTGTATACAACTTGGATATGCAAATTGCCAGCAAACCGCCAGCACTCAGAGCTTGGGCAAGCAATAAAACATTTTTGCCATATCCTTGTCGGGCTGGAATAAAGAATGAAGAATGACTGACTAACTGCCAGGCTCGGCGGCTGGTTTGCATGGTAATTTATGACACAGAATTGTTAAGTGTCGGCCGTAAATTGCATAGGTTTTAAAACTTTAATAAAATTTATCATCAACTGGCATTGAAGATGAATTTTGTTATTTTTTTTTTTTTTTTTAGGTGTTCATGGCAATGTGGTATGGCTATTTATGGAAGGCATGTGGCATTCGAAAATGTGTCACCAATTGCCATGACAGATGTGGCCTAACTAATTTCAGCTGGGACTCTTTGGTCGGTAAACGAGGTAAGGGCATTAAATGAGTGCTTAAATGCTCGACCCTAGCATAATTTACGGTATTTAATTTGACCCTTTTGTTGTGAATGGCATTTCAAATACTTGACTACATTGTAATACAAAGCGGATGCGGAAAGAGCGTGCAAACGACACTCATCTTCCAGCGGGTCCAGCGCTAGCCTCAAGGGGCACCCAGAGCCGAGTGTCCTTTATGTCATCACTCTGTGATAATTCATGATTAGCGTTGAGCTGTGCATTTAAAAGCTCTCGAAATAAACGAAAGTTTATGCAAATATGCAATTACTGTTTACTTATTTAAGATGCTTTCATGTTAATGCGGGCGTTCCGTCCGACAGGATTCGCAAATGAACGTGCTCCCTTTTTGGGAAAGTGTATCATGAAACTCTGCAAATGCTTGCAGCAGCCACAAAGTGTATTTAATCTGGAAATCAATTTTTTTTTTGGTACGGGCATTAACTAAAACCTAACCATACTTATTTGACCCCTAGAATTGATTTTCATGGCAACCTTTGAGTAATCTGTAAGCCATGCTCGTAATTGATTGACACTGGACAGACTTTGCACTTTGCAAAGAGAGAGAGGAGGAAAGTGGTAAGTAGTTGAGCTTTGGCAATTTTCTATCAGAATTCAAATACTCAGCTGTCTGGCATTAGTGACTAAGCCGAATGTACTCTAGTAAATTGTACAGCTAAAACGACTTAAAGCTGACCAAAAACGAATGCAAATGAAGAGCTATTTAAGTGGCTCACTTGAAGGAATCAATGCTATGGTATCAGTATCAGATTGAATCGAACCGTGGCGCGTTCCGCATGCAGCAATTTGTAGTACATGTGCTAAAAAACGTTTGTCACATGCGGCGTATGAGTAACGTGAGTATGGCGTTTCGCATCTCAGTGGAGCCGCCACTACAACAGAGCGTCAGAGCGACAACGACGGAACCACAGAGAGCGCCAGTGGGGGAAAAAAAAGTAGGACGCTAAACTGAAGCACATTTTGCGCGTGGATGACTTTGGCATGCAAATTGTGAGTGTTTGGGGGTTGAGTGGCGAGCAACGAAGCGGAAGGACGAAAAAATGTGGAATTCCTCAGTTACGGTTGCTAGCACAAAATTGCCACAAATGCCAGCAATTGATGCTGTCGTGTTATGACTTTCAAAGCTTTGAAATTTTCTTTACCCGACTTTACATATTGTACTAATTTCCTTTTTTGAAGTACGCAAACTAAATTGTGCATGTTAAAACTCTAATGAACCTGAAAACAAACCGTGAACTCAATGGCCACAGTGCTTATTTCACTTACCATAATAGTATTGGGGTGCCCCAAATTGTTGCTGCATATCTAGCTGAGTGGCGCCATCGATACTCGATGCCTCCTGGCGCATCTTTAGGCGCTTCGACTGATTCGAGCGGCGGAATCCACTGCATCCGATGTTGTTGCTGGTGCTGCTGCTGCTGTTTGTGGGGGGCAAGACTTCATCCGGTCCACTGCTGCCAAAGTTCATGGCCCGCTCATTCCTCATGCTCACATAAAGAGTGCGCGTAATGAACATATAGGCAAAGCTGAGCGCCAGCAGCGGCAGAACCAGGAGCGCCAGATCCAAAAATATGTTATATGCACGCTCATAGGCCAGGGAGCCGGCTGGCCACTGTTCCCGGCACTTGCGCAGCCCTGCAAATCAAATTGGGATTGGAGAAGTCTACATAGTTGAAATTGGCTTGATAGCATGCCAACCTTGACGACTGGTCGGCATTAGCTGACTAAAATACGCAATAGGCGTCATGCAGACCAGACTGCCCAGCCAGATGAATGCGATGATCTTATTGGCATGGTTGATCGTCTGCCAGGTGCGAGATCTCAGCGGGTGACAGATGGCATAGTAACGTTCACAGGATATGGCGACCAATGTCCAAGAGGAGACGGCCACCGAAGCGGCTGTAAGATTATAACAATACATTTAAAGTTCATCAAAGCGGTACACTCAGAAAAAAAACCCTGCATTACGAAAAATATTTATAAAAATTCCAGAGGTATTGTTTCTGTGTTTCAGGAATATACTTCTTAATAAAAGAAAATATTTCTAACAAGCAGAAATATTTCTGATATTTGAAAAATATTAATGAACTTGGCTCTGCTAGGCTGCATGTTGGAATTAAGCTGTTGTTTGCTCAGGGATTCGGCTTCGAATCGTCCCAAAATTTTTTTTTTTTTTAAATTAAATTATATCAATTCATAAACATCATAAAATGTTTGCTTGTCTGAAATCTTAAAATACTAATATTTTAATAGAGTATAAATAAAGCAAAAGTT
Source organism: Drosophila kokeensis (assembly GCA_035042145.1). Classification (NCBI taxonomy): domain Eukaryota; kingdom Metazoa; phylum Arthropoda; class Insecta; order Diptera; family Drosophilidae; genus Drosophila; species Drosophila kokeensis. The sequence goes on along the minus strand of JAWNLT010000086.1, from coordinate 3,185,375 downwards.
TATAAGAATGCACCTTAAAAATAAAAAATTTAACCCATGATTTTAGAAATATAAATACAGAATAATAACGTATGTTTCAAAAATTAAGCTCGTATTTTTTTTCTGAGTGTAGTAACACTCTCGAACTCCATGACCTGCGTCACCATAAGAAATAACCAAGTTTGCCAAAGTGTAATGATTAAAGTTCCTGAAACTTTAGCAAAAAACTAGTTTTTGGTTTATTTTGATGGTACTGGGACGGCAACTGAAAGGCAATTCGATTTGTTTGGACATGAAAGGTTGCAACTACTATCGGTCAAGGGTGGAGGAAATTCGTGGTGCGCATCATCATTTAAATGCTAATTTTATGCCGGCTTCGGTGACGGTTGTGGAAGAGGTACCGAATTTGTTTGTCGGCCCTCTGCATAACAAATGTGATCCATTTGGTCCACGGCAGCGTTAATGATAATAATAATATTACCAAGGCCAACATTTCGGCCAAGTTAACTTCATTTACATGCCAACCGCATGCTGGCCAAATCCCCACTGGGCGACAGCTTAATGAACTTACGCGCTCCCGGCTCCCCTGGACAGGTATGCTCAACTTATCAAAGCGTCAATTGAAGTACCAACAATATGAATATATCTGCCATTTGGTACAGACTGCTGATTATAATCCGGACTAACAGTCAAAGTTGAGTCGCGTAGGTGCTCTTGGATAACGTGGAGAGCAAAATAAAAACAACAAAATTAAGCGATACAGCAAAAGTAACATCCTATATTCCCACTCAATTTGCATCCTCTCACATGCAAATAGAAGACTTCAATATGGTACACACGCACTCTCATGAAAGTACACATAAGCAATGGAAGTTGAATTCGATGGTGGGACGAACTCAGAGCACTGGATTTTGATGCTGTATGCAAATGCGTTGCATAAGTTTTCACTGTTTATGTTTCCAAGTCGGAGGATGAGTTACTTTGTGTGTGTGTTTCGCTGGAGTGTGGCAACCCATTAGGTGGGCGTGGGCAAAAATGTTAAAGAAGCCAAGCTCATTAACAAAATAACAAAATTAAATTTAGCTTTGCCGGCATTGCCGCAATGCCACTCCTGACCGTAGCCATGGTTCAATGGACTCGCCCGCAAATGAACATGCAAATTTCATGGGAATGCTAAATTTAGAAAAATTGGTGAGCGGCGGAGCATCCCCACGGAAAACTGGGCATATAGGTGGCCAAAAAACATTTAAACGAAATAAGCGCAAATCTCAAAAGGAAATTCCCTGAAAGCAGTTGCCAAGAAATGGCAAAAATGAATGCGACCCAAAATATTTTGAAAATGTAAATACAATTACAATCATAATAAATATATATATATATACATATACATAGATGTGTGGTACTCCTCGAGGGAAATTAAAATTCCAAATCTTAGCAAGTTTTGTGAAGCTTAAAGTTTAAATTCGGAATAAGTAAACCGATTGTAAATGACTGGATGGTACTTAGTCAGATATCTTAATTCGTTATAATACTCCAATAAGATACAAATTATTAGATCTGTAAGTTAACATGAGCACTTAATAATTAATTTAATATGTATATAGGCTGAATCACAACTTAAGTACAGTTTCAGCTAAATATTCTGGATTAGATATGTATAGTTAAAGACTTGTATTACCTAAGCTAAAGTCAACTCTTAAAGAGCTACTTGAGGTTAACTTCGCTTAAGTCTTTGCTCAAGCATTAAAATGTATGTATGTATGTATATGACTTTAGACTGCTTTTGCTTAGTTTAAGCATTCACGATCTATCTGATATTTTAGTACGGATTACTTAAGATACGCTCTGTCTGAAATGATAGATTGTTGTATACAATGCAACGATTCTCAACTTTTCTTATCAGGGCAATAAGTCCACTTTGCACATGAAATGGGTTGGGACAAGCCCGTCGAGGTCAGGTTGGAAATGCTTTAATGATTTGTTGGCTATGCAAAGGGTAGGCAAATCACTATTTTATCTTGCTCCAAGTCCAACTGTCTCCTGGGGATTGGGCTGCGCTGACGAGGGACACCTCGCCGTGGATGCCCTGTGTTCCTGAATCAGACAAAATGCAAATTTGTTGCTTTAATTGTGATATCTAGACATAAAGCCTTGACGAATACATTTATACAATAAAAAAAGCATCAACCTATCCATTTTACACATGGCATATGTATGTATATCGATCATAGATGCTCTTATTTAAAAGCCGATTCTCGACCCGCGAGTATTTTTCTGATTGGTTTTTGGGATAGCCTCACAATCCTTGAATGCAGATCGATATACAGTGACTCACACCGAAACGTGCACAGCGTCAAGTAAATTATGTAATTGCCTGCCATAAGTTAATTATTCATTATTTTTCAAAAATTCCAAAGAAATATGGTAGGTACATGTATTAACCACCTAAATTAATATATGACCCCAATACACTGGGGTTTCCCCACCTGCTAGGTAGGATTATAAAAATGTTGCATACTTTTAGGAGCTCGCATCATTTGGATGAGTATAAATAAAATAATATATTTGGCGTATAAAAACTTAAATAAGGATGTTAATACTTAGTATGATATCCTTTAGCCTTAACAACTTGCCTTAACCTATTATTCATGGAAGATACCAGCTTCCTGGTAGTTTCTGGGCTGATTTTGTTCCACTCATCCCGCAGAGCATTTTTCAGGTCTTCTTTGCTGGATATCCTATGCTTCCGGATGTTATTTTCCAGCAGAGCCCACAAATGCTCAATGACATTTAAATCTGGAGACTGGGCCGGCGGAATCATCATGTGGGGGCAGTTCCTCATGAGCCAGGACTGCACTATCTTGGCCTTATGCTTGGGATCGTTGTCCTGGTAGAACCGGAAAGTATCTCGGATTCCTAGCTTCCCGGCACTTTGGAGTAAATTTTCCTTTAGTATGTTGAAGTACACATTCTTGGCCATTGTTGATCCAAAAATCACAAAATTCCCGAATCCGGCTGACGAGATACACACCATGGCATGTCACTTTCTCCACCATGCTTGACTGCTGCCTTTACGTGTTTGGGGTTCAGCTCAGTATTGGGCTGTCGCCACTCATAACTCCGTCCGTCCGAGTCAAATATGGTGAATTTGGACTCATTTGCAAATATGACTGTGTTTCAGAACTCCAGATCCTTGTCCAAGTGGTTTTGGCGAAGGTCATCCAAGTCCCTTTATTTTTCACGTTTATAAAGTGCTTTTTCCGTAGTACTCGGGCATTAAAGACATGTTTCCGCAGAAACCTGAGCACAGTTTCCACACAGCACTTTTTCCCCAATTCATCCTGCACCTGTAGATCCACTTTTGGAGCCGATAGCTTGGGGGATCCCCTTATAATCCTAGTGATCCTTCGCTCCTCCTGTTCGGTGAAAATCTTGTTTGGTGCCATTCTGGCCTTGCTCTCAATCCGATTTTCGACGACGAAGCGCCAAATGATGTAACGCACAGTTGAGAAGCCCAGATTGACCATTTCAGCTATTTGGCGATATGAATATCCTTTTTTGTGGTGTTCCAGGACGAGTTTTCGTAGTTCAATGGTAGTGTGTTTGCCCATAGTCCTTGTTGGCTTATTGCACCCGAGGTGCAGGATAAAACTAAACTGACTACGAAGGATTGATCTATTTATACAAAAAATACTCAACTTTAGGTAAAAAAAATCCGGGTTTTATGGCACCCAGGTGTCCACAATGTTCCCGCTCCTAATAAAATTTTCCCTAAAAAAGGGTACTTTTTTACATAATCCTACCTAGCAGGTGGGCAAACCTCAGTTTATTAGGGTCATCCATTCATATTGGTGGTTAATACATGTACCTACCATATTTCTTTGGAATTTTTGAAAAATAATGAATAATTAACTTATGGCAGGCAATTACATAATTTACTTGACGCTGTGCACGTTTCGGTGTGAGTCACTGTAGTTTGTCCTTGCGATATCAAGAAACCACCTCTTTTAAAAAATATGCAGAGATATGGCCGAGTTATGTGCAATTTTAAATTATTTGTCATGTATTATGTGTGCGCCTAAAACTATGCCGGAAATTTGTTGCTGGGGGAACAATTTAGCCAGTGCAGCAACCTCCTAAAAAAATTTGATGTCTTTAGCTCTTATACGCTCTGAAATCCGCGTGCTCGAAGATGCCACCTTTTGCCTGTTGCATAAATTTGCACAAAATAATTATACCATTTGTAACAATTTTCAATGGATTTAGGATATAAAAATAAAACCGAAAGGTCTCTCAGTTAATTCTTGATAGATCAAACACCTTTTTTGCATTTTAAATACAAATGTTGGACATTTGATTATATTTCATACAACTATTTTTAATGTGATTTGGTTAATTTATTCCATAAATACCAGATGGTATTAATTTTTCGTCATCCCAAAGATTATTAAATTTTAGTTTTGCATCGCTCTGTTGTCATATTAAATGTAAAAATCCGTTTTAAACAGCACACGTTGACTGACCATTCGACCTAAAGAGTTTAAAGCACAACGTTGACAAAATGCAACAATTCGATTCTGAAAAAAATTGTTTGTTGTGGGTACACAAATAGATTTACATTTCGCGTTTACCAGGAACATGCATGGTCCTTGTTTTTCTTAATATTGTTTTTAATTTTTTATTTTAACTTGATGACAGCAGCTGGGACAAGACTTGTTCTGGCTTATGCTAATGCAGATTTTTTCATTTGACGCGCGTTGCATGCTACATCACAAAAACACAACACGTTCGCGAGAAAATAAATATTTACTCGAATTTTGCAAAGCATTTTGGTTCAATTCATTTCAATCCGCTTAATTGATCAAATGATTATGAATTGTCGTGGTTGGCAAATCCGGTGCAAAATTTAATATTTTAATATAACTTGTTTTATTGACATAGCAACACATCACCGACAGTTTCACATATATACTTTGGTCAAACTTTGGTTAAAAGAGTTGAATTATTCTCATTAATTTTTTGCGTCACAAACATTAAAGCAGAACTAAAAAAAAAATAATGAATATAATTTTATTTTATAGTTTTTATTTGTTAATTTAGAGATGGATATAAATTTGCCATTTGACATTTTGTGCGCAATGCTTTGGTTGTACAAAGTCAAAAGTTATAGAACAGAGTTAACTGATATATAGTTGGTCTTTCTTGAAGAAAGCAGGGCAAACAAAGTTAAAATCCGTCGAAGCAAATTCCAGATAAAAAGAACAACTTCATACAGTAAAATTTAAAATGCAATCTAGACTTGGTCATATTTTTTCTTGGGGCATATTGCGGTTGAAGGGGTTGTTACTAATTTGTAACTGGCCACATTGTACAAGTCTCATTCAAATTGCCCACTCAGCGTGGAATTAAAACTTTGCATCCACAGTTTCGACCACAACTGAGTTTTTGTGTCGTTGCCAGGCGCCACGGGTAATTTGTGTGCAGCAGCAGCAGCAACATGAGAAACATCAGCCACACCGTATTCTTTGCGCGTTGCTAGCCACCCACTTGCTCAATGAGCTCTGAAATTAGTCATGGTGACGAGTGGAGCCAAAGTCGGAAGTGGAACAACATTCAGACCGCATTCGCGTCTGCATCAAAGACTTTTGCTACAAATACAGCCAAAGGCTAATTAAATATACTTATGAAGTCCGTAAAGTCAACAGAAATGCATCATAAAGGCTCAGTGTTGGTTGTACTACAAATCCAATTTGGGGCTACTCTGAGTTGCCCAACACTGCATTTAACATCCCTTAAACAAATCAAGTCAACTTTCTCAATTTTGTATTTATATGGAGAATCTAATTAAATAAATAAATCTTTAACATTTGTTAAGAATTAATATTTACAAGCTACTTTAGTGGGATTTCCTTTCCATCTTGAGCATTTTCTGTAATCATAAGGAATCTGCAATTTTAATTTGGCACTATAAATGTATTTAAGTATAACATCTTTGCTGTCACGTTTTGAAGCACACAGGAATGTAATGTAACGTAATAAATAAATTAAATTTTATTCTCAGGTATCCCTCTGGAATCAAATAACGACAAATAAAATTTACACAATCTGTCGGTGTCATTATTTGGTAACTTGTGTAATCGCACATAGTCTCTTTTAAAGTTCACTTCACTTTCAAGAAGATTATCATATAACAAAGACATAAAACTGAAAAGAGGGAAAACATGTTCCTCACTCACTCACAAAATAATCAATGACATTGGGCATATAATCTCCATTCTGTTTCTATCGACTGTCAAATGCTCCAACTGTCAAATGCTCCCACTGTCAACTGATAGCTTTGAAGCATTTTTCCACATTCAAATGGAAGGCATAAATATTGGCGAAAAAAACTTAAGGGTCAAAAATTATATGGCATATGTAGCATAAATCAGTTGTGATCAAATATCAAAATATTGACTTGATTTGTGATTTAGCGTTGGTCATTTAGTTTATAGACTGCTTGGTAGCCAACTCGGCTTCGATTCAGTTGAAAATCGAATGTGTGTCCTGGCAATGAAATGCCCAACCAGTTGCCTGTATGCTTGTGCGCGTGTTCTCAATAAAAAATCATTTCAAATTTAAGCTAACAATAAAAAATGGATATATATATATATATATATATATTGGATACCGATCGAAATTTCCGTATTCAAATATGAACATATTGACGTAAGAGGGAGAAATGCCCATTTTCATTGTATTGTGATTTACAGCTGGGCATTTCATTTATAGACTGCCTTGTAGCCATTACTATGATTTCATGGACTGGGTCTCTGATTCGATTCAGTTGAAAATCGAATCTGTGACCTGGCAATGAAAAGCTCAAGTTGCCTGTATGCTTCTGAGGGTGTTCTCAATAAAAAATCATTTCAAATTTGAGCTAACAATAAAAAATGGCAACACAAAAGTTTCGTCCGTCGCAAAATGTACATAAAAAGCTATTAGATGAACTGATCGACCGAAGGATACCCTTTAGCCCGATTGTACAAATAGTATTTACAACTTGACAAAATCGTTCACCATCTGTGTTGTGTATATGCATGTAATTATGTATACTTAAGAGAATACTAAGTATTATCAGTTGTCATCCCTTGTTGCTAATTGAATACAGGGTATACCATTATATCAATTTTCTTGGATTGTGGGAGTTGGTTTATTCATTCTTATTTCATATGGTTTTTTTTTTTTCATTCCTGGCTGGGACTAACTTTGTGCTTCAAAAATTATAAAAGAGATTGGCTTCCATTGTTTTTTTATTATATTTTATTGGCATGCCAAGCTATTTTTGTCTGAGTGAGCTGGCGGGCAGACAGAACCAACCGTCGCACTCTCAACTTTATTGGTAATATGTGTTATTTGAATGGCCCTACACATGCAATGATGTTGCAATCACCTTGTTAACCAGAAAAGAATTAAAATGTGATGCACACGCGCCATCTACAAATTGATATTGGCTGGTTGACAGGGAATGCTGGGGAGGAGAGACATTGACAATGGCGGCGGAAGCGGAACACGAGTTCGCGCCATTTCAAATTATATCTTAATTAACAATGTGCCATCTTCAAACTGTTGGAAAAACGTGCCGGCGATATTAAATGTTTGCTCAAAGTTCAATCAAAGGACTGAATCTTAAACATGAAACAGAAAGTTTTCTTTGATAAGATTAATTTCCTTGCGGACAAACATATATATTTATTAGTTAGAGCGACGTACATATAATCAAAAATGTTTATTAATATTAATATAAATATAATAATATACTAAATATAAATTATTAAGCAGCTTTTTGAAGAATTGTACCGAATGTGTATAGTTATTTTATTTTTGAGTTCAATTTTGGTTAATTTCTGAAGGTATTCAGTAAAAAAACCAATTGTCAATTGATACTTAAGAAGTGAATACTCAGTTATAGTTAATTAAGTGCAACTTGACTTGATTAAACATTGATTTGAATTCTTGCTTACTAGCTTTTTGCCGGACGAGAGAGATAGCTGGCGAAAAGTATTCAATGTCCTGAGTGCCTTTTTTTTTTTCACCTTAAACTTCGACTGGAACTCTTGAGATGAGATGAGCAGCAAACAAAAAACAAGTAAGAGTCCTCTATAAAAAAAGCTATCTCTACAACAATTTCGAAAGCGAATTTCGTTCTTTTGTTTACCCTGCCTTTAGCAGCACAGGCATGGCCAAGTATTAAGTTCTCTTACACTTTTTACAAAAGGCAAACAATCTTTGTGAGGAAAACGAGACGCGCTCAAAGGCATACCGTATACATATGGGCATGGCTGGCCAGGTTTATTTTTTGAGCGAATGATTGAATGATGGAGCTGGAGAATTACGGAAGCCGAATACCTTTTCTCTGCTCATAATAAATTCCAAAATAAATTGTGTGTCAAAGTGTTCGAGTTGATTTGCATGTAGCACCAACCCCCAAATGCCAATTGACTAGTGCCTTTGCTTACATTTCATCAACATTTTTGAGGCTAAAAGCGATACACAACGAGAACGTTAGTCGAACTTTGGTCTGCAGTCGCACAGATGTCGAAGCACTCCCTATGCCTATGCACCAACGAGGCTGCCAGCATCAGTTCAAGAACCTCTGTCAAAATATGAACCAAATCAGAGGCTTGCAAAAGTTTAAATTGCCTATAGGCAAAAATTTGTTTTTTTTTTTTTATTTTTTGCGTTACGAAAATGGCAGCTCATTTGTATGCTTTTGTGGCATGTGACAGGAGCAAACACACATAAGTAAATTCACACGCACACACACACGCACACACACGCAAACACGCAAAAATGTCACCTGGAGCTTCCTTATCCGCTTGCTTCAATGCCTATTTTATCTGCTCGTCGCATTAATTTATTTGCTCCTGTGGTGTATTTCATTGGAGTCCTTTCAGCACTCATATTAGTCACACCTTGATGTCAACTAATCTGTGCTATATGTGTGTGTGTCTGTCCCCGGAACACAAAGTATATATATAAGCAACAAGAAAAGGCTTTCGAATTCAAAGTCCACTTATATGGAATTGCTAGTGTAAGGAAGCAATAAACCAAATTCTATGACCAAAGAATACTGAAATTAATACTAATCAAACTAAGCTAATAAAGGAAATAAAATATAAATAATCTAATAAATCTAAAGTATTTATTACAAATTTTTTATTTACCTGTTTTCATGTTTTCTTAGCTAACGATTAAGTTCTGCTCTTATTTCCTAATTAAATTCCCTAGCTAGGTTGAACTCATGGACTTCATATTATCATAACCATCAAACCAAAGACATAAGACTCTAAATAAAAAATATATAAACGATATACAAATCGAAATCAAGCTCAAATTCAAAATTGAAAATGTAACAGATACAAATAGAATCATAAGCACCATTTGACCCTTTTGCAATAACCCAAAAATGAATAATGAACATCACAGATAATCCACCTTCAACAACACTAACCCACTGCAGACCCCGATAGCCACAACCTTAGCCCCACATTAGAATTCCTTAGGCAAAGATGAATAGAATATAAATTATGATACAAAATATACATCAAATAGTAACTTTATTAATGGAGCATAAGAATCCTACATTTAGAAATAGTCCCACCATGTTGTCTAAGCATTAAATTGTTTTTCTTTTTCCTGTTTACAAAAAATCGAAAAGAAAAAAATAATAAAAAAACACGAGAGAAAGTCGCAGCCGGGCGTAACCGACTACGAAATACTCTGATACCACTAAGTCATATCATCTGATAACAGATACCACAGAACAGGGTGGGTGAAAATAAAGAACAAGCAATCCCTATATTTGAAGGAGGTTCCAAGTAGGAATGGCGAAAGTGGGAGTGACCGAAAAAAAAGGATTTCGGAGTTTACTAATAATCTTATATTGAAAGTTTTGGGGGGCGGAAGCGGGCATGGTCGACAAAATATTAGAGGAGGTTTCTAGTTATCTACATTCCAATTTTAGTAGCTATAGCTACTATATTACGGGAGCTATGGGCTTTTGGGCATTTCAGATTTGTATTGAAGATGTGTATGCCAACCCGTGAAGGAGGTTCCTTCCTTGTTTATCTTCTTCTATTTATAAAATTGTGTGAAATATGCGTTTTTATCGGTTGACACTTTCCTATACCTTGCCCCTTCTGCTTACCACATTGGACTTCTTACTTTTCATAATTATCCTTGAGCGAGCGTTAAGCGCTGCTTAACAACACATTTGACACATTTTCCGTATGCAAGTATGGCTTTATTTGTGCAAATTTGATTAAAACCAGTTCGCAATATAATTATCCTGGCTTATATAAGTACGTTGTAGACCCGCATATGGGTTAAATGGTCTTAGACCGCATATTGTACGTCACAAAGCACTTCGAGTGCGTTTCAGCTGGATTATTCGCAAAACAGAAATTGGAAACCATGGCGACAAGGTTTTCGTCGCTATTTGGAAGAAAATTAACTGCGGAAAATGCTTTATGATGCATGCCCTGTGCTTGACACGTGAAAGTGGGGCGCCATGTGGTACATTGCATGGTGCGGAGGCACTGTGTTTGCCTTTCAGTGTGTGTATTTTTTACAGTGAGTGCTTTGCATGAGCGGTTGGTTAACTCTTATTAACAACAGAGGGAAACAAAAACATTAAGGCTGGCAAACAAATAACACGTTAAGAAAATACAAACTGCTTACTTTAGAAACAAACACATTTTTCTGTGATAAGATAAAATCAACATGATTCTGCAAATCATATTGAGAGAATCTTAAATATTAAACAACAATAGCTAGCTAGCTAGATATGATTATTTTTGTTATATGCATGAAATTATTTTCTTTCCTTAATATGGAAAAGTTTTAAAAGAAGCTCTATTTTGGTTATATTTGGAAAATAAATAGTTTGCTTGGATTGCAATCAATGTGCACCAATACAATGAAGACATGAAAAGTAGCCCAAGACACAAGATCCTTAACAATACAAAATCCTTGAAATACATGATAAAGTAATTGTTCAGTTAGAACTTTTTGCAGACAAATTTCATACTCCCTTGAACCAGTAGAAAGGAAATAAGAAATATGACATTTAGATTATGTACTGGTACTCAGGGGATCCTCATCACTCATCACCACGACTAGATAATGAGTCGAATACTCTTTATACCCTGAACCCATTAAAAATGGGTAGACAGGGTATAATGGTTTTGTGCATATGTATGTAACACGTAGAAGGAACCATCTCTGACCCCATAAAGTATGTATACTCTTGATCAAGGTCAAGGTGTTTGCAGCCATCAAGTTTTTTAAGAGAAAGTTGTCAATACCACTAAAATGTATTTAACAACTGCGTTCAGGGTATATCGTGGTCGTGGCTTACACTTTCCATTTTACTCTTTTGTTTGCACTGTAAAAGATTAAATAAGTCGTGAACAAAAGTTTTTAAATTGGCCGCCATAGTCATGCTTCACTGCAATCCTTATTAACGAACGTTGACTTTCTCAACAGCACAAAGAGAAAAAATAAATGTGCCAGTGGAAATAGCGCGAAGGATACAAAAATCAAATTATTTATTATTTTGGGCGTCAAAGCATTGAATAAGAATACAAAACGATAAGTTTTCAGGTAGCAGACAACATTTACATTGTACACCATGAAAGAAACGAATGAGTTCTGTATGCTGTTTATAACTAATAAAAGACTCATGTATGACGTGAATTTAAATATTATTCTTGCTGTGAATTAGGTCGAAAATGTGTAGCATACATTTTAGGGCAGCCTCTTATCTCCGTGAGAAAGCGCAAGATGTTCGCACTCGGTAAACTGACAGCCGTCATAAGCCGTGCGATTGAGCATTTGATTTGAATTGGGTGTGGAGCATTGTCAAGGAAAATTTTTGAAAATTGCCTGGCAAATTGATATTCGTTCGTAACCGGATTCCTAAGCTTGTGAGTAGGCAGGCATTTTGGGGTCTTTAAGGGACTTTGATTTGTGTTTCAGTTAGAGTTTTCGTTTTGCGACCAATACAGCACAAATTCTGCACCTTGACATATTGATGCCATAAATTGGAGTGTCATGGTAGCCAGCGACACATTTGACATTTATAAATTTACGAGTGGATGTTGGGCAACAGCTGTGGTAAATGTCCAAATCCAATTCGTCAATGAGTGGCAAGTTATTTGTTTGGCATTGTTATTATGCTGCTAATAAGTTGGGTATGTTTGTGTCAGTTGGAAAAGATGAACGTCTAAAAAGGGACATGCACGTAACAACAAATTCAAATTATAAACAACATTTTAAAAAGCGCTATTAACCAGCTACACCGAGAATGGCCACCAAACAGGAAACGGAAGTAGCTCATAAAAACTGCATGTGCCAGCAGCGTGGCCAGCAGCAGCATTGCCACCGCATAATGAAACGATATGAACTTGACCACATTTCATAGAAAATAACACAATTATGCAAAAATCAAATTAGAAAAGAGAGTGTGCGCTCTTTGAACCTTGTTTTAGTGCTTTGATAAAATGAGTGCTGTCGCCTAACCTAATTGTACCATTTTAAACTAGTCAATATCAAACGTGCCTATCTTTTTCTCTACACCACCACAGATGAGAGCCTGGTGAGACCTTGTACATTAGCATATATTTGACTCTAAGCCCCAGACTCAACGTGCAACAATGAAACAAACACGCATTCTCGAATCGTAAAGGCAATGGAAATATTTTTTGGAAGCACACACCCACACAAGAACACAGATAAATACAGACATTGGTACAGTCTCACAATTTTTCACATTTTCACATTTTCACAATGTGGCACGACTCACGTTGTGCAAAGACTTGCCTAATTCGCATTGAAAATAAGGATTTATTTCGTATTACCCTTAAGATTCATGCTAACTGGATTGGTATTTGTCGTGTCCAGAGCATTCAGCCACTTGGCTTGTATAGCTGCTGTTGATGATTATTTATGTATGTATATTGAATCTGCAAAGCTAGTATATATATTTATGGACATACATATGTTTATTGAAACTTATTCCAGCTGCAGCTGCTAAACAGAAAACGGAGTTGGATATTTTCAAATTGATTGTTCCCTTAACCCTTTGGTTGGCCGACTGGCTTTGAAAGTAAATCAAGTTCACCAATTATATAAGTATTTATAACAGGTGCCAAAACAAATTCTTTAAGCTCTTGTTAACATTGGCTGCGGGAGGTATTGGTTTAGTAACCCAACTAAGTTGATCGCCATTTTCTGCTTCACAGACACTTTATTTCAGTGGTGGCTGCGGCATGACAACAAAAGGTTTATGCCACCGATGGCAAAATCCATTTAATGGCTGAAAAGTTCTTTAGCCTGCTTCAAGAAACTAATAACTACTTACGCAAGTGAGTGCCTCTCTATAGTCTCTTTTTTCCTTATGCTTATGTGCTCTGTTTATATGTGCATATTTGAACTTTTGAACCCATTGTGATAACTTTTCTGCGATGACTCGTTTGCTGGCAGTCGCTTGTAGGGTCGAGCATCTTAAGAGCTGTATAATAAACAAGTGAAAATGCTAATTTCAAGGATGCTCCACTAGAACATATCCTGTACGCTTATCTACTCACATATGTTTATATGCTGCTATAGAAAGAATGTGATGATACCTTGAAGATATGCTTAAGCAAGATGAATTGTGTATCAATAACTATCGATTGACAGCAAACTGTGTTTGTTACCAGAGAAAATAAATTTAAGTTCTCTAGCTGTAATATTTATCATGCTTATTTTCTTGGCATACGTAATAGAAAATCGTTAATGGATGCGTATATGTATGATGGCATTTTTTTTTTTACTCCTGCGTGAAAAATCGCTACTCATAAATAGTTGAGAGTGCCTTATATGGAAGTGGTCATTAAATTGAAATCAATTCTAATGAAAACATGTGCGTAAATCGAAGTTAATGCCTTCTTAATGCTGATTAAAGAGGCTAGTGGAAAACCAATTTGTTTTTAAGGGGTGTTTGATATGATACTTAGAGAACTCAATCACATAAGTGGGTGTGTGTCTGCGTACATATGTATGTTCTCAGCTTATAGTACGTGCAGACATGTTTTTATGTTCTTGACAGTTTATGATTAGCTTATGCTCGAGTTAGCAACTTAAAGTGCCAAATACACTTGTTCAAATGGTTCTTGATTTGGTATAAGTTTGCGCTATTTGCTGAATCAAAAATTAATGTTACCCACGCCTTTGCAAAGTCTTGTTTTTAAATATATTTCGCAAGTTCGTATTTAAAATGTTTAATTTTCAATACATTTTAAGCATGAATAATCTATAGAAGACTAGTAATTATGTTGTGCAACATATACACAAGTATGTGTATATGTATGTGTGTAGGCTTATGTTCGCATTTGTAAAGGGATTAGTTCAAAATGTCATTAGAAAAGGTAATTATGTATGTGTTTGCATTTGTACAGTGATTAGTCCATTATGTCCTTTAAAAAAGTTTTAACAAGCTTGTCGCCCGTGCTCATTTAGATAAGCTAGCCAAAAGCCCATATCTTTTAATACGCACACAAATTGAGGGTGTTTAGCAAGCATATTAACCCAGCTCATTGGGAGTGGCATCAGGTGAACCTTGAGTGCGAGTGGGTCTCTTATACTTAAATGCTCCAGATTGTATCCATTGGCATTAGCAATGGCCAGCCAGGAGACAATCAAGCATCCTTCGGTACAGTCCTTAGATCACTGCATGCATTTGCATCAGTAGTTGAAAGCTAACATATTCACACTCGGGAATACAATTGGCTATAAAACACACAGCACAGCAATGGCCTAATCTACTGGACCGCTTTTGTGACTATTTACATTTCAATTGTGGCTGGCAACACTTAGCTTTCGCCCTCGAATGGCATAATATAACTACATATGTGAATAATCTATTCATAAATGGGCATAATGCTGCCCCGGATGCTCACCTTGAGCGAACTGGAGAAGCTTGCATAGAAACTCGCCAAAGATGAAGTGACGCAGCAGTGTGCCGACCAGGGTCACCGGCATGCAAAGCACGCCCAGCAGTATATCGGAGATGGCCAAATTAAGCAGAAAGACGTTGGTAATGGTGCGCATGCGACGATTCTGCACCAGGGTAAGCACCACCAGCAGGTTGCCAACAACAGCGCACAGGAGTATAGTGCTGTAGCAGGGTATTACCCAAATGGGCACATCGGCTATAACACGCGACATGCTTCGATTGGTCGGTGCCATTGGCGTGGGAACAATCGTTCCCGCACCAACTGCAGGTGCAACGGTTGTCACATTCAGCGTAGAAGAAGATGTCGCCAGCGATGCGGACGATGAGATTTCCTCGAGATGAAGTTCTTTGCCGTAAATGTAGAGCTCACTGCTGTTGATGCCATCGCTGAAGCTTTCGCTGGCGCCGCCGAAGAGCTCCACAGCAGCATAGCTGGCATTGAGCTGCAGCGCTGCATTGGTTGTCAGCGGCGCGAGCGCAGACAGCAGCCGACGATAGTTGAAAACGGATCCAATCGTGAGGCTGTCTCTCTCTCACTCTCTTTATTATATATATATGTGAGAAATTGCACTTGCACTCGCGTCAACACGGGCAAAAAAAAGTTAAAGAAAACGATAGCGAAAGCTACAGCTAGCGAGCAAGCAAGCGAAGAAGCAGGACAACCAACTGGATAATCAGCGGAAGCCGCGCTGTGTGCCTCCTCTTCGTAGACTCCGTCGTGCACTGATCCCGAAGCCCGCCAATTGTTCTTTGTTGGCTTTTTGAACCAACAGTTGTGGGAACAGATGTTAAACTCACCACAGTCATCGAAATGAACATCAACACACTAAGCAACATGCACACACTTGAGCAACATGTTGCCAACGGACTTGTTGCTACCTTAGCCATATTTCATTGTTTGGCTGCGTATTTTTCGTAGTCAATTAGAATACATGTAAATACGCATGTAAGTAGGACTAATTATGTTATGTTTATTATTAATATTATAGTTATAAGTATATTACAGTGAAACATGAGTTTTGGAATTAGAACGTAATGTTCGACTTTATAAAACAACGACTTTTTTCCTCGACGCACTGACAACTTTACAACTTCAGGAACACGGGACTTTGACGACTTCTTATTGATGATCTTAGCGCTGCGCTTCACGTACTCGAGTACCATAATAAATCTGAATTCACAGTCTCATGCTCAAGCAATACAGTACATATTTTTCAACTATGAAACTTGAAAGGCTTTACTACTTTGAGGAAGTTTGATATACATATATTGTTGTATTTAATTAAATCACATTTCAGATTTTGTGAATCTGACATTTTCCTTTGTATTTGCTGCAAGGTATTTGTAGAATTTTCAGCATTAAATAAATGTTTAATTACCGCAATAGACGTCATTTACATAACTAAGTAAGTTCACAAAATTTGCATGTCACAAAACATTTGAGCTGCTTCTGAAGCCAAAACCGGCGCAGTCGGGCAGAAAGCTTGTGGCGCAACAGTATTATTACAATCAGTGGCAGCCAGTGGAAAGGACATCACATTTGTCAAGTTAATTAGCGTACCGGAGACGACTTCCACTTGTTTACACCTTTAGCTCATTATTTAACAGTCATTTTGTTTTGTTTGTTCGCCTACACCTTGATGGAACGCTGCCAGCCATATGAGCTTCGTATACCCCGTACTTATCCAAAGTCTGCTTGGTCTGTCTGTGGTTTTTATAACTAGCAAGGGCTTGGGTATCTTCTAGTCAAGCACTTGTTTCGATTTGTGTTTATAAATCAAATGGCATCTTTAACCATAAAAGAAACTGAACATTTTACATAACTTTTGCTTTTGCTTTTGACTTTTTCTGATTCTATTTTTAAAAAAGACTCTTCAAATATTTTGAACATTAAGGCAAAAGTTTATCTCTATTGCTGATTTTGTTACATCTTTGTCTCTTTTTTCACTTCCTAATTCAATTAAACTTCGTGAAGGACCCAAAAGGCACATAAATAATGCCGTTGCATTAATTAAGATCAAGCAAAGCTGTCAAGATTTCGCTGCTCTGGCAAGTTGGTGCGTTTATTTATTTACTTTGTTTTAATTTAATTTAATTTAATTTTTTGTTTCAATTATTGTATTTGCATTTGTTCATAACACCCACAATTTAACTAGATGCCTTATCTATCTGAGGATAATGAAAGTTTTTTTGGTAAGTAAGACTGGCAAATTGACAGTTCTTTATGTTTAGAGGATTTTAAAAATTTGAGACGCCTAAGAATCACTTACATTTGTAAATCATATTCTTATCATTATGACGTTTCCTTGGTCGAATAGTAATCAAGCATTTTTAATGCACAACAGGTGAGCAGATGTTGGAGCTCCTTAACGACTTCAGACTTCAGAGGACCTCTAGTCCTGGCAACTGTTCAGGTGTTTATTTAATAGCTCATATTCTTAGCGCATTGTTTGATGATTTGAGTTAACTTGCCGAGTCTATGTCAGAGTTCAGGGTTTGTATTGCCCTTTCTTTATTCATTTGAACGCAAAATTTCTTATTAGGCTTCACCGCAAAGTTTCTGGGCGGGCCCTTTCGAGAAACTTTTATTTGTGTTTGCACTGTGATTTTGTTTGTAGAATTTCTTTACTTTGTTTGCAGCTAAAGCCAGCATTTCATGACCTTTTATTATTATTATTATCGTTTTTTATTGCTCCAGCAAGTGTTCCCGTTGGCGTTTCTCTTTTCTTGCTCTTTTCTTGCTTTCTGTAAGCTTGAATTATGCTGCAAAGTGCAGTACTAAATTTGCCCCCAATGGCAAACGCGCTAAATACATAAATCGAGACAACTTAACAACAATAAAGAAATCGACGATCCGTGATAAAAGCTTAAAACAAAAGCACCACCCCAACCATCATTGCTCATCCCTGGCCATTCGCCTTAAAGTTCATTAGGGGTCGGTCCGCAACCTGTTTGGGTGTTGACTTTAGCTAACTTGCAAACGAGATTCATAAGGATGGGCCCAAGCAAATAAATTCCAAATGCATGATATTAATAAAGCATTCTCGTGAACCAACCATGTTGACAGTCATCATGTAAATATGTACATACTCTTTGTACTCTTATATTCAAGGACCTACTTTGTCCATGCCAATGCAATTTTTGGCTTTTTTTATATTACTGCATTTATTGAAATTCATTGGATTATATTTTAATCTCGAAATAAACTTTATTCAACTTTATTTACTATTGTGAAAAAAATTACTTTTATATTTACCCTGATATCAAAGGTATATGTTAATATTGGTTTTGTTCAATATGCGTCGTAGATTGGCAAACAAAAGTCGAGGCAAACCCAACCCCCATAAAGAGGGTAATTGCTGATAATACGAAAAACCGGAACCAGACTATTCCGCAATCGGTTACAACTGACTGCAACGCTCTCCCGTGTTATTAATTCTGTTCTGCCACACTGGATTTATGTTTTGTGTTATATATATTTTATTGTACGCGCTCCCATTCAAAAAAAGCATGTGGTATCTCTCCACTGTTTCATTCTGGGGTTTAGTCTGATTTCACAATGGGAGTTTGGCCCTGCTGCAGCCCTCGATGCGCATTTGACAGGCGACGCACGTTTTTTTTGTTGTGCCCAGACCAAACACGAACTCACATATACACATGACTACACGCACACACCAACAACAATAGACATGCACCTGTTGTACATACCCTGTATCCATTCAAGTGGATTAAAGGAATATTTTTATCTTAGAAATATATATACATATATCTTAGTCGATCTCAAAGACTATATGCAATATATGCTTAGGATATTTACACCATTTATTTATGATGACAAATGTGGTCAAAGGTATTGAGGCACTTTATGCAGGTTAAAGGTTACAGGTTATTTTTAAGCCAGACACCTCTCACTGAGAGCTCTCTTCCTCGCTTAAATTGGTTTCCTCTTCAAATTGACGATTGGCAAACACCCTGCAATGATTATGTCTGCATTTTTCGTCCATATTTTGGAACAATATTACTACGTGTGTGACATTTTGTCCAAATAAATCAAACACAAACCCCAACCACACACACACACACTCACACACACACACACAAAATCCCCGCCGTGCAGCATAGGCAAATTGCTTGTGGGTTGCTCTGATTTGTTACCATTAACTCAGGGCCATGCATTTGGCTTAACGAGAAAATGTAATTTACTCGCTCAACCTGAAATTGAAAAAGCATGCAATTTGTTGGGGAACAGCCGAACAAGCAAGTTGAGCTATGAATGGCTAATTTTATCACCTGGCTGGATCTGAGAGCAGAATCCCCACTAAAATGTCATCTAAAAAATGACAGCTTATCAGGAAAAGAAAAAAAACTGACAACCGTTGCGTGGCTTCCGAATCAATCAAAGGAAGAGTAATATTAATAAAATCTTAAATGAACGATAATCATATACAGTGTGTGTGGGAAGGTCAGTTTGAACATGGTTGAAACAGGTTGCAAAAGATGACTTCAATCTGTTTAACATCAAACAACAAATATAAATATGTAAGCAAAATAAATAAGTTCAACATACATTTCATCTAAAACGTCAAATTAGAAAACGTTACAAATTTTTTTTAATCCAAAATGTTGAAAATAATAAATTTGAAGTTGCATCTGAAATCCATGCATGAGAGTTGATTAATGTTTTTTTTTAGACCAGACATGCTTAGATTAATAATGTATGTATGTACCAGTGCCAGTACCAGGCAAGCAACAGAAGCCGGCAAACACGTAAGCGACATTACGAGTGCCATATTTTAATTTTGATTGATTGCTTGGCATCATTAATGGATCGACACCACATCAGGTAATCGAAAGTGACCTAAACTCCCAATTCTGATGAATGAAAGCTGTCGCAGTGCCAATGATTACCAATGATTACCCAGAGGAATCAAATTGGGAATACAAAACATTGGCAACACGTGCCGCTAACTGAATTCCGATGCCTATCAATTCCACCCTATCCTTCCCCAACCCTCCCGGCCACATTAATGTAATCTTACAGTACATAAGGCCAAATGAGATTAAATACCCTGTAAAATATATCGCAGAACAAGTTGATGTAACTAACTAACTAGAATATCCTGCAGTTTGGAAAGCTACAGATTGAGTTCTTCACAAGAACACATTTTTATGAAGCAAAATGATTTTTTGCATTCTTTTTTATTAACTATAATCCGCTTGGGGGTAATGTTGTTGTATTTATTTATTCACAGTTTACTTTTAATTATAGTTTTTTAATAATACTGAAATATTAAATGGCTCTTGGGCATCAAAATAAAATGGATCAGCTACAATAAGAGGGGAGGGCTGAAAACAGGCTGTTGAGCCATCGCCATTCGGATTGTTTGCGTTACGTGATTTATGACCACTTCACCTATGCAGCAGCCTCCCCTTGCAACACTCTACGCAGAATATGTGCCACAGACAAAGTGCATTTCCATATCCGCGCGTTATTGTTGAACTTGTTTTCCATTAGTTGTTGTTATTCCTGTACACACACACGCACATAAACAATGGCATACACTCACGTATATTTATATTGCTCCTTGACTAGATAATATGCAAGTCACTTCCGCCGTTTGTTACTGACGCTGATGTTGTTTACAGAACGACACGCAACTTTCTTTCACTTCCGAGCTAAAAATAATGTTGGCAGTTCAGTTAGTTTTCCCTTTAACCTTTCTTCCCCGACCAACCCACAGCTGGCCCCAGCGCATTGTCTTAACATAAAGCAAAGACATCAAGAATATACGAAACAAACATTAGCGTCAACACAAATGTTAAAAAGAACAATAACATGCAAGAGTGATCTAGTCGCAAGAACCCGACTAAGCGACATCATGTACGAGTGGATATATGTACATCCATATACATATACACATAATGTATATGAGCATTTAAATGTGTATATTGCTGTGTCATTATGAAACTAAGTTTACTTTAAGAACTTTTGTGTTTCTTAACCGATCTTTATCTAATTTTAATGCTTATGTGGGAATCGGAAATGTAAATTGTGATGTGTTACTTACTTGCTGACAAAATTTAGATAGTGTGCATCCGGTGTTAAGGCATCAAAGCTCCAAGCCTGGAAAATATTTAAGGTACAAAGTCGTATATAAAATTAATGTCTGAACTTAAGCACATAAAATGTGAAATAAAACAGTGACCAGCTACAAAGCCTTAGGGCCAGTTGAAAACAGCGCGTTTTGTGCAGCCGCTTGTAGATGGCAGGAGCTTATCAATGTTTAAACAGCGCAACAAAAAACAACAGCAGCATCAGCAGGAACATCCGGATGTGCAACAGCAGGAAGCAAAACGAGTAAACTTGAAGATTTTAAGACGCAATTTTATGATAATTTCGGATGGCGCCAAAAGAACAGTTGAAGCCATAGGGATGAGAATCAGGCTGAAGATGCGGGTTCGGTTTTGTCGACTTTTTTCACTGCCTTTATTTCTTTCTTGCGGCAAAGCTAGAGACTTAGCCCACCGGGCTCGGCAACCACGTGTCGCCAGTGGCTGCTCATTTGGTACTCATTTGGCTTCGCCTTTGCTTCTTTTGCTCAGTTGGCCTCTTTATCTTGTTCACGGCTTTTTATGATTGTGCTGGTCGTTGTAAACTTTTGCGGTCTCTTCACCCGCTTGAAGTTCGCGTATCGCATAATTTTTTAATGGGTGTATGAATGTGCAGCGCATTAAAGAACGCATTCCAGATTCCATACACTTATCCCATAGTGAAATTGAAAAATCTGCGACTTATGATGACATTTTTCATAATTAACTGTCATTTTCAGTGTAAAAAATACCAAAAACAACTTATGTGACAGTTAAAAGTGCGCTTTAAAATCAAATTTCAAATTACGTTTAAGCCAATTTATGAATCTTAGAAACCACTCTTCAGCACAAGATAAGACATACAACCAAATCAATTGAATGAACTTCTTAATATTGTTAACAATTGATATTACATTAATAAGATTAAGCCATATGCTCCTAGTAACTATATTTATATGCTCACTCTCATTTGAAACCTAATTATATTTAACTCTTTTGTGACTAGCGTAATAATTTATAGGTCCTAAACTTGTAGCGCTATAATAAATAAATAATCGCACACACACGCTATCACACTAATAGATACACAGCCACTCCGTGGGCAGTTGACAGCTTGGGTCACGCAAAATCCGTACTTAATTAATGAGTATTTCATTTGTGTGCATCGCACAGTTGGGCGAATTAATTAGCGACCATCAATTTGGCCTACCCACTGCAAGCTCACAGCCAGCCAAATGACACCTTGACAGTCAAGCAGGAAACCAATAAACCACTGACCAAGCAATCCAGCAACCCAGCAACCCACAGACTTAGCTAAACAGCGACCCGTTGAGCCGCAGCTCATTTCAATTACTGAACTTCAATTGGGCCCAAGTCCCAAGCGTAGAGGTATTTCTCCCACTCTCTATTTCTCTTCTATCTCATGTTCTCTTTTTCCCACTGTCTCTCTCTCTCTCTCTCTCTCTAGCCTCACTGACAATTACTTTGAATTGCTGGTGCTTTTGTTGCTAAGAAATCCTCCAGTTCTTTGGGCCACAAGCCGCAAGCCCATTGCTACACATGGTAACCATTAAGCGGACAAAAAGCATTTTAATTTTAACGCTAATCACACAAGCAGTTAGTGACCTCATGCTCAACCCTAAAGTAACCTTCGTCGCACCCTTAACCCAATTCTGCCACCGACCAAACCTGTGAGAGAAAATCTTGTGACCCACTTAAGTGTTGTCCCTTCGTAGATTGAGGCAAAAATGCGTATAGTAGCATAGCACAAATATTATCTTTTTAAACCCTTTTCAAAAAAATTGGTTAAGGGCGACTGTTAAAATTGGACCAGGAAAACAAAACGCTTTTAAAACTCAATAAAACTGATGTACTTTTTGATCAGCATCAGCTTATGGACAACTTCGATATCGGATTGTAATAACAAACACAATTGGAAAGGCAATATACAGTGACTCACACCGAAACGTGCACAGCGTCAAGTAAATTATGTAATTGCCTGCCATAAGTTAATTATTCATTATTTTTCAAAAATTCCAAAGAAATATGGTAGGTACATGTATTAACCACCAATATGAATGGATGACCCTAATAAATTGAGGTGTGCCCACCTGCTAGGTAGGATTATGTAAAAAAGTACCCTTTTTTAGGGAAAATTTTATTAGGAGCAGGAACATTGTGGACACCTGGGTGCCATAAAACCCGGATTTTTTTACCTAAAGTTGAGTATTTTCGGTATAAATAGGTCAATCCTTCGTAGTCAGTTTAGTTTTATCCTGCATATATGTACATATGTATTGCAGTTGCCGGCATACCTTGTTAAACATACGAACTTTTATCCATCGTTCTTGTCTTAGCCTTTGCTGTGATTAGATGTGTTTTTGCTTAGCTGTGTCCAGTTTGTGCTTGTTATTAAATTTTAGCTAGTACATTTAATTTAATTAATATAAAACATAACTGTGCTTTATTTCTCTTTAATTTTTCTGTGATTTGGGTGTTTTTTCGGTACTTTTGCTAGAAATCACAAAAAACAGTTATTTTTGTAAACAAAAAGTTCGCGGTTAACAGCTGTGTTTTGTATTTTTTTTTTTTTTCTTGAGTGCGCTTGGTGCTCTCGCTCTCATTGTTTCTCATTGCATGCTAGATCGCTTTGCTCTGTTGTTGTTATAGCGGTTTTTGTGTGCGCTTTATTACTCTCTCTCTCTACTGTCGTGTGCTGTAACAAAGCTTTATTACTGTCGCTCTCTACTTTCTCATAACTGTGTTTGCACGTGTTGTTGTTTCAGTGGTTCAAAGTTTTGTCTATTTTCGTAGGTATTCTTACAGCGCCTAATCTTGGTGTTGTTGTTGTATCTATTTCATCTCTTGTGCGCTGTTTGTTTTCTTATTTTCTCTGTGCTGTGCCGAATCTTTGTATAGTTTTCTCTTCTTTTCGGATATATCAGAAACAGAAGCAATCGGCCGAGCCTGCTTTGCCTCGAGAACCAGGTTTATTGGCCCCGGCTCTGTTGGTGACCCCTGAACCGCTGATACCCACTGTTGATAATGGTCAGCAGTTGATGCAGTTCAATTCTCCTGCACCACCTGCAATCAACAGTGGTGGCTCAATTGTTTCACAGGCCATTGTGCCCGTTTCGATTCCCCCACCTCTTTCTAGCAGTGCTCCTAGGGCTCTTATAGCGGTTGTACCTAGAAAGCAAATTTTTATTTCGCGTCTTGGCATTGATATATCTGTGGATGACGTTAAAGCCTACATACAGGGAAAAGTGTCATTTACAGGAATATTGATTGAAAAATTTAAATTTAATTATGAAAGAGAAATTTCCTCTTTTAAAATAAGTGTTTCAGCTGAAGTATTCGGCACAATTTCACTTTTTTCACAATTCGCAATTTTATTTTTCACTCTCAGAGGTTTTCAGTTTTTTTTCTTTTCAGTGTTTTTTTTCAACTTTGTAACCCGACTTGATCACATTTTCCAGCACAATGCGGCGCAATGTGGCGCTCTCAAAGCTTTTAATCGGCTGTGGCACATACCCGCCAGTCACCTTGACGGGAATGTTGTCATATTTTGAGAAGTGAATTTCCGATGAGATGCCGGTGCTGAACAACTCAGTCTCATCGTTGGTCGGCTCTGGCGGTATATAGAACTCCCTTGCCTTTTTCTCACCATCCTCGCCGCCATCATTGTGGTTATTGTTCAAGTCGTCATCGCCATCGCGACGGCGACGTTCACCAACCTTAAAGCCACCGCTGCGTCCTCCAACACGACGATTATCACCGTCCTCGTTGTCACCCCTGCCTCCTTCATCATCGTCGCGAAGTCCGCGATAGCCACAGCCATCTCCTCCATCCCGACGTCCATGAAAGCCACCTCCACCGCCTCCATCGTCGTCCTCACGACGGCCGCCATAATACCCTCTTAAAGAAACGAAAAAGATATTTATTAATTTGTATATAGTTGGACTTCATGTGCGGCATTGAGAGTTCCAACCGACCGTTTCTTACGCTGATAACTGATGTACATAATTGTGCATGCTTATTGGTTGTTTTCTATTTCTCCCCAATTACACAATCCCAAAATCTGTACAGACTTTTACACAGTGGTTATGGTTGTCTAGGCGGCTGTTTTGTATACCCTCACCCTACTCGTACGACTAGTGTCTGCCGGCAAGTTCGTCGCCTGGCTATCGAAGACCAAGCAGATTCCAAAGAGGTCAAAGCCCCAAAACGCAAGAACATATGCGCATACATATATAGTTATATTGTATCCCCAAGCATGTCTGAATACTCATTCGATGGCTGGGAATTGGGAAACATATTAAATATTTAAGCATGAAATATAAAAATGTCAATTTAATGTATTTACCAATGAAACGCAAGTGAATTCAAGAGGCCAAAGTTTTAATACACTTACAATCTTTTGAGACATGGTAGTCGTGCCAAAAAAAATAACAGAGAATAAAACAACCGACATTCGGAGGTATATTTCCCATGTTAGCTTATAAAAGTATTGTGATTAGGCTGGGATTCTATTTGGTTGAGCTGACTAGAGCATTATAAGAAAACATCGAAAAAATACTTTTTTGTGTGCTTATCCACATATAGTGAAGAATACTTTCGGTTCGATCGACAGTATTCGAGTTCAGAAACCTCCAAATAATATATTAAAATTGTCTTAGATGCTTTCGAAGTAAGCAAATTCGCAAACTAATAAACGGCTCCATAAATTCTTATTCAGTTCTAGTATTTTGTGTATTATTTTTAAAGGCTATTGAGCTCTTTTTGGTAGCAGCCGTCTGAGCATTGGCCACACGCCACAACCCAATCTCCACATACCACATGCGACAAGTACTAACTGATGCTGATGAGGGTATGTGTCGGTCCCTGTTCATGCGGCAGGACCACTACTAGTGTCGCCGCCAGCTTTCATTTAGGTTTGCAATTCAAATTGATACACTCCTATGCTGTGGCATGCATAAATTGCTCATCTGAATTTCGGCTCGGCGAATTGGGAATTTTTTACACAGCGCCGCCTTAAAGTTATTTGGAACAGCAACAATTCACAAACATTTTGGGTACTTAAAATCATCATCATACAAACTCTTTGCTCCAGCATTGCTCAAACAACACATATTAAAAATGTACAAAAAAAAAAAACTAATCCTAATTATCGATCCCTTGATCGACTAAGCTTTTAATATGTTTATATTAACTTAATTAAATGGCATTTGGCTTTTTTCTGAGCACTTGCATATAATATTTTGATGTTGCTTGTTTACCTCGATTCCATTCTTGGCAAACAGCCGGAAAATGGCGTGGCCCCAAATGTACCTAACCCACTGCCGGCTTGCAGCAGAGCTATATCCGGACTTGCTCAGATTTTTATCTTCATTGTTGTCGGCCCTTTTAAAGCGTTCCTCAACACGTATTGTGAGCTTTAAATGTGTTCGTGCATGCGTAACTTATCAGGCAGCATCGTTGTGTATTGGCTTTTCGTCGTCGATTTTTGTTAGTGCAGCTAACATATTAGCATACAGTGCTTGCCCCTCCGCTGCATGCCACCTCAGTATACGCATAACAGGCATAGCCAGAAATGAGAAGCTCCTACGCATTTTACTTGTCAACAATATAATGAAATATTCTTTAAATTATTAATTTCGATGAACCCAGAGCATGTAAATACACAATTTGTCGCAAATGTTTCTTATCACATATGTTTGCACATATGTACATATGTGGGAGGTGTTTCCCTCGCCTTCGTATTTATGAGATTTCTTGAGAGTTGTATTTGTGCTTTAAATCAGAAATTGTATTATGATTCGAAGCTTATTTAGGTAATTTTTTAAGTGGCAAGTATGGAACGCTCCATGTCTTTATTTTTTTTTAAGCTGCTGCTGCAAAATATTTCGTTTCAGATTAGTAGCAGGTATGTGTACCTTCAGATTGTTTAAAATGATTAGATGTTGGCAAATCTCCAATTTTTAATCAGCAGTAATTGCCAAATATTGCCAGTTGCAAGACTCAACACATGCCACAAATGATGCCAGTTGGTGCAGAAGATATTACTTTACGTTTTATCAGAGACTGCCATTTCTTTTGTGTACAGTCGGCGCAATTCCATTAAATGCACCCGTGTTTATGTTGCTGAAAACTGTACTAAGCCTAACGGGACCTTGTTTACGCATTTTGAAACGGCGGTTCTTCTTCTTACACTGTGTTGATGCATTGAAGTGAAAGACCCGTTCGATTTTACCAAGATTTTTGGGTTTTTTTTTGTAATTTTAATGGCTAGTTTGGATGCGAAATTCGAATGAAAGCAGTCTCTTTTAAGCCTTTGGAAAGTAAGCGGGGCGGTTTACGGATTTTCTTTTAATGAGATAATTCAGTATACATATTTATGTAATTTTTTATACGTCGAAATAGATAAGTTATGTACAAAAATTAGGAATGGGAAAGGAAAAATAATCTCGCCTGAGGAGAAAGCTAAGATCCTTGCTTACAAAGATACTGGAATGAACAACAGGTAAATATCAATTAAATTAAGTCGATCGGCATCGCCAATTGAAGTGCTAGAAACCAAAAGCAAAAAGTTATCACACAGCTAAAAATCTGGAATCTTACGGACTAGACTGGATAAAAATGCTACGGCATCAAAAATTATACTTGGTTTAAGCTAACAAGTGTCGAAACATCGTGCTTAACAAATTTTATTACATAGCGATCGATTAGTTTGGAAGAAATTGAAGTCAAAACCGTATTTAAAGAAGGTACAACTTTTGCCAACGAACACATGTCCTGGACCCAGGAGTGGCAAAATAATGTATTTTCTGATGAGATAAAGCTAAATTTCTTGAATTATTATTGGCATGATATAAAGAAGACGCAGAATAAGCTGTGGCGATGCTTCACTCATGACCTGGGCTGCATAGACATTAAAAAAAAATCACTGAAAGTAAGAAATACTCTCAATGTATGAATTGATAGAGGTTTGGGTTGTATGTGTGTGCTAATGTATCTAAAGTCACCAGAGTAGAGGTGAAGACACACAAGTTAAGTAACATATGTATTAACAGCCTCAAATTTAATGTAACATGATGTTTTGGCAGGTAGTAGTAAATATACAAAGGCTTGCTGGTAGTGGATACATAAGCAGCACAAACGAGGTCCCATGTGCGTCGGTGGCCGCATTTGGCTTAAGGCATCGGAATTTGTTCTTACCGCCAAATCAAAGAACTGTATACAAATCCTTTGTGGAAGAGCGAGAGACACTCAACAGTCGTAAATTTGTCAGCCTCTACGGCCATGTTGGGCCCTTTTTCAGCCATTATCTCTCTGCCTTTGTCTCTGTCACAGTCTGTCTGCCATTTGCCCTCTCTGTTGCACGCATAAGTTGCCAAAAATTTTAATTTTCCACTAGATTTGCGTGAATTTTTGGCACGTGTTTTGTTTGCGTTTGTGTATTTTTCGACTTTGCTTTGGTTTTTAAACTCAACTCTGTGTGGGTGCTTATGTGTGTGGGTATGTATGTGTGGTGTGTGTGTGGGTCTATTGTGCTGCCCTGCTCTCAATAAAGTATGTGAAATTCATGAGCAACAGCTTTCCCCAGACTTATTTTATCTTTATTGGTGTGCGCATGCTGCAAATGCTGGTTGCATTCGCATTGTTATTGACTTCGTTCGTGCCATTTCACCAACTTTGAAGTATCCCAAGTTGAATCAAAAACAGATTGAAATAAATTTAGCTTGAAGGTCGCTTTCGCTCTGCTGTTTTCTGAAGTGATTTCATCAGCAACCTCTTTAGCAGAGAGCAGCAACCATGAAAGAATAAAATGTTGCATTAAATATACGCTTGCAATATTGAATTGGCTGTAATTAAATTAAGTTTGCCCAACTGGTTTCAACCGAACTCTCCGAAACATGCACTTGAATTGTAGTTTTCATCTGTCTATTTCAATTGTAGAGGGAAACAAGTTAGTATTCCTAATCACGAGAGCTCGACTATTATATTGACTAAAGAATAGGTTTAATTATATTGCCAAGACTTGCCCTTAACAGGCTCCATTTAGTTATTGATTATTAATGTCAAGGAGGCTCTGTCAATAATCAAAGGCTCTGAATTTGCAAATGTGACTTTTATTGAAATCGATTTGTGTCAATATTCTTGAAACGGGTGAAATTATCGATATATAAAAGTAAACGAACATGGCTTGGTCGACTGGACAGGTTATGTTGACCAAGAATATATATTCTTTTTTTGGGTTTGGAACTGCCAGTTACATACTTTTGCACAACTTCATCATCCCATTTCTACCCATTTCTAATCTGTTCAGGGTATAAAAAGGGACTTGGTCGTTCGCGATTTGATTAATTTGGAGGTTCTGCCAAATGGCATGAAGCGCCACGGTTTTGAAAATGTGGTGCAGGAGCGAAGAGGCTCTCAAACTTTTCCATGATTTATGAGTGCGATCAAAAGACGTCAGGGCAAAACTTGCAAAGGCCAAAATTAAATTCACACAGTCAAACACGAAGCCCTACAGATAAACTCCACAAGCATCTTACTTTTAGCCACCTCCTGCATACCCCTGCTTCTCTTTTTTTTTTGCATATGACACTTGAATTGTTTTTTCCGCCTTGTCGCGTTTCCGCATATGCAAAAAATTTACATTAGCACAAAACGTAATTGAATTTTTCTTAAAGTTGCCTGCGAGTTGGCTGCATCTTGATTTTGTTAATTGCGCGACAATGACTCGCTGACATGTTTTGCTCAAACTTTCCGAGTGATTAGTGATGGATGGGGTGAGGCATATGGCGTGTGGCATGCATGGGTATGGATGCGAACTAATTACTGTCTCTGTGTGATCACTGAGCCGGTAGCACACATTAAACACGCACTGCACTGTAATCAGAACGATGGATGCTGGCCTGTTCCTTGATGCTTCTTGGGCATCCTACTGCTGTTTCTGCCCCTTGCCAATCGCCTCCAAAATCTGAACAACTCCCTGTGTAAGTTCCAAATTGATGTGTAAATATGCAAACTGCGTGCGTATTATCGAAAGTTTGAAACACGCAACAGGGTTCTGGTTGACGTGTGGCTGGGCGTCCTCTGTGGCCGCGACCAGCTTCGAAGGGCATTAAAATTCGCTAGGCAGCCTGCTGTACGTGCCCGTTTCGCTCGTCCAAACGAATCCATTAGCAGCTAGCACGGCAGGCAGGCATCCAGATAGACATTTATTGGGTTTATAGCTTATTTAATTATAAAATGATATATCCACGTTACAGTCTGTCCGATTCCGCTCTCAGAATCTTTATTCCTGTATTTGCGTTACCCTGCATACAGAACAGACATAAGTTGAAAAGTAAAAGTTTTACTTCCCGAAAATGTCAATGTTATTATACTAAGCACCGCAGCTAAAAATTCAGATCGATTCATCTTAAGTTTCTTTAATATTATATACCTAAAATACTCTTTTTTGAATATTTTACGCAATCATAAATCTTTACTTCATTACTCATAAAAATCTCTTTTATTGTTTATTAAGAATAAATGTGACGAATGAGCTGATCAAAAATACCAGCTTCAAAATTTTATATGGCATGACTTCTTATCACGCACACCCAATATCACTTCCACTTGTTATGCGCTGTTGTATTTTCTGTTTATTTATTTATATATGTATTTTGTGTGTCATTCTTGCCATGTCATTGGCCGCAAAATATCGCGAGAGGACACAGAAGCGGAGAAGAAGAAAAAACAGTCAGTGTCAGCGTCATGTACTTCATTTACATGGGTTACAGTTGTCAAAACGTGTTCATCACAAAGCTAAATAAGAACAAATACGAATGCTGTAGTCGAGTGAGCTCGACTACGATATACCCTGAACCAAGCTGTTAAGTATATTCTTTGAAAAGTTATGCTTCTATGTCTTTGAAGCATATCATACGAGCCTAGGTTGCTGCATCTTTGCTTGGTTAAGGCGACACACTCTGCTAGGATGTGCATTGAGGATTTCTCCTCGCTTTCACATACCTTAGGTATAGCCATTACGCAGAGCTCCCATAGCTTAAGGCTATTTGGGGATAAATCCGAACTTTTGCAGCTGTCAGGAATAATCGGTATACATGTTCATGTCACCCTTTCTGATACAGTTATAACAATATACCCGCACAATTGTGGAATGGTCAGTCGAGAGACCGATATCATAATTATTCTTGTTATATTTAGCAACGCGTATCTCTAGTATAAGTTATACTCTTAAATTGAATTGCAAGATGGTCGGTTGAGTTACGCAAGAAATTGCGGATCCCAAAGATAAATGTTATCGTCGTTGAATTTGCTTAATTGAACTCGTCTCGCCAACATCTTTACGCTTATGCCACAAACATATTATGTGGCATACTTGTCTGCGCCAGTGTTTAATTCTGGAATGCAAATAGAACGTGTTCAGAAGAGCTCTTTTTTTGGGGTCGGCAATGTTTATGTGTCTACTGCTTCCTTAGTTTATTTCACTGAAAATCAAAATGATACATTTAAGCACTGTATATACAGCCAGTCAACATAGTATTGGGAGTACGTTGCTTTGGGTTTTGTCAAAAACTACAACAGGTTGTACATATACAGTGTCTCACAGCTTAATTGGAAAAGTGTCAAAAATATATTTGCCTGCCATATGCTCATTATTTATAATTTTTCAAAAATTCCATAGACCTATGGTAGGTACATATGTATATTAACCACCAATATGAATATATGACCCCAATAAACTGGCGTTTCCCCACCTGTTAGGTAGAATTATGTAAAAAAGTACACTATTTTTTTGACTCAGGGGCATGCCGATGTCTAGATATTTTTATGCTATCCTATTATTAGTAGTACATTGTTGTTTTTCGACTTATATTTTCCATGGCAGCTTCACTTCTTTCACATCGGTTATCCCATAATATATACAAAAGCATCTATACCACCAAAATTTTAAATTTTGGCTTGTACTAAAAACTGAAAAGCTGATCCGTGAATGTCTTGGCTTTATGTAAAATATGTGTGCTTATGTGTTTATATCAGACGCTTCCAGGCTCAGCACGCTGTGGGCAATTGGAAAACCTCTTTGTCAAAAAAGCGTTGTCATTATAATATGTGAAATATGTGACATATACTCAAATATGGCCAATGTAGACACTCAAATAATTGCATATATACATATATGTGTGTGTGTGTGTGTGTCATATATGACAGGCACTGTGGCGTCGGCCAACTTTGTCCTTGTGCTCTGTACTGTTCCCAATGATACGAGTTTAATTGCACAATTGCTGCTAGTGACGTAACAAAGTTCACAGGCAAACGAAGAGCACCATATAATTTTTATGGCCTGAAGTGATAACGATGCCCAACAGGCAACAGAAGACCAACAGACATACGGAATCGATAGCTGTTGTAGCCGTAGGTCAAGTAAACAAATTTTAATATATTTTTGTGAGAGTTTATGTGAGAGTCTTCAGTGTATTAACACAAAATAATGTAACTGCTTCTTAAGGCAAACCAAGAGTTAACATAAACATTACTGTATTTTCAATTAAATTCTTTAAGCTACGTTTTACTTGACAGCCCTGCGCAACGACTGACACTAAAATATTGCTGTTTCGGATTCTATTTGTTTTCCTACTATTTCCAATCCTATGCGTATTTACATTTTCAGACTTCACCACAAAAATGCAGACTAATTTACGGATTCCACATATATTTTTCTGTAGCATTTCAGCAAAATGGAAAATCGTTTATATGAAAAAGGTTTATCACTTGTGAAATCAACAAAGTGATTTACCATTAAATGAAATTAATTGATTTGTTTATTCAACTGACTTTGCGGGCTTAATTAACGACGTGTAATTACAATGTAAGTCCCACAAATAATTACCAGCTTTAAATTGAATTTTTGATCCCTGTGAATCGTTCTCATATTGTTATATATTTATTCAAAATTTCATATTATATATGCTACCCGCTGCAAGCGTGTACAAAGCAATGTTGTTGAGAAACGCATTACGCAAATCATTAGCGTTGTCATTAAGGAATGCGTTACTCAACAAGCTTTTAATGAGAACAAATATGTTTCAACAATGTTAAAAGTTTCGCAAAAGCATTACAGTCATTAAGTCGACAGACCGCAATGGAAATGTGCGAATGGAACGCTGACGTTGGATAACCGGAGGAGGGTGAAGGCCGAAGTTGGCCAACAAGAACCTCACAAGGAAGGTGGTAAGCAAACGAATAGCAGTTATGTAAGATATTAGGCTAATTAATATACAGCCACGATATATGCAAATAGTTCGCCTTGAGTTTCTTATTAGGTTAAAGGTTAAAGGTGTACAGGCAATTTTCATTACAATCCCTATGCGAAAACCAAAAGCAAATCCTGACAGCTGATTCCATGAATGAGCATCTAGAGCAGATGCCTGATCATCGCTGGCCTTACTATTGCCATTGCTGGGAAATCACTTTCGCTTATACACATACATACATGTATGTCGAGGAAACGGAAAATACTTTGGCGATGCTCCGCACAAAAGACAATTTGACAAAGGATGGCTACGTCTCAGAGGGCATAAGGCTGCATGCTATATGCCACCACATGTGGTACACTGCTGACGGTATTACGTATGTGTCACGAACTGAAAATGGAAATTTGTCACGCATTAGTCGTGCCGTTACCTTAAGAATGTTCGCTCACAAAAGCCCCACCACCATAAGCCCCACCTTTCCGACGACATGGGACGCCAATTACCTTGTATAAATCATGAGCAGCTCTCATAACTTGTTCCCTTTGAACTTTTAATATTGTTTTTGTTCGGCCACCTGCAGTTAATCGACATCAATATTTTTGATATTAAGGTTCATGATTAACTACTGCGTAAATATGACAAATTCGAATGCTTACATTATTTTGTCTTTGCTTGACTGCTCTTATCTCTTTCTCAACTGGTAATCAACTGAAACTACCCGTTGACTGTTGCTTTAACACTTTTAAAATTCTGATTGTACATATGTTTAAGTGTTGATATTTATACTAATCACCCTAGATTTGAAAAAATAGGTAACTCACCTTATTACTCAGGAATATTATTTCTAAAACGGAACCTTTCTAAAAGCAACGGTTTTTCTTTCTTAATCCCAGTGTATATCTTTCTAAAATCTACATGAAATGCTTCTCATTTCCTGGGTGTTTTTATATGTTTATACAGAAGTTTAGTTTTAGCCTTTTGTTACTTATATTCTTGTCCAGACTTGACATGTACAAATACCATTTAAGTAGTTTATAAACTCATATATTTTAAGTTGAAAAAAAAAAACTTTCCACAGCAGTAGAGAGAGTAAATTTCATTACTATTTTGTGCATTTCAAAAATATTTTTTCGCAACAAATATTTGCATGTGTTTCACTTTCAAAAAAATGTGCTTTTAATAAAATAAAATTCTGAAAAGTGGCAAAAGTCTTTCTAATTTTCATTCATAATACAAGAAAATAAATTAACAATAAAAAAATTACAATTTTGAAGGCATATGCCTATTATTGACATATTGCCCAAATTTCATAAAGATCAGATAAAAAATACCCAAGTTATAGTCGAAAGTATATTCTGATATTGATCTCTTTACTATTAGTATTTTATGTACAAGTATGCACGCGAGTTCTTCTGATAAAGGGACGGCAAGATAATCGATAAATACGTGTGTATCTTCTGCAGCTCCCCAAATCAACGATTGCGTTTATACATACAAGTTAGATTTGATTGAGCAAAGATTTGTAAAAAGAAAGGCAATACAATTATAATAAAATATTTAAAAACTTTCAAACCACTCAACTTTAACTTTCTTACTTGTTTTTCTGATTGGACGACAGGTTGCATTGCAGCGCATTGCAAAATGGCAATTCCACCATCCTCTGGATTCAACTCTCAACGTTCAACTTTGCTGAGTGCCTGCCACTCGGCGATAAGTTGCAAATTTATCATCTGTCATTAGCTCACTTCTTTCACCGTTCAACCAATTTTTCTCAACTCTTACACAGATGCACAAAGCTACCATCAACAAAGGTGTCCAGTAGTTAAGACTTTTGTTCAATATATACATATGTATATATGCATATATGTATATATAGACTTGCAGTGTGGCTTACAATTGAGTTTGCTAAGAAATTTGGTCTTAAAATAAAATGTAGTCGAGCCCACTACTTGCTTCTCAAAAATGTAACTAATGTGGTAAGTGACTAATTTATGTGGCAAAGCCATATTTTGAAAAAATCTCAATTTTCCTAGCTCCCTAAAGTCAGTGTGCAACTGATCCACATACTCTGTATTTGTGTGTGTGTGTGTTAAATAAAAATAATATTCAAATAATAAATAACATTGAAAGGCAAACTGTATACAATAAGTTTATTCTCAAATTCAGTGATTCTCGTCTCGAAAGGCTTTGATAGTCTATATAGTCTATATAGTTATTGCTAAAACTTGTTGATCTAATTCTTTAAGGTGCCATAAATGAATGTAAAGAAGTGTGTTTGCAAATGCATAGTTTCTTTTTAATGCAATTGTTTTGTATAAATTGGCTATTTGAAAATACAAAATTGTCGGTTGGTTTGCAAACAATGGATGCCTGAAGACATTGTATGTATTAACATCTTCATTGAGAGCTAACATTATCAAAATGTATACACACGAATTTAATTAACAAAATACTAATTAAAATTGTATCGCAGTTGCGTACATAAGCGGAGCTGTGGGCAAAACGAAAATCAAAATAAAAGAAAAATAAAATAAAATAAAATAAAATAATTGCACGCCTATATAATTGCTTGCTTTATTGTTGCGCTTAGTGCTTGTGTGTGTGTGTGTGTGTGTGTGGGTGTTTGTGTGTGCTGTTGTTTTAAACAAATGGCTCAAATCAATTAAACTCAACTGAACTTCTGCCATTTTGCGTACCGTCGCCGGGGTCCCTGTCTGGGCTAGCACTTGGGTTCATTAGCAAAAGACTCATGAATAATGCCCGAACATTAAATTTAAAGCAGGCCGGCCATCCTGTTTATTTGTGTCTAGGGATGCTTCGATTACTTGTTAATCATTCGCATTTAAATTTCAAGTAAAACATTTTATAACCAGTCCCGCAGTCCCCTTCTCCTCCAGCTACCAAATCCAATTTGAACAGCCCCTTACCCAACCCCCACACTCCTTTCGCCTGTGCGACATTCGACAACAAATGTCTTTCTGTTACGCGTAATAAAAGCGAAATCCCTGCTGAATATTGGCCACAGGCTGGCTCTGTTTACGTGGTCTTTAGTGTCCACAATTTGTTTATGTTGTTCCAGAGGAGAAACCCTTGTAGTAAACAACGTAACGTCTTCAAAACGAATCTTCCACGCTGCCCATCACTTTTGATGCTCACCAAAGATACTCAAAGCAAAACAAATTTAAGGCCATTCAACTTTTAAGTCCGCTCAGTTTAATTATAGTCCATTGTAACCGATGCATTTAAGTATTGATAATTTACGGTCTTGTGATATTTACACAGGATGTCTCATGGTATCTGGTTGCCATTTCTTGTTATTCATATTGTTTTACCCAGTGACTATAAAATTTAAAGTAAAAACAGGGCGTCATTAAAAAATGTATAAATCCATTTCATACATTTTATTTTAAACTAATTTATAATATTACTCCAGCAAATCTCTCTTAGTAACAAATTTATATTTATTAATCAAATGTGGCAATTTCATCATACAGAGCATTTCGAGTCTCGACTATAATCATCCTACTTGGAATTTTTCCTTGCTCGTTTAAATATTTTGTACTTTACGGCCACATTCAGCCGTCTATCGAGATTCTCGATTTACGCGTTGATTCTGACAAATTGGGGTGACTGTTGTGACTGTTACATAATTCTTTAATTCAGATTCATAAATTTATATGACATCCGGCAATGGCTGTGACGTACGAGAAACAACAGAATATTCTCTTTACCCTATGCTCCCATATGCATCATATCGCTATTGACAATGGCTCGTTTTCATCTTTTTTTTTGGAAGTCTCCAAAAATACAAGGTAAATAACCGACACTTGCATTTGAAGTATAATAATTATCTTCTTCCTTTTAAATTTGGTAACTCTATCTGAAAACTGGCATGGTCAATAAATGCTCTTATCGGAAACAGCTTGTCAACTTTAGCTCTTAAATTGAAGGCGGTTTACCTTTACCTTCCAAGTTTGGTGACTCTATCTCAAAAGCTGTGGAAGATATTTACATTTCGATTCGATTTATAGATGTGACGGACTATTGATGCACAAGAAGTCTAATTCATGAATTTTTCTCTTGAAATGATTCTTGTTACTTGGAATGAGATATGAGTGTCTATTCATATTACCAGGTAGGCTATACATTTAGAGTCTACACAGCTAGTCTAGTAAATTTCATTTCATTCACCAACACGAGAGACACACACAACTATTCGAAATATTTAAGAAGCACATAAATTGTAAATAATCTGTACGCGGTTTTTATCTGTATTATTTAGAGGTATGTTAATTTCTTTGAATTTGAGCAACTAGTTAAATATCACATATATATATATATATATATATATATTATAGTTATACACAAAAGGTGGAACAACATGACTTCAGATATTCAAGTTTCCAAGGAGTGCAATGCCATTTTCGAGCAGCTTCGCAAATTCAAGCAGTATCGCTATGTGATATTTGCCATAAAAGAAGAGAAGGAGATCAACATTGAAATTTTGGGTCACCGTGATGCTGGCTATGATGATTTTCTAGTTGATTTACAGAAGGAGGGACCGGAAAAGTGCCGCTATGCTGTCTATGACTATGCATATCATCATCAGTGCCAGGGCGCCTCCACCTCTTGCTTAAGGGAGAAGATCTTTCTGATGCTCTGGTGCCCAATGCAAGCCAATGTTAAGGACAAGGTACTCTACTCGACCTCATTGGCTGCACTTAAACAGGAGCTGATTGGCGTGCAAAAATATATACAAGCTACCGATTTGGAGGAAGCCAGTCGCGAGTGTGTCGAGGAGCAGCTTCGCGTCTTTGACCGCAATTGATTGAGAGCTTCACCAATAACAAATTCAAAAGCAACAAGCCACCGAAGTTCAATTAAATTTAATTTAACTATCATTAATTGTATAAATAAATAATGTGCAGCCTAATCCTTCTGCTATTGAGCCTTTGTCCCTGAGCCAGAGCCAGCATGTACCACATCTACTTGGCGGCAACTTTATTTGATCTTTCACGAGTCTAATAAGCCCATTAAACATTTGGTTGTGTGACCGTTGACTCGGCTCCTTAATATTTGGCAAACATGAACTGAACACGAATATCATTTTCCAATGCCAAATGTATTTAGCTTTGACCCGTATATAGCAACAACACTTGTCATCCCCGCTCTGATGTCCCGACGGTATGCCCCAAAATACTTTTTCCCAGTGAAAACGGCGGCGTCTGCTTCGTCGCTGGGGAGATAAGGAAAAGTTTTGCCATTGAGACTTTTTATCTCATTCATAAATCATGACCAAGTTGCGAGCATCGCCTACTTCGTCTTCCACTTTTCCACATTTGTTCTTGTTGCTGTGTGTGAATTAGTGGGCAAATTAAAACGATAGGAAAGTGAAAAGAACTGCATAATTGGCGTACAGTAATAACAAGGCATGTGTTCTGTATAACCTATTCCCCAATTTCCAACGTAGAGCTCAAAAATATATTCATCATACGCCTTGACGAAAGGCACCATTTACTGTGCCACTTGCGGGACTTAAGGCGCAAAGCCCCCAGTCAGAACTCACAGCACGAATAAAGAAGACAAATAATATATACAACGATTTGCGAAAGGGTGCCTGCCATCAGATGGGCATCCCTTATACGTAAGTATATGCAATATGTAAAAACGTAAAGCCAATAAACCAGAAACAGAATGCACAAACCCACAGACAAAATCCACGCATTTACACACACACAGTTTCACACCCAGACAAAGAATGTTGAATGTAACCAAAATCAAAGCGAAACAAAAAGGGCAGCACTTATAGCCAGCCAAAAATCCACGCAATCTAGTGGAAAATTAAAATTTAGCCAATTTATTTGTGCAACAGACAGAGATAGAAACAAATGCCAAAAGCCATTAATTAATTGCAGCACAAGCAAATGAAATCAACAAATTGATTTGATTTATACTTAAAGTTAGCTAGGTAAATCGAGCAACTAAAATTTAAAATGCAATAGAGTCTGACAATCTTGTATCATTTTGGGTATATCTCTATCATGTCGAATCCAAGTCAACATCAAATTCGTTATCTCTTTTGGCACAAGAACTTTAATTATAAGTTTGTCTTGATTAATATTACACAGGTACAGCAGCAGCTTCAGGTTGTTACTTTAATTAGAGAGTTTCTAAGGAAAAGTAAGTCCAAAGCAATTGCACAGCCACCAAGCAAGAGCTGGCACAACTTTGAGCTGGGCAGGAACATGGAGCATGGAGGGAGAGAGAACATTACTCACTGACGCATGAGTCTAAGTTGAGGGACATCCACTCAGCTCGTGTCCATCACTGCAGAGCACTCAAATTATTTGCCATGTCACCAATGAGAAAAAAAAAAAAAAAAATGCAAGTCGCATCGTTTCATCATAGACCCTGGCCTAAGAAGATAAATTGAAAGTATTTGCATACCATGTGAAAGTTGAAACTGCACAATACAGAAACAAATCGGTGTCTAACTAGAGAACTAGGCTGAAGCATAACATAAAAAAAAATTCTTACAGCCATCGTTTGTGGCAGAAAGTGAATAGAAAACAAAGTGCAAGCTTGAGTAACGAACATACTCAGGCGACTAAGTGAGATGAGCTATGGGGTGTAGAGCAGATATATGTATATGCATACATACACATGTATATAGATAGCATAAAAATACTTTCGGGCTCTTAAGAAAAATGAAATTGTAATAATGAAAGTCTGCAGGAATGTGAGGACAATGGTTGTTCAATGGATTCAAAAAACTAATTGATAACATAATAAATATTGCATAATATATAATACACAAATTACAGTATATATTTATACTGACGGATCGTCACACAAGAGTTACCCTCTTTAGTCAGGTGTGAAGTTCCTTCCTGATCTTATAAATTTACAAACATGGTCTTATTTGTTCTTACAAATACATATATAGAGCTTTAATGTTATTCGCCGTAGTGAGTACGGACTCACATAGTTGTTGGTTTCCATCGCTGTCAGCAGGCCTGGCGTTGGCCATCATTTAGGATATTCCCTATGTACTAATTAGTAACTTATTTCCAAATTAGTTTGGCTAAAATAAAACTTACTTGAACATTGCAGTCTAGTGTCCATTTATTTAGTTTCCATACAATTTCACGATGCTCGCTTATTAGAGAACGTTGAGCTTGAGCGGATGAGGCATGTGGTAGAAGAAGAGTAATCGAAAGCCATTGAAGTTGGCTGCACTGACATTTCGATTACACTTTGATTGCATATTGATTCTAATGGACGTTGCCACCGAGTTCGAAAATCAATATATCAATTGGTCATTTTATTTTAATAAATTCAATAGAATAAAATTACACTATTTTTTTCACAAGTATAGCCTCACAAGAGTTAGGTGGAGAATGGTTGATGTCTTGAATTTAAAGCCACAATACGTGACGCAAGAATAAATTACATTCGACTCGACGAAATGCGCATTTTGAGTTATGAACATGCAATATGCAACATACGAGAACATTTGCAATAATTTCAGTAAGAAACTTGAACAAAGATAAGCTCGATTTCAATAGTAGCTGAAGAGGCCAACTAATCATTAAAAAACAATTCTTCTATCAAAGTGGGGATGTTTACTTAAGTGTTTTGTTTTTGTTGAATATATAAATATAGATTATAGTTGCTTTTAATATATTTTGCAGGCAATGTAATCTTTTTCTTGTTTTTGTTTTTTTTTTTAATGTAGCAATTTAATTTAATATTGATCGACCTATTGAAAGGCTATAAAATATTGTTTTGAAGATTGTATACATAATAACATAAACAAATAATTGATTTTAACATATTACAAAATTACGTAACATCAAATATAACATTAAATATAACATTTGTTGCACATTAACGAATAATATTAATGCCCAACTGTCCAGAGAGGTCGCTGGTGTGGAGGCGCTTCGACCCTAGTGAGCAGACCAATGGGTTATGTAATCTTTGAAACCAGTTTGCTTTTGATAATCATGAGTAAAATTAGTACACAATATACACTTAAGCCATCTACTTGGAATATGTTTGGTTTATGCTATGCAACACATAAGTAGTTAAAGTAGACTGAGTACACATCGAGAACAATGTTGTGCGCGGTACCGAGTAGTAAACTTTGTGCAAAGTCACAAGCATCGCCACTAATTGAATGGCCTCCATTTGTGGCTAAAAGAGAGAGGGAGAGAAAGAGTCGCAGAATGTGGCAAAGTTGTAAGCTTAGTAATTGGGTATTTTATCTGCATATCAAATGAATTTTATGACATATTGCGTACTGCTTGAGTCGTCAGGGGGAGTTGGGGACTTTCGTCATAAATCAGCAAAAGTATTTATGGGATATTAGCTCATCTAATCTTCTGCCTTTTGCCAGCTTGCTAGTCGAAGTGGCCACGTGCCAATAATTTGCTAGTCGATTGCCACTGCTTTTGACAAAGGATAATTAATGTATTTTGTGGTTTGTTGGAGAATGGTCCTGTTTGCCACGTGCAGCATTATAAGTTTGTGTGAGATTTAGTACTGGCCAGCTTAAAGAATTTCTAGGAGTCCTTGAATTCAATGCAATAACTTTAGCATAAGCTTAACAATTATTTATTATTATTATTATTAAAAAATAAAAAAATAAAATAAATACATAACTAGATTGCACTCAATAATGGAGCGTAGACGTTTCCCTCTCATTTGAATTGTATTTTTCATTTTATAAGAGCC
Source organism: Drosophila kokeensis (assembly GCA_035042145.1). Lineage (NCBI taxonomy): Eukaryota > Metazoa > Arthropoda > Insecta > Diptera > Drosophilidae > Drosophila > Drosophila kokeensis. Next base: position 3,143,255 of record JAWNLT010000086.1, on the reverse strand, counting down.
GGTCCATTGAATGCAATCTTGTAGCAAAGACATAATTACGGACATGTCGAATATACAATATGCATCAATTGATTGTATCTGATTGCTTAATTTAATTGCAATTATCATTAATAATAAAATTAAAATTTATTTCAATTCAATTTATTTGAATTTTTTAATTTAATAATATAATAAAATGATGTATCGTAAATAATGTTCATGTGAGATTTCAACTTTCGCCTTGTTACGAATATGAAAATTGGAGTTCAGCTTATTCAATTTAATATACGTGAAAATGGATCCGTAAAAATGCTAGAGTATTGTTTTAAAACTTTGCAGCTATGTCTAAATTGAAAAACTTTTGCTCCTTTAGCTTTGTTAACCTACACTTTGCGAAATACTTCTGCGGCAAGCAAGGAGAGCCAAACATTGTAGTCAAAAATAAATTTAATGCAAATGCGGCAATAAGCTACCAGCTGGAAAGCATCTTTTTATACTATGATACCGAAGCTATCAGACTCTATATGAATGCTAATTTTTTAAACTTGAAACTCAGAATATATACGGTTCTGTGTCCGGGTGTTGCTACGTCCGCTAGGAGGCAAGGCAATCAATAATGCCACACATCTCCCACAATTTTAACGTTTTTTTTTTTTTTGGTTGGTAGATTATTAGCAATGTCCTTCAAAAATCGGCAAAGTTAAATGCGATGGTATATTACTGATAATCGCCTTTAAGAACCGATCAACAATTTTTATTCACAAAGCGTATATCTACCGCAATTTATAGGCAAACTTGGGCGCTAATAAGAAACTCCTTTAAAGATCGGTATTTCATGATGTGTTGCATTTATTATCAGATGATATGATTTATTGGTATCAGAGCATTTCGGTGAAACCCGACTGCAACGTTCTCTCTTGTTATTAACTGCAGGAGATGGTATCAAGGTCGCTCAGTATTATGGAAACTTATTGCAGATTGATTTCATATTCCAGTTACATATGAATTTTTATTGATATTCTGTATGGCAGAGCCAAGCTGGATAATGCTCATCAACAATAACATAACCTGCAGCCAATCATAATATATACCAACTATAAATTGCGAATTGATGTGACACGTGCTTTTCCCATATATATATATATATATAAAAAAAAAGAAAAAATGGTTCCTCTTAAGCTGTCACTCACACAAAACAATGACAAGAAGGGTAAGAAGAGGAGTGCCCACTGATGCTGTCAGACATGTTGAGAGATCCCGCTTCAGGCCAAACCAAATATGTTGTAGTAGACAAGTACGTCTCACTCAACTTAAATACCCACAAACCCAATTGAATTGTTAAAGAGACGACCGCTTATCAACGGTAGGATAGCTAAATATATTGTTTGACTTCAAATGTCATCCAAGGGTATTTTATTGTATTAACTAAAGTGCTCAGGGTCTATAAATATATATTTATTTGTTGGCTGTAGATTTTTTTTAAATTTCTAATTATTTATTTATATATTACAAAGCGCACAGTTGTTCTCATTACTTGCTTGTTTTATAAAAAAAAAATGCTCTTAAGTTGAGGGAATTGGAGAAGTGCATACAAAAAAAAAATTAGTGCTATTTGCCTTATTTATATTATTGATAACTATTTTTAAATTTATTGCTTGCCAGACAGGAAATACTTGCGGCTGCTGATAGAAATGAAATCAATATGATAATATATTCACAACTATAAATTGGGTGTTTTCTTTTCCGATCTTGATTAAATTTGGCCAGTTGATTAAAAATGTGCATATGCATATTATATATTAGTTATATATTAGTTGCCTTTAAAATTGTAGCATGAACTGCTATCGGAAATCGAAATGTATCGATATTCGAGAATTGGAGCCAGTTATCGACCAAATAACACAAACTTGGTCTGTGCGTGGTACGCAAAGAACCTTTATTCCAAATTTGAAGTTTCCTGCTCTTATAGTTTCTGAGACCCGCGAGTTCATGCAGACTAACAGACTGACGGACAGACAGACGGACACGGCTATATCGACTCGACTGTTGATCCTGATCAAGATCCTGATCCTGCTTGTTACATACATTTGCTCAAAGCCTTTTAGCTCTTATTAGCCATTGAAAATCCGTTTTATGAATAAAAATAAAAGGGTTTTCCTCCGGCTTATTGCAAAATGCACTAGGCCAGACCTAAATTTAGTCAAAATGATCCAATTCAGCATTAAAATAAAATAATTAAAACAAATAAATTCAAATAAATAAATTCAGCTGCTTGTCACATTTTTCATATTCGATATGTCATCGTAGGAAACCAGAAATACTCTGAGTGTAATTTTAATATTCGTAAATTGTTGAATGTTCAGAATGTTGTTCAGTATGGGAAAACGTACAGGCAACATAATTCACATAATGTAGACATTCAAGAGTGAATCGCAATCGTTGACTTTAAGAAAATTTAAAAAAAAAGATAGCTTAAGTGCAAACTAAGAAGTAACGTTAACGCAGAGAAACAAACTGAGATCCCTGCCGTGTGAAAAAGAGGGTTAAGCATGAAAATACTTAGTTGCACCTGGCGGCCATGACAGTCGTATGCTTTGTAAGCTTATATCCGTTCTCCTTCGTTCGTTACTGCCACTGTGTTTTTGTTGCCCAGTTAACATTGCCGGAGTTGTCTCCTTTTCACTGATGCAGGAAAGAAAAGGTTGCTGTCTGAGCTGGAAACTGCATAAAGTGTCCCCAGCATCCGCTTCAAAGAGATGGTATCTTTTTTTATGCACTGTCCAGGCAACATTAAGGACGCTTGACATCCTGCTTAACTGACCAAATGTTGGGTCTTTGACTGACTGGCCTGTTAGCTGGCAAATCATATTTGGGCAAAGCAATCGCCGCCGGCATAACAGCAATAGCAAACGGAAAAACTGCAAATCACAATTTGTTGCATTTTGTATAGACAACAAAGTGCGCAACAACAAAAGCAGAGTTGCTTGCTGTGGCACCAGTTGCAGTTGCAGCTGCAGAAACTAGCTTTGTTCCTTTTATAACACTGCAATGACTGAATGGAAAAGTGCTTAATCTGATGTTATCTATAATTTAGTAAGCGTTTTTATAATCCTACTTATCGAATTCACCATGCATTATCTTATGTATGCATATTTTATAGGTATCTCCTAGTGAAGCTCGCTCCATTGGAGCATTGCTGTTAATATTTCTCGCGTTGAGAGAGAATCACAAACAATGGCCTTGGCCAAAAATAGGCCAGGTGGTGCAAAGCAATTTGGTATTATTTATTTTCTTATACGTCGTGAAATGTGTAACGCATTGACATATATATCTTCATATATTTGCAATCAGCATTAGTGGCCAAGTCGTTATAGCCATGTTCGTAAGTCCGTCTGCTTCTTTCTCTGTTTATAGGTATACGATTTTTATTATGCTCTAAAAATGTATGCAAAATATTTTCAACATTGGCCTAATATCGCTGCCATATTTACAATCCCAATTTACAATCAAATTTGGATGTTTTTTGGTCTGGAAGAGTATTTCATATTCGACCTGCCTATGTTAGCTGTTATTTCTTATTTTTGTTTTCTTTCGGTCAATTTTGTTGTTATGTCAAACGTCTGTGTCCGCTTTTTTCAGTTGCAAATGTTTATCTGTTGTGCGCTTCCATTTGTTTTGTTTCTTTGTGTTTTTTTTTTTGTCGCCTTTTCAGCTGCAACTTTTGTTGGCAATTTGGTCAGCAGGTGTCGCAGCAGAGAATTTTAATAAACTTTTGGGACCAGAGCCTGCGTAATTGAGCTTTGATGAACATCGGGTCCATTGTGGACAGCAACAACAACAGCTGCCTCTTTGTTGCGACACTTCTACTTCCCATGCAAATGAGAGATAGCAACTGTACCAACAACAACAACAATTTCATTGAATTCGTTAGGCCAATATTACTCTTCTTCCGATTATTGCCCCACATTCATATTTTTTGAGTAGCATTCTTGTTAATTAAATGGTTCATTCTGCGCAGCTATTCAAATTGTGAACAAATAATGTTAGCTGCAATTCACTTGAAATACATAAAAAAAACTTTAAACTGCCAACAACTCTTTTTCCATACCAAAAACTATCTTTTGAGTCAGCAGAAGAAGAAGCAGAGTATTTTTTTCCTGTACATACATATAAATATTCTGAAGCAAATGTATGAAGAAGACGCAGAGGATGTACACATACCAAAAATATTTCAATTAATATAAATCTCAGCTGCATCTTCTGCTGTCAGTCAAGCGTTAAAAGTAAGGCTAATTTGCCGGACCAACTAATTATGCTAATGATAATGATAATGTTAATTGGTAATGGAAATGAAGATGAATGATATCAACGGATGTCAATATGTGAGTTACAGTACAGTTGAATTATCGATTCGAAAGAGTAACTCATGGCAACAATTCCTCCTGTTCCTAGTGTTGTCCAGCTAATCAGCAAGCCGTCAGCTCTCAGATCAAATAACACCAAATCCGAGCTAATTGCAATTAACTGCTCAAATGAGCATGTGAGACTGAATGTGGCACAAATTGTGCGTGAGTATCTAGCCACATGCGTGTTGGAGTAGCTTCCATTTCCAGAAGCCATGCCCGAATTGAGACTAGAACAGTTAAAAACAGGGACAGAGTACGCAACAATTTTCGTCCTGGCTGAATTCATAGACATCGTGTCACATACATAGCTTAGGCGTCATGGCACGTACATCCCCCTGGCGAATGTAGGCAGCGATACATATCGCCATGAAGCTAGATAATTTTATTTATATATTTATTTGTCATCTATAACTCATTACAGTTGGGTCCTCATGGTTTGTTGCCCTAAAAACGAATCACAATAAAATCTGATGAACATTTTTCAACTACCCAATGCAGTCTGATCCTATCTCTAAATATCCCCATCAGTTGTTGTCTCTTCTTTTGTATTTGGGGCCATGTCACATTCTTCTCATATTGCTAATTTATTTTTATCTTTTATCTTCAGCCAGGTCCACCGTTAGGTCGCTTCACAATGACCTTGGTACTCATGCCAAGTAATTTGATTGTTACAGATGGTTTCGCCGTAAGCGCCTGATATTTATGACACTATGTCGGGACGTGTTTCTCAACCAGATCTCCTGGCGCATTAGTAGCCACAGCATCCAACACTTGATGCAAAGCCCCCAATAGTGCTAGATTATGACCAAATGCCCAAATAATGCGTGCTAATCTCCCCGCTTGGATCCGTATTGCTCTTACGGCTGATGGCTTAAGGGTGATGACAGCCTGCGGCAGTCAGGTTTCATTGCAACCTTGTTTGTTATAGTAGTTCGGAATGCCAAATACAATCAATATAATCAAATATATCTGAATAGTTTCATCAGTAGTAGCATCAGATGGCTGGCGACTTTATCCAATTGAATTCCAAACGAATTCCACTATACTGAAGTTTGTCATGTATTGTTGATCTGAAAAGGATGACTTTAAAGCATGGCTCCAGTGTGTGGGTTGTGTGATTACGACAAGTGCAACATTGCAACTATGAGAACTAGACAAGTTAAACTGCTAGTTGCGGTCTGGGAGTGACAGAGATGGATATGTGGACGGAGACAGAGACACTGACAGATGAACAGAGTCAATCAAAAAGATTGTGCTTCCTCGTAGAGCAAGAGAGAGTTAATAGTGATGTGATTTTGTTTTCCATTTACGGTTGGTTGGTTTTTGACTGAGAGGTGCAGGATAAGAGCCGAGTCAACAAACAATATTTCTCCGTCGCCACAAGTCGCCTCCCTCAATTCCGATGACTTCTCGGCGAACTTGTACCCGTTGTCAGCTGTCACTTCCCCAGTAGTGTGTCAATAATCAAAGGCATTCGAGTGAGTTCTTAACTGGCGTCGGATTCCAATTTTAGCTTGTGGCCTGCATCCGAATTTGCAGTCAGCAAGTACATGCAACCGCAATGCCTAATTGTTCAATTATATCCATTATTGTATTAAATTGTTTGCTCTTTGACATGTGATTTTAGCTGGAATGAGATGTCACTGCGAAATCAGTGAACTGGCAAAGTGTTTCTGCTTGAAAGCAAGTTCGACACATTAGGTTGCCAAGGAAATCAATTAGAGTCAAATACCAAGCAAATGGGGGAATTCTCCCTGGTTGTGTGTATTCAAAACGGAAATTAAGCTTGAACGCACACCCCATAGCAATAGATGAAGCCTGTGGCTGGGCATGACAGCGACAGAGCTTGAACTATGCAGTTGCATTTAGTTCCCGGTTGCCCTCTACCTTCCAGTTGAAAAAATGTCATTCAGCAGTATCCAAGTGTAAATACGATAGGGAGCCAGCAATAGCTGGAAACGAGCAGTTGTTGTCCGGCAAAGCGTAAATACTTGAATATCCAATTACGAAGGCAGGCAGCAAAGTTATCGGCCTGGCTAACAAAATAATATATCTCCGATTGAATAAATTATAATGAGACTAAGTTGATCTGTTAAATAATTTGTTATTTATTTGATTGCAATTACTTTTCAGCCTACCCTCGTATCCGGCAGTAACAAATCCGTCCCAAATAGAATTGCAATCGAAGTACAAAATAAACAAACCATTTCCTATCAATTTGATCACAATTGTGGTCTATTTACTAACAGCCCAAAGCTGTTTCAATTAAAATACAAACAATTTTTAACTTTAGTTAACCGACCCTTTCATATAATTAGTAAATTTGATTAAATCAATTTTTATTTGTTTTATTATTTCCGCCAGACTTGTGTAATTGTTCAAAAAAATATAATTACAGCTTTTATTAAAGCCTCGAATATTTCAGCTACAATTAGAATGCGGTTTGGTCTTGATCCGCGTCAATTGGCAATCGTCAGTCAGGATAAACATTTGCAAATACGTATGTACATACAAGTATATATAAGTATGTATGTATATACAGTGAGAGATAGCTTAAATCGACCAGTGTCAAAGAAAAAAAGTAATTGCCTGCAACTTATTTGGACCAGGTACATTGTGAACACCTGGGTGCAGGTGGGGAAATCTCAGTTTATTAGGGTCATACATTCATATTGGTGGGTAATACACGTACCTCCCATCGGTTTTTGGAATTTTTGAAAAATAATGAATAATTGGCTTATGGCTGGCAATTACTTTTTTCTTTGACACTGGTCGATTTAAGCTGTCTCTCACTGTATGTAAATACGCAATTATTTATTGCCGTAAGCAGCGATGCGAGTCTGTCTATGGGAGATTACCCGATTGTTGCCATTTTGGGCACGTGTTGCGTCTGCTGGTTATAGTGGAATAAGTAGGTTGGTTCATAGTATAGCTATAAGCATACATTCATAAGTAGTTTGGTTTTGCTGAACGCGCTATCGAATTTTTAATTAAAAAGTGTAGAAACACGCACGCACACGCACCTGGATAGAGCATTGGGTAGTGGGTTGATGGCAGGGACGATGGGTTAGGGCAGGACCTGTTGGGAGGCAAAGTCTAGGTAGTCTTGAAAAATAATAGCAGGAAATCAAAAATACACACAGCTGTCGCCATAAATGAGATAACAAGTTTGTAATTTCGGCATAATTGCCAGCCCTCCCACCAGTGTGGCGCAAACCGTCGGATTGGGCCAGCAAGGATATGGATTCTGTAAGGTTAACTTCAAGTGAACGTTGACTACCGATGAACATTTGATTCCATTTTTAGCTTATCCATGCCGTTGCTGCCGCAGTTGTTGCTCGCTTTTATTAAAATCTAGCTGGTCCACATTTATATTCTCTTGCTCTGCGCCCAAAGTTTGCCAAACTTCAGAATTGCTTGGTCGTTTGGGGTGCCAGGCACACACATGCCACCAAATGGCAGATGCTCTGCATGACACGCACAGTGCGTTGCTACTGACGACTGGTTCTTATCTTTTATCTAATTAAGTCGGCGTTAAATTTATAACTGGCAATCGTTTAGCCTTCTGTGGCAAGTGTCAGCCGTGCAATGATGCAAACCGCCTTCTGGCTCCGTTTTGATTACAACTGAATCAGCATATACATAAATTAAAATCTGATTAAATGTATATTGCCGTGTTATATATATTATAAATATATATTTTATATATTGTTAGGCTTCAAAAATGTATGCTTTACAATTTACGCATATTAAATTTATGCTTCCATTAGTAGATAAAAAATCTTTATTTAATATTTATGTATTCTTTTGATTTTCATATTTTGCACGTCTTGGGTATTCATCTAATTACTTTAATTAAGCTAATTGCTCTTTCTAATCGCATTCATAAAACCTTTTGCCCCATGCTGTGACTCTGTTTCCAGCCTAATCGGGGGCAATGACAGCTTAACTTCAATTCAATTATAAATTTGTTAAATGGGGGCTGAGCTTAGCAGATTTACTGATTGTTTGGCAAACAATGCAATAAACATTCCATCAACCAGATTTTCTTGTCTTTGTCCATTTCCATTCCTTTCACTGGACTCACTTATTTTTTATGTATTTTTTTTTTGTATCATTTCTATTTTGTGGTTTTCTTATTTGATTTTGCGCCCGGAATTTTGAAGTTGGTTTCTACTCAAAAGAATTTGCGCCACAAAATATTTATTAAATTGTAAACATAATAAATATAAAACAGGAAAGCACTTTGTTAGCATTGTTACCACCTCGGCTTTCAAGTGCAGCAAAACAAAGGAAGTATAAGGCATTTATTGACATACATTCATGTATGTACTTTGTTGCCCCAAGAAGGGTGCATTGGTGTGGATAACATATTTGCTTAAGGCATAGACAAAGAATATTGTGCCATTGTTTACATTACAGTTCGAAGTGCACAGTGCACCATAATTTTTATTTGATTACCTTTAAGTCGCAAGTGTTGCTATTGTTGCAACACAATCGATTATCTGGCTGAGCAATTTGCCCAGCTTATGCCTCCAACTAGCCCAGTCAGCAGCAATTGGGCAGCTGTTATCTGTCCTTTTCCTATTCCTGCTCAACTTTCACAACATTTTCGCAAATTGAGCAGAATCAGCTTTTGCACGCCCACGTTGCAAAGAGCACCAAATTGTGTCACTTATCGCAATCAAAAGGCGCTGCCATAGCTACTAAATTGGCAAACATATACACACACATTGATGGGAGTCCTTACTTGGACGTAATCATTTATGTCACACGTCCAAGTAAGAGTAAATGAACACATGTTCTTACTGAAATGCACGGAATACAAAAAAAAAATTGTGTGGCTTTTAGAAATTCGAAATATATGAACAAATTTCAGAACATTTGAAATAGTTTTCCGAATGATCTAAAATGTTTGTATTTGTAACATCTTAAAATAATAATATTTAATTATAATACAAAAATATAAAAAAAGCTCTCAGAGAATTAGAACATTTTTTTATGCATTAAGAATATAAGTACCCTGAAATTAAGAAAAAAGAAATCCCGTTATTAGAAAGACACAACATTCCGTTTTTAGAAATATGCTTTCTGAATTATAAAATTATAAAGAGCACCAAAAGTATGCGGAGTTTCCAAAATTCACCATGAATTTTTCTCAGTACAAATTCTGACTGAGAATAAACTATTTTGTGTACGTGTGAGTGTGTGTGTGTGTGTGTGTGTGTGTGTGTGTGTGTGTGTCTGTGTGTGTGTGTGTGAGTGGTTGACGCTATTCACAATATAACCTCACAAGGAAATTAATATGGCCGCAACCTTAATTTGACCCTAGAAACCAGAGCCAGGCAACCATGCAAATAGTCTCATTAGGGCAAGTGGAAGAGGTGCGTAGGTGCGGCTACAACAATGCAAAATGCACTCAATCTTGCAGCCCGGTATTATTATTTATGGAAAAAGGTGAAAAGTATAAAATTGTCGAATTAGATCAAGCATTTGTATATTTCAGATGTTATAAATGTGAAAGCAAGCTTTTATTTCAAGTGTTTTAAATTAAATTCAAAGCCATATTTATTATGTGAAATAAACGCATGAATGTTATGGATATATGTAGATATATATATATATTTATATATATATATATATATACATATGTTATGTATGTATGTAGATATACCAGCTAATGTGGTAAGGACTGCAGCTAGTTTCATAAATTGTTAAATGCCTTCGGGGCTCAGAAATGACGTAGCCCTTCAGTGCTTGTGGGTTTATTTGTGTTGATTCTAATAAAAAGTCAATAAATAACTTGATATTAAATATTTACAAAAATGTGTTGAGCCATGGGAATGTTGGTTAAATAGCAACCGGATGAAGGTCACTGGACCTAAGGACTATCCCAGTGACTTAAAGCGCTTTAAGCGATATTCTTGGGAAAAGAAATATAAATTGAAGCAGAAAGTGAAACTAAAGCTAAAGACAACCCAAAACCAATGGCAGGAACAATGCGGGAATAATTTCATTTCGGGTGATATAAGTAATGTTCAAAGGTAATGGGTATTGTTGCTGTTGCTGTTGGTGTTGCTGTTGCTGTTGCTATTGATGCATTGCCATTGCCGCAAAGAAATCATTCGGCTGTAAGCGACGTCCAACTTCCACGATATTGACCATTTGGGCCTTACAGATTCGCCAACGACAATTGCCTGGTGCGGTTGTTGGGCGCTCAGAACGCTTCCGCTTCCGTTTCCGCGTCACTGAGTTTGACTGTGTGAAACATTTGCGGACCGAAACGCGTAAAACTGTTGTAAAACAAAGTCAGCACCAACTGAAAAGGGACAAGTGGTAAATGCCGCCCCATCCCACACACTTAACTTTTTACAATATTGTAACATGGCAAAATAAAAAAGAAATAAAAAAAATATATAAAAAACATAAACACCGATGAAAAATTTAAAGAACTGTTTGCAGAGAGACATAAGCCAAGTTATAGCAAGATAGCTTTAAGACAGCGTCTAGTTCGCCTACAGACGGACGCACATGGCCTTAACGACTCGGCTAATGATGCTGATGAAGAACATATATATTTTCAATACGTTGCAAACTTCAAAACTTTAATGCCATTCACAAGGGTATAATAAAACAAATACGAATGGCATTTGTTTTTTCACGTGTGTGCGTTTTTGTGTGCTTGTGGGTGTCTGTGTTTGTGTGTGCGTGTGCGTGTGCGTGTGTGCTTGCTCATGTGGTTTCTGGTGTTATTTCGAAAAATACAGGTGGGCAAAAGAAACCCTTAAGTTTTGTTATTGGACGAAAGCTAAAGCTAACATTAAGTTCGAATTCCAAAACAAAACTGTTGAAAGAGCTTTATAGATACGTATGCCCGTCCACCTATGTATACAGAGTAACCGCATACAGGAACAGTGTGTCCTTGACATTTTGACTATCCAGGTGGCTTGGCACAGCTACAAACTTATTCTCAACTAGTTTCCCAATGGCATTCAAAACAATTCTCTTCAAATATTATTCTCTAAGTTGACTCGTAACGGACGCTGGGGGTTAGATTAAAGTCTCAAAGATAAAACTCCACTGAAATTGATTAAGTCACCCAAAAATATAATCGGACTCGTAGAATCGTTGGTATTTAATTTTTTTAAATTTTTTTACATACGATTTATTCTATACCCTCTTCATATTCCCAGGATATGAGAAGTGTAGCAAGAGCAACACTAGCCGGAGATGGTCTGAACCGTCACATAGATATGGTTCCAGCGGATGTGCAATCAAGGCACAGTCACGGTTTTTGTTATATCCCATTGCACTGGCATCTGAAATACTGAGAGTGTGGTTGAGTGGTCTTGTTCGTGGCGGTCAGACACACGTTCAGGCCAAAATAGTTTTCATTGCATACGTGAAAAGGTGAAGAGGTTACGACTACGTACGTGCCCGCAACAGAATTCAAACGCCGTGTTGTGCAAACTATTTGCGAAGCCTTTCAAAGCTGTCTGCGATGCACATTCAAACCAGTTATCTATCAAATCGGTCAACATCCGTTCCTAACGCCGTTGGCCAAACTGTAAATGCAATAACAGTTCATCTTCCCCCAGATCGTTAAAGGTGTGTGCACAATTTATGCTCTGGCTTTAGTTTGTGCCCCGAAATTATATTTGCCTATCTTACCTTCATCTGCCTTATAGCATATTGTTAGCTCCGATGAAAGTTTATATCCATTGCAACGGACCAACGGGCACAGCAAACCTCTCTGCCACACTTCAAGCGCATATTCTACAAAAAGGCGAACAACGCGGTCAAGCTCAACCTGCCATCATGGTCTATTGGACAGTTATTGCGATAACAGTTAACAGCTGGCATGGGCACACGCAGCACCAATGAACAACCTTCAAATTGAGTGTTTATGCACTGGTCAAGAAAACACACTTTAACAAATGTAGAAATCAAATATCAGGTAAATCACTGCATTTGATTCAGCTCTTATCCTACGTACATCTCTCAGTCGAAACTCAACCGAGAGTGAGTGGTAAACTAAATGTGTGTCGTTTAGTTGTCTAGTTGCATGACCCTCGCATTTCATTTTATTGTCATTGGGTGGAGAGGATTGCGTTTGGAATTCAATTGGAAACCGACACCAGCTACTTGTTGTTGATTGTTAGAAGCACTCAGACTGTTCAGTTATATTTGATTGCATTTATTCTATTTAGCATTCCAAGTAGCCGTAACACAAGAGAACAACAACAACAACAAGGATCTAAGCCACACGGAACAATCAAATTTAAGTTGGGAAATGTCAGCTGGAGTTCCAAGGTAATTGGAACCGGATTTGGTCCGGTCGCTCAAGGTGTATGATAAATAAAAGTAAATAAGCAATATGTGAGGAAACTAAAGAAGAAACTAGGAAAAGGAACAGAAAATGCGACTGTGCTGAGTAAATTCGCAGACTACAATGAATCACAGGAGTCCCAATGTTCATAGGAGTAAAAGGACGATGGAAGGTGAGCATCAGCGCCTCAATCACAAATAAATCGATTATGCAACTGCTTGAGGAGGGGGTGTACGTATGTGTCACAACGGTACTTTATCGCATACTGTGTATATATTCAGTGACCACTTTTAAATGTTTCTCAGACCACTTGCTAATGCTAGCGGCCAAATTGCAACTTAATTCTAATCAAATATGCTTGTGGCATGTCATGCTTACCAGTAAAGCAGTAAATAGCAAATAGCTGGCACACGGCCAGGACATGACCGGGACACACAAGTTTAATGTCTGGTGCAGAAGGCTGCTGAAATGGAACTGGCTACCTGAGCTCCCTAGCCAAGCAACGTTTGTTGGAGTAGCACTTTCGAATCGACAATTCAATTTCAACTCTACATATAGAGTCTAAGGTTTGCTTGCGGCAGCATATGCATATGAATCTTCATCTTCATCTTCATCATCATCTTCATCATCATCATTTTCGTTATCTCCACAGTCAACACAAGGGTCAAAGTTTGGCCAGCCACTTCCTGCCATCAGTCGAGGGCATTCAATTGGCCCCCATCTTTGACGTTTGTTTATTTAATGATAGACCACTGGGAGCTGATGCCTCTAACGGGCGTACGCCAGTCTGCCTCTCTCTCTCTCCCTTCTTCTTTTGCACTTTTTCGGGGCAGTGGACTTTGCCAGACAGAATCTGGGGAGCTGTAGTTCTCGACGCGTGTCTTGAATATTTATTTGCATTTGATTAAAGTCTCAGTTTCATTCGGTGTTTATTTGATTGAGACATTGGACGAGCAGAAAACAATCGTAAAAATTTGGTCAAGGCATCGCCGACCATTCTCAAAGATTGAGATACACTGCAGAGTGGTCGGCTTGGTACTAAATAAAGCTGGATGATTAATAACAAAATCTGCCTCTTTAAGGCAAAAGATTTATTTATATTTGGCTCTGCGAGAAAATGGGAAAACCCATTCAATAAATCATGAATGTTACTTTGCTATAGATCAATTGCGGTTACAATTTATGCACGGTCTTGTCCAACGGCAACGGTAAATTGATGAGGTCTTCAGCACAAAAACTTCATGAATAATGTCACCTGATGCCAACAAATGGCCTCATTAAGCTGCCAATGTGCACTCGTTTTTCTTGCCTCAGATAGTATGACGACTATTTTGTCTGAGACATAGATAGTGTATACAGTATTTCCTATATATACATGTATGTATATATTTAATTGTGGCATTCATGAGACCCCAATGCACTGATCTCATACATTGCAGATTTTTCGCACTTACAGCGAGTTCCACTTAGAATTTGCCATTTGCCTGGACGCACACTAACCAAACACATTCTGTTGAACCTTAGTCCCACAAACCAAAAACAAACTCAAATCCAAACCCCCAGCAAAGAAAGCAAACACAAATCCAAGCATTCGAATTTACTGCCACGCTTTGAGCTCAGCAATTTTCCTCTGCGATTTCATACCCTTCTTGCGGTATTATGATTTTCCCAAGCATTAACATATCCAATTCCTATGTCTTTAGAATAATAAATTGTATGGAAAAACACGTTGCTTTGACAATGAACAGAATATTATGTTTGCTCGCAAGGGTATCTCATATTCAGCATCAACAGGATATGTGTGGGCTAGTCGTCATTTTTTATTTTTGCCAACGCCGCACAAAACGTCATGAAAAAAGCCGCATGAAGATAGATGCAGGCTTGGCGTAATAGTAAGTTATATGCTCGGAAATTCTAAACGCAGTCACAATTTGTTTTATTTCTGTGACAGTGGAAAATAAATAGGGAATCAGGCAACAACGGCATGTGGCATTGACAACACTTTTCCTTGGCCAGCATGTGGTTTTGCCCATTTCTTCATTTACCAGGTACACTCTCTTCTTAACTTTAATAGCCTAAACCCAATAAAAAAATTGGCAACATGATTTTTATGACGTTGTGCAAATCTATTTAGTAGATTATGCAACCCTATCAAGTACATGAATTCCTGATTATAGGGTATCTTATGGCCTAGCTCTCTCTCGACTTAGAAGTTTTGTTTTCTTTCTGTTCTTTCTCTCCAGCCTGCCTGTGTGTGTGTATGTTCTTCTGCCTGGGAACGCGGGTCTCATAAATTAAATTACTTAAGGGACAATGAAAATGCTGAGCGAAAAACTAACAACTGTCCGTTTAGAGCCGTGCTTCTTCCGCATGCTGAGACCCACACGAACGAGAGTCAATCAACGAGTTTCTGGATTTAATGACAAGTGTTTGAAACCAATGTATTGCCCAATATGGTGGCTAGAGAGTTCATTCCATGCATATAATTCTCTCGGAATTTTGCAGAAGGAAGGAACCATTATATAGATGTTGAGCTCACAATAAAATAAGTAAGAAGAACTACTAACAAATACGTAGGTTATCTCCAATACAGTAATACACCCAGAAAAAAGTTCGATATGAATTTTGGAAAATCGTTTTTGGCGCCAATAGTAACTTACTTTATTATTCAGTAATAATTGTGTCTTCCAGCGAAATTTGTTTTTCTTTAAATTCGGATTTTCGGTGATTCGAGCATGAGTTGAGTAACGTCCTGTTGAGTATGCACTCAGCTCGCTCAATATGCCACACCACAAATTTATAACTGGGGCAGCCCAAATGAGCGCTTTAATTGCAAGCTGAACGAGGACAGCAAATGCAAACAAAATGTCAGCCAAAAGCCGGTTACGTTCCGGACAAGGGTCACCCGGACTCGGTTAAGGGCCAGCGCTGACAACTGGATTGGAGGAGGCAAGGCTTGTGAATCATCAAGAGCACAACTGTGGCGACAATTAAAAGAAAAGACAGCAACTTAGCTTCACCTCGAATCTTATTATCAATTGTTACCTTTTACGTGATGGACAGGAAACGCTGCCCGTTTTTATACCCTGAACCCATTAAAAATGGGTAAAAAAGTTCTTTTTACTCTGCTGACCCTGTGCCTGCCACAAGAAACGAGTGCACTTGAAGACTTTCTCACATTTGGGTGCAAGACTTTTTGAAGGGAAATTTGGCAATAAAAGCAGAATATAGTTAACAACTGGCTTCAACTGGGTATATTGTAGTCAAGTTTACTCAAAACTTACCTTCTCGCATTTGTAGTATCTAGCCGCAATGATCAAAATCAATATCACAGGGGGTGTTATCTGGACTTGTAATCTATGGAAATCTAAGGCGCCAAACCACATATTGGATCTATTCTAGCATAGTCTCATTTTTGAATACATTTCAATGAATTTTAGCACCATTATCAACTTATCTTATCTACATATATGTATATAATGAAATATATTTGCAAAATTATAATTTAAGATTTGTAGTATATACAATGATAAACTTCTACTGTCGCCAAAAAGTTGTGCTCTCATTGACTTTGTGTTTTTTTGTGTTTTTTTTTTTAAGTATTACATTAAAAAAATATAAAAAAATGTCTAACTTCTTGGGTGTATCAATAATAGAGGACCCTACGTCGTTGCTCACTGATAGCTCGGGCGATAGCTTCAGTAACCCAGCATTTGAACGAGGAGCTTATGTCGACATATCCACATCCAGTTCCAGTGGTGAATTGCCAATGAATTCAACGATGCATGATGCCTCCTACTCAATCGTCGATCCATTCACATATGCACTCAATTCTCGTCAATCTGGAGATTCACTGATTGATCTGATTCATCTGCCTCAGATACGTAGTCCGCCTCGTCGATCTGCCCGATTGATGGAGCCGGATGCCATAATTGATTTATGCACACCGGACGCACCCGTTCGCCGTCAACAGGTGGATAAGCGTAACACCAGCATCGATGATCCCTACAAGTGTCCGATTTGCTTGGAAAGTGTGCTGAAGTGGGAGCCATCTGCGACGAGTTGCGGCCACGTCTTCTGCAAATCGTGTATCGTAGCCGCTACCCAGGAAACCCACAAGTGCCCCTTGAGCAACAAGATGATAACCAAGAATTCCACTCTCGTATTTACCTGTAAGGTTGACACACATATTAAGGATCGATTAATTTTGAATTATACGCTTCGGCAAACGAAAGACTTGTTCCTCATAGTTTTTTAATATATATTTTATTTGTAATGTTAATAAGTAAAGCACTGCCTACTATTCCTACGATGCAACGTTGTTTCACATTCAATCGTTTCCTTTACCTGTTTATTTCTAATACCAAAACAAAATTATATAAAAAATCTTTTAAAATACGAAAATTCGTTCCAAATAATCTTGTGCATAATGTAGTTGAATAATAATAATTCAGCTGAAGAAACAGACGATAATTACTTGCCAGCCTATTTTGGCGGTATGGTGGCCAAAATCTTTTTGCATATACATACATATATCCCAAAGGACCTCCTCGCAATCGTTTGCCGCTAGAATCAATTCATTTTGGGGAAACGTATAACCCTCGTATGAATTACTGTGAAAAACCGGTGGTTCTCTTAGGTGAATATGACGACAACGCGGAAATTGCCGCGTCCCAGTTGGACGTGGGCTGAGAGTCTGCTAAACAGTCTGAATTCAAGTCCTTATTGGCGCTATTGGATGAATAGGATCTGGAAGTTGACGAAGAGACTGATAAACGGTACTGGAAGTGCACTAAGAAGAAGAAAGAAGACGAAGTGGACTAAGATAGACTGATTTCAAGTCTCATATTGGTGTTATGGGATGAAGCGGGATCTGGAAGTGGATTACGTGTCAACTGAACCGTCAAACTTCAAACGATAATTAGTTAATTTTGTTTATTTTTGCTTGCAACCTTTGGAAGTTTTAATTGAAACATGAAAAGTACTTAATAGTTAATTAAAGTAAACAAAAAAAGGTTAAAAAAAGCGATGCAATTTTTACATATTTACAAGCACAACTACACACAAAGAGTTTATCATTATCCCGCATTATAGTTGCGGACTGTCTGCGGCGGCAGCACTGTTTGAATATACCACGGAGTTGAAGACCTGGTCTTGGCGGGAGCGCGTCCGCCAGGTGTCCATACCAATGGCCAGGCCGGGTGCATTGGACATGGCCGCCTGGCTGGCCGAGAGCGCTCCTCCAGCATTGGCGCTACGATTCCACGGTAAACCCTTGAACGTGTCTACAAAGGCACGCCGGAAGCTGGCGTTCATGAAACAATAGGTGATTGGATTACAACAGCTCGACGAGTAGGCCAGCAGCTGCAGAAAACTGATCGATGTGTAGTCAATGTACTCATACAGTGCGTGTCCAATGAACATGCTCAATGTGTTGATCACATACAGTGGCGTCCAGCATATAAAGAACTCTAGGACAAGCACAAACAGCATCTTCACCACCCGTTTCTTGCTCTCCAGCGTCTTAGCTTCGTTAGATCTGTAAAAATAAATTTGAGGTTGTAGCTAGGATCATCCATGATCATCGTGCAAAGTAGTGACTTGACAATAATAATAATATATTTCTTATAACTATTTAGGCTGCCAGATGTTCAACCCGGTAATGGAATAGGAACCGCATGTTGACCAATTGAAATGTAGAATCTGAATCGGATCCGATCTGTCTGTCTGTCTGTCGCCAATTCCGATATTTCGGAAAGTGTAAGTCGATAAATCCGAATGTCTCCCACAATTTTAAATATAGACTAACCAAACCAAGAAGAAACTTGGTCGTAACCATTTTTGGAACAGGCCCACAACCGCCGCCCCCAGGAAATGCGCATATCTCCCACAATTTGTAAGCAAGAGTCAATGTATAACAGAAGTATTATTCCCGATTGGAATACCATATAAAGTTAGTAAAAATATGGGAATCTCTTTTGGAATTTGTGTACCTTACATACCGAAATCGGAAAAGAATCCTAAATTCCTTTCGCTGAGTCAAAAACGCTGATATATTATAAATACATTATACAAGTTGCTTCAAAATACTTAGGAAAACATCAAATTATTGCAACGTTTATACGCCAGAAAATACCAAAAATAATAATTGGTTATAAATTACCCAAAAATGAAAAAAGAAAAATAAATAAATAAATTATACAGCAAAGTTTTAAATGTATTTAATTTGCTGATATAATTAATGATATCTAAAACGGAAAATAGCGAGGAAAAGTGGTCCGTTTCAATCAAAAATTAATTTTGGCTGACTTGTAAATAATTTATGACTATAGCTGAAGGTGAAAGGTCAAGGATCTGGGCAGCTTACCTGCGCAGCGCTGCGTCGTGTATACGCAAACTTGGCGATGAGTTCGCCGCCTTGGCCAATGTCACCGTTGTCGGTGTCGTTGTCAATGTTGTTGTCGTTGTGGTTGTTGTCGTTGCTACTGTTGTTGTTCCGCCAGTCGTTCCGCCATTGTTGTTGTTGCTACTCTCTGCGAACAATACATTAAATGCGCAAATTTCTACATAAATAACGTTGGGCAAGGGCGTAACGCGTATGGGCGAATGGGCGTGTCCAATACTTACCACTGTACTCGCTAATGGCGTTCAGCACCAGAACACAACTGCTGCTGCCGGGTGTGGCGGTTATCGCAGCTGTTGTCATTGCTTGAGCGCTGCCACTGCTATGGGGCATCCTTGGTTCCTTGCCCACATCCATGCCCACGTACAGGGTGCGTGTGATGAGTATATAGGCCACACACAGCACCAGCAGTGGCAGGACGAGCAGTATGAGGTCCAGCATTATATTATAGAAGCGCTCGTACCCCTGATCGGGCCAATGTTCACGGCACTTGCAATACCCTGGCAGCAAGTCAATGAAATACCAAAATAATCCAGCAACCAATTTTCAGCTAGCCCCAAAACTTTCTCACTCACCTGGCCGGCTCGTTGGTATCAATTGACTGAATACCGCAATGGGGGTCATGCATAAGATGCCACCGAGCCAAATGAAGCCGATTATCTTGTAGGCATGACTAATTGTCTGCCAGGACCTAGACCGCAGTGGATGACAGATGGCGTAGTATCGCTCACAACTGATGGCGACAAGTGTCCAGGAGGAGACAGCAACTGAAGCCGCTGCAAAAATGTTGTCAACGCAAATAGAACTCGTTAAATATCGATTGGGAAAATCAACAACAATTATTTTGCTATTTATTATAATTATTAATATATATTACATATTTATGTATTTATGTATACAATCTATTTATATATTTATAAATCAATTACAGTGCGCTTCTCGCTGAAAGTGGCTTCGCATCAAGTCAACCAAATATAATATGTAACTAATCAAAACAATCTTTATCAAATGCACAAAATACATTAAACAATTTTTGTTTTGTCTTTGGCTTTCACATCCAAAATGGTTTGTGCCAGCAGCAGCATTGAGTAATGAATTTGTCGATATGGCTAAAATGTGTTTGGCATGTAAATTGCCAGGCATAGAATGTTCTATTAGCATATGGCATATGAGCTAAGACATAAACTGAAACAATCGCGACAGTATCGGGTGGGGAAATGAAGGATCTGCTGATTAAAGTCGTAATCAGAGCAAATGTAAACGGGCACGACCACAATTTGGCCATATGTCATCGGGTTTTTTGGACTTTAGCTGGTTTTGTTGCCGTGTGCGCTGCAGCAACGGATTCGTTTGTGTTTCGGCTGGCTAAACAAATTTTGCGGTATTTATGCTTGGGGTTGGCAGGAGCTCCACATCGTGCGTCGCTTTATTTGCGGCAATCAAATTTTATCGCCCAACTGACGCTTATAAATTTGGGTCTGTTAAAGCGCCTCGCCACGCATACTTATGTTTCCTTCGGGTCTGAGCAGTTTGTAAATGTGTATGTATGTATGTGTGTCGTATATGTAATATGCTTAACACGTCGACGTAAATGCCTGATTTGCAATCTGAATCTGAATCGGAAAGTGCGTCTGAGCCCAAAATCCTGAGGCTGAGTCGAAATTTTGGACTTATGTGGCTAAGCGGGCTTACAAGATGCCCTCAGCAAGCTGGCTGTGCGAGTTACACACAAATCAAATTCAATCAACAACAAATTCTTATGTATATATCTATATATATATATATATATATATATAAATAGACATATGTAAATGAAAAAGTAAACATAGAAATCGAATTTTGTGTTTCATGTTTATTCTATAGTCTTGAGGTGTGCCTGCTGTTTTTTTCTTGTCGTATTTTGATGTCAGTTTTGCACTCGCCAATGCATACACACCCATTCGTACATACACACACACACACACGCACACAGTGCTTACGCCTTCCAACAATCACACGCCCACAATAAGGCGCTTACAAATTGCGTTTGTATTTTAAAATGATTTCATAGCCAAGGCGTTTTGAGCCAATCAATCAAACTGCTTAGCTACTTGCCTACAGTTCAACACACATGCACACACTCACAAACCCACACACACACACACACACACACACACATAGGTTTAGTTTACAAGCAAAACTTGGAATTTTTCAATGCTCAGCAATTCACACGCAATACGGTCTGCAAGCGCATCGCGCTGCCCAAAAGTATGCAACACTCTTATCCACTTGTTCTGCCAATAAATGTTGCATACTTTCGGCTGCACACAGTAAAGCCGGGCAAACGCTGGCAGTGCTGTCATATACAGTGGCTCCTATTCATTTCAACCAATGTCAAAGAAAAAAAGTAATTGCCTGTCATAAGCTAATTATTTATTATTTTTTCAAAAATTACAAAGACAGATGGTTGGTACATATATTAACCACCTAAATTGATATATGACCCCAATATGCGGCTTGCCGTCCATTAAATTGATAATCAGATCAATACAGGCTCATCGAAATGTAATATGTAATTTATTCATTTGAAAAACTATGACTGAACTAACTATCTGAAATGATTTTAAATGTGGAATCTTATATTTAATTGTAATACAAGTGACACCAGAAGAGCTAAAGTAAAAACTGTTGTTTACACAAATTAAAAAACACACAGCAAATTTGACTTCTTTTTTTAAATTGTAAGCAAAATTCACACTAAAATTAAAGAAAAAAAGGGTTTTTTTAAGACACAACTTTGCGATTTTCTGACCCGAAAAACCACCCAAGGCCAATATGCAATACTTGTTTTTTGCAATCTCAAAATTTAATAAAACATATTTAATTTTTTAATATTAGCTATAATTTACTTTATTTGTTTAGCAATTAATTCATATACTAAACAAATTTATATGAAGTAAATTGATTCACTGATTCACAGCTGAAGAATTAAATTATCTTATTTGTGACAGCTGGTGATTTAGATCACATCAAGTTAAGTTAAGTTTCGTTAAGTTCTTAAGGCTTTTCCCAAACTTCAACCGTCGCTTTTTATATAGTATGTGTGTGCATAGACACATGCATACATATATAATGAAAATGTTGTGTGCATGCTCTAGAATGATGAACTTCAACTCGCTAGACGGCAAAATAAAAATTTGCACATAGCTTAAAAAACTTTTCGCACAGGAACACTTGAGACGGAGCAAAGTTTTGATAAACTGATTTTCATTCACTAACATTCGCTGCCGTCGTCTGTCAACTGAGTGCAGCTGCTTGTTGAAAAATGGCATTGCCAAAGTTTTCTTAATTCTCAATCTCAACAATTCTCAACCCTCGAATTCAAGTACCCGGCACGTACCCAGCTCTTAACACTTTGCGAATACTGCGACTCTTGATGCATCAGCTTAAAGTATCGAAGAACTATTTAGCTAGCTTTAAATTTAAAAACATATTTAAAAATACTAATACTTTGGGCATTCAATATGACAGACTATTTATATTTAATATATATATATATATATGTATATATATATATATTTGTAGGTATGATAAACAGCAAGCAAAGAGTACAATTATTTGTCAATTATGGCCGAGCTCCAATCTTCTAGGTTTAGCAAAAAATGCCCTTAGCTTTAAATACAACGTTTAATTCGATGAAAAAGCAAATACTGAAAAAATGCTTCATAAAAGAAAAAACTCGACCTAGATACCCCGTAACCAATGCCTGTCATAAAATGGACGAGTCGTAGATATTCCACCACAAACGTTGAAAATTTACAAAACGTGTGTTGCCTTGTGGAATCCCTTTTATCCAGTTTCAGTATGTACATACATACATACATTCAAAACAAAAGGAAAGCGTTTAAAAAAAACGTTTACTTTTTTGAAGTTGTTCGCAATCGAAATTGAAATTTAAAAGCGAAATGGATAAAAGGCTCAATGGGAGCCCGCACATTTTGGTCACTTTTGGAATTTTATTGCTTTGGGGAATGGAATGCAATTTGCGCAAAAACAAAATAAACATTGTATTTATTTATTTTTGTTTTAAATTATACGGGCTGAAGCTGGGTAAAATTTAAGGCACTTATTGAAGCTTTGTGAAACAGCAAACTGGCAAATTTGATTAAGTACAATAGACTTAACAGATACTGCCAGTTACTGGCAGTATTTAGGCGCTACAATGGCAGTTTCTTCCTCGCTCGGAGCGATGACGAGAAAATTTTGCAGCATTTCAAAATTCAAGTCCGGCACACCCCAAAAAATGCGATTTAACTCAAAAGTGAAACAAACTTGGCAAAGTGCTCGGCACCCGCCTGTTTATCAAATTAAGTAAGTATTTTAAAGTTTCTACGTAAATTTAATTTCTGTGCGGGTGTTGTGTGTGTCACAAAACTTTGTTTAAGCTTAGCTGAACAACCCAACCCAACGATGTCTATCTTTTGAGTTTTGAAGTTATCCAAGTGTTATTAAATAGAATTTGGCATTTAGCTACGCATTTAAAATGCAACCAAAAATTTCGAAACACAATCACACTCACTAACCAAAAATAAAAGTTCGCAAGTCGAGTCAGCATCAGTATCAGCATCAAATGTGAATTCATTAATAAGTTTATTTTCAACTAAGTTTCAACGGCAGTAACTTTTGTCTGGCAAACCCAGCAAATGCGCACAGACAGTCATCTGTTCAACTGGACGGGCACAGAAACCCAAAGTCATTAGCCACAAAAACAAAAACTTTAATTTGAGCTTTTGATTTTTTTTATTAAGAGTTGTTATTTATGCGCAAATTAATTAATAAAATAAAAAATATATCAGTTTCTGTAACAATAAATGAGTAATTAAAATTGAGATATGGACTCAGCTTATTTTCATTATTATTTTTATATATTTTTTCGGAGTATAAAAGAAATAAAAAATAAAAAAAACATATAAACTGGAAATAGCGAGAAACATATTTAATTAATAACAATTGAGAATCCTGTAGTCGACTAAACCTAAACGAGGTCACCAAACTATAAGCAATCAACTCACAAACATAAAAATATTAAGAGCAAAAAAATTAAATTATCGTTAATATTCAAACCAATTAAATTATAAATAATTTACTTCAAGTTCAAAGGCATAGGTATATTATAATTTAAAATGTAAGCAAAATAATGTGAAATATAAAACCAGTTTAAGTATTAAAATGGAAAATAAATGCTAATGAAGACAAATGATTTTGAAAAATGTTCAGTTTGTGATTAATTTATCAGTTTATTTAAGCTAGTGCATGAACTCAAAAGTGTAATGCTCATTTTTTTTACTAAAGTAAGTACAAAAACAACATTTTAAATTTGATAAAAAAAAATAACAAATTTACTTTTTTATTTACACAATTAATTTGCTGTAGCCGAATATTAGAAATTTGGCTTGGACAAAGTTACTTAGACACAAATTCAAGTCAACTTTAAATGTTGTATATTTTGCTTCTTTTGTTTGGTTTTTTTCCGGTGGGAAGCATGTGTTAAACGAAAGTTTTAATATGAAAAATGCAAAATGTTTTTTTAGCTTGCGGCAAACACATGAAAATATGTGTGAAAAAGTGTGTCTTGTGTATATGTGTGTATATGCGGCCAAACAAAATAACAAGGACTTAGACCCGAACTTTTAATATATTCTGGTTCATAGTCAGCCATGAAATAACGACAAAACACACATTCTGCACACATTCTCCTCGGTCCATATTTACCTTTTTGCACAATTTTTGCTTTAATAGTGGCTTAGATTGCTGTTGCACAGAAGCAGAACAGCAGCCAGCAAATACTGCACACAAAAAAAAAAACAATCTAAATTCAAGAAAATCGACATACTTTTGGCGTAAAGTTTAGATCAAAAAGTAAATTTCTAAAACGAGGGTTTTTCTTCTCTTAATTACACACATTTACATTTTCCTAAAATTAAGAAAAGTATAGATTGTTTATGAAACATATAATTTAATTTTTTGGAATTTAAGAATTCCTTTTTTTATTATTATATTTCTTGACAATTTTTTCTATTATTAAGAATTAAATATCTGAAAACTTTAGGAATATTTGTGTTATTAATACCAAACATCAAAAATGCTTCTAGTTTTCAGGGTGTTTATTAAAGTTGAAGACGATACTTTTTCCAAGTGTAGGCAAGTGTTACAATTTGCCTAATGAGTTTTTGCTTGGACTCAACTTACTCGCATCTCTTTATCTGTCTCTCTCTCTCTGTCTCTTTCTCTCTCTCTCTCTCTCTCTCTCTCCCTCTCTCTCTCTCTCATACGCTTTTTTTCTCTCGATCTTACTTACACATCTTTCTTGATAGCGCGACTTTTGTACAAGAACACACCTGAGCTTAGGCCCCGATTGTGATTGTGATTGTGTCGCACAAGGGTACAATGAATTTAGATGCTCCAACAGGCATTAGGGCATGACATGGCCAAATGCAAGCGCCACTTGCCACTTTAATAGCAATGTAAATGAAATGAAATTAAAGTACAGTCATTAGCACAGACGAAGCGAACTGAGCCAGGCCAAGTCGAGCTGAACCGAGCTGGGTCGAGTTTCATTGCGAAGGCTATTAAGGCTGAATGGCACTACCATCGTCCTATTAAAATTGATTGCTAATAAACGCAATTACACCATAATTAAAATGATATATTTATTTACACAAGCCATCAAATGTTAAATGCATACATATACTAACAAAAAACTGAGTGAACGAAAACAATTTTTCGAAAATTATAAAGTTTTTTTTTCTAATTTCAATTAACATATCTTCTTATTCTTGAAAAATATTTGAATTTAAAGTTTAAGTGCAAAGTCTTATTTTTAGGAGTATCCATTCTGAAATTAAGAAAGGGTGACAAAATTCGATCTCTCTGAGCCTATATTATAGTTGAAACAATAACCCAACATATTTATAAATATAAATATACTTTCTGAATAATAAGTTGAGTTATTGAGTTGGCGCCAAAACTTAAGCGATTTTATTTGAGTATACAGTCAAATACTTGCATCCATATCTATCTACAATACAAAATCAAATCCAATGAATCAACAAAATTCACATGATCCAGAAGTGATCAGCTTATTGGAATACAACTATCGCAGATACATACATGTAAGCAATTTAATGTATTTTCTTTTTTTTTCAAACGGAGCAATAAGTGTCATCTTAAAACGCGATTTTTATTGACCATTTTAGGGATTTAGCCGCTTTCCGATAAATACTTTCGCAAATAAGCTTGTTTGACTTTTTTCCAACTGCTTTCCGTTGCCAAATAGTGTAAGCCAATTATAGTAATGGAACACTAAAATACAGTCACGATGGGTTTCTCTGTATGTACATATATTTATGCTTAACTCCAAGCGATGCCTTTAAATACTTCCAATTATCAAAAAGGACAAATATTCAGACGGGTAAGTGTGTGTGTGTGTGTAATAAATAATTAAATTTGGAAAACCGCTTTATTAAATTTTCCCAGACCTTGAAAAAATTAAACGCTTGTGTCCGAATTCCAGTTGAGTACCATATACAAATTCAATCTGAATGAGGAATTAGCGGCATTTTGCGTAGCTGGCTGGTTCGTCCTTATCTTTAAAAATAAATAAATAAATTTAGCAAAGCACTCTGAAAACTGGAAAGTTTTTCTTGTTAGAATTCTGATAATACAAAAATCAACCTGGAAATGTATCACATTTTTTCGAAGTTTTACAAGAAGTGTTCCCTGAAACACAATGGTTTTTAGAAAAACACTACCTTCCGTTTCAGGAATATTCTTTCTGAATAATAAGTTGATGCCCAAAGACCATTTTCTAAAAGTTAAACCATTTGTTTTAATTTTTTCAAATTTTCTTGAATATTCTTTCACGACTTTTTTCAAAAAGCAATTTTCCCAAAATATTTATATGCTTTCGCTTTTGATTTATTATATTGAACTTTCCTCATTCTATCGACAAGATGAATGTAAAAAAAAACTTGCTTTTAAAACTTAAAAATAGGGTAGCGATGAGTCGAGAGCTCGCTTGTTTGTATTATGTTGGGATGCTGGATTTAAATTAAATGCTTTCGTTGACTTGTGGTTGTGTCACTAAGCCCGCTATTGTTGACCATTGTGATATAGTGGCAGGATAAGCTTGTATATATGTTAGCAAGAGCCTACGCAACGAAATACCAATAAAATAATTTCACATTAAACACAAAAAACGAAAATAAAACTTGCTGCCAAGTCAGATTCTATTAAAAACACATTTGCCACACAGGACTCAGACTTCAGTGTCCGTTTCAGCACCCTCACTTCGTGGGTGCAAAGTAATTTGGCGTCACACTTTTGTCAACTTAAGGCGCGCCAGAAAATGGAAATGAAATTTATTTTGAATTCTTGGCAGCTTTGGGAGTCGAACGCTTCAGCTTCAGCTGGCCAGACAATTAGGCGGAATTAGGTCTCAGCGCGCTGCTTATTGTTGCTTATGTTTATGATTATGTTGTAGGCGCATTAGCAAGCATACACACACACACACACACACACACACACATCTGCCCACACACAAATTTATGACTACTGCGGCCTCTCAAGGCCGATGGCAAATTGTATTTAGAAACTTATGTAAGCCAAGCCAAGCCAAACACCAAAGAAACAATGAGCCTAACGCTGAGACTGCTGTGGTACGGCATACTCGACGGTAGGTTACCCCGCAGTTGTTAATAATAATGAATTTCCTTTAAATTTTAGAATTGTTTCTAAAGTTTTCAACATAATAAGTTTCAATCTAATGCAATCAATATTATGAATAGCTTTAATGACTTCAAGTTGGCTACGCAATGTTTGACGGTTTAACGCATCATGGAAAAACTCGATGGAAAAATATTTCGATATTAACTGTTTAAGTTCAGAAATACTAAACACATGCATGCTTACACTTTTTTTTAATATCTAAACTCAGAAAAAAATAGCACAGAATTTAAGAAAACACCATAGTAACTCACCTTATTATTCAGAAGGTATATGTATGAAACCGAAGTTTGCGTCCTTCTAAAAACAAGGGTTTCTCATTTCGTAATTTCAAGATAAATATTAATATAAATATATGGAACTCAAATTCACGCTCTAATATAGAAATTTCTCCACTATTTTCGAAAATTGCACTTTCACTTTTTAGAAAAATGTTCTATTATTAAGAAACATATTTCTGAAAAGTCGAAAGAAAAAATAATCGAATTTTAAGAAATTTTGTTTGTATGCTTGGAAATTATTTCTAACAACCAAAAAATATTTTTAGTTTGCATGGCGATTTTCTGATATTCAGTTCATTTTTTTTCTGAGTTCAGAGTGACAATTTTTTTGGCACATTTTGAATGCATAACAATCAAACTTATGGCCGAAAAAGGATGCTCTAATAAGTGACTCGACACAAAGATGAATATGTAAAAATGAAAAAACTATTCCAAATGCAATTAAAGAGTATATTAAAAAAGTGAAATTATGCAACACACTTGGGACATTTATCAAAATTTGTTTCTGAAATTGCGAAAAGCTTTTCGTTTTGATGGCAAATCTTGAATAATCGCACATTACAAGCAGCAATATATAAATGTGTCTTCATTTGTATGTGCAACGCATATGGTACTTGAAATTGGTGGCACATGCTTAATAAGTGGCAAATGGATGCGAAAATTATCATAATTTCCGAAAGGTTAGTGCAATACAATAATATTGTAATACGCAACACGCTTCCAGATTTTATCTTGGGAAATATGATGGCATATAATAATATGTAAGAAGCCACATTGCGTATACGCAAAGTGGTGCCCTAACAAAGTGAAGACTGGACGCTGGACAGAGCAGCGCGGACGCCAGGCGTCTGTGATTTCATTTTTCTTATTTTGCAATTTATCACTGTTTCTCTTTTCTGTGTTTTTGTTTCCATTCCTACATGATTGTTCGGTTACATGTTGCTTGTGGGACGCCTTCGCATTTGCTTTGCATGTCATTTGCATTACAAAAGAGCAGCACAAATGAGAATCGGCACCACGAATCATCGTGTGGATAGGGATGCCAAATGGCAATTGCAAAAAAAGGCGACACAAAAGGCGGAAAAGAAAAAGTCAAATTGAAAAGAAACACGTAGCAAAAGCTTTCATAAGCAAGCCGAATATTACATACCCTTCCAGAATGCTTTCAAATTGTGAACGTTTAAATTTCATTGTAAATTAAACCGAGGGAATAAGTCAATCGTTAAGAATAACGAATATAAACTCCTATTAACTGATAGATACATAATTATACCTTATCGTATATTTTAACATCAGTTGTGATAATACTGTGAACGCCAATCTTGATCCTACAACTCATCAAACTCATCTTTTGACAGATTATCGCTATGACAGCTATATGATGATGATGATGACTGTTTCGATTGCCAAAAACAACAACATAACACCCTTATTTTCCGAGTTTGGACTGGGTATCTTGTCAAAAAGAATATTCTTCTCATACTAACTCTAATACGCAAAGATATTCCAAGAAACAAGAAGAAACTTCTTTTGAGACAAGACTCTTAAATCTGAAAAACATTTGCCCATCTTTGCTCTTCGCAGCTGGTACCAACTGTCTCATAAGCTAGGCAAAATTTAAATTATGTTTATCATGAATATATCTATTCTCTGTGGAGCCGAAGACAAACGCAATTTGTGTATGATATATGAGCATCTGGGTACACAATATTTGATTCTCCCTGCTGGCACTCTGATATGCTTAGCACACTTTCAGGCTGCAATTGAAAAGCGCAGACATTCAAATAAAATTGTGAAGCGTTTTTATTTCTTTGTATATAAATTGTTATTTAATTTGAGCAATTTTAATAGGAGTCGCAAATGTGACAAACAGCAGCCACAGGCGACAGTCACACCGCCCACATTCAATGGACGTGCACAACAGGAGGAGGGGCGCGGAGTGTTATAATTGTAGAAATAAATTTCTACCACCTCCACTCTGCCTGACATTTCAACTAAATAAAATGAAACAGTCCCAGATTCAGGTATATACACTTCGTCTGGTTGTCAGCAATAACACGTACCTGACCACACACACACACACACACACACACATTATTAGCGGCACCTCAAATGTCAGATTTGTAAAGCCATAAGAGATTTTCTGTCAAAGAAACACATTAAATAAATAAAGTCTAAATTTAAGCTAAGACAAAAAACATTCCCCAGATAACTGCTACAGCAATTAAATACCTATCATCTGAATTATTGTGTATGCTTAGAGTCCTGCTCCTATCCAATCAGTTTCACATAAATAACACTAATTTTCAATCATTGAAATTGAAGCGTTTTACTTAATTCACTTTCAGGCAAACATTTAATTATAAAAGGAAACATTAACTTAATAAAGTTATTGAAATTAGTTAATACTCATGGAGTCCAACAAAGGATTTATCTTATATGCATGTTAAGTTCTCTCAATCTTCAACAAAAAATTATTTAAAAGCTTGGAGCATTTAGTGAATCAAATTAATAACATTTTCAATATATGCATACATGCATTCATACATATGCATGTCATATAAAATGTATACATATGTTGCTTTTAAATACGTGAATTAAAAATTTAGTTTTCGTTAATTTGATAAATCCTGCATCTACTTATTTTTGACGACTAATAGCAAGCTTCTGGCTAACTTTGTAATACTCTTTTAAGCCCTTTGTCATGAGGTCACGCACTGCAAATGTTTATTTTTGCGGTTGCAGTTAAATAAAAGTAGGATTTGCTAACCTCATTTGGTAAATTTTTTAGTTTGTTAGTTAGTTATATGTTATATGTGTCAACGATGATTTTTTTTATGATTAACAATTTTGGCAAATAAAATCGAAAACGACCAAATTTGAGTAGTGCCAGTTTGGCTTGGTGGTGTCAATTTATGGCATGTATACTGAGCTAAACGGGTCAGATAACATAATCAAGTCATCCCTAATTACACATCATTAGCCACACATACATAATTACATAATTACCGCCTCAGTCCGTCCAACACACGACATCCGTGAAAAAGGCGTGAACATTCAAGATTGTAATTTGATGGAAACTTACCCTGCGAGAACTGTATCAGCTTGCAGAGGAACTCGCCAAAGATGAAATTGCGCAAGAGTGTGCCAACGAGGGTGACCGGCATGCAGAGGACACCCAGCAGCATATCCGAGATGGCCAAATTGAGCAGATATAGATTGGTAATTGTGCGCATGCGGCGATTCTGCATTAGCGTCGAGATGACCAACAGATTGCCAACAATGGCGCACAACAGGATCACACTGTAGCTGGGTATAAGCCAGGCGGGCATCTCAGTGCTCCCGCCACCACCACCACCGGAAGCAGTAGAACTACCACTATTACTAATACCACTGCCACTTCCGGTTATCGATATGCTCGCCTCGGTGATGGCAAACAGATTGCCAGCGGCAAGGGCATCATCATCCTCATAGATGGCGCTGCTGTTGGCGCTGTTGCTGCTGATGCTGCTGCTGATGTTGACATTTGCCGCGTCGAGTGTCTCGTTGAGCGGCGACAATGTCAGCGAGACAATGTGACTGGCAGCGCTGCGTGGATTGGCATAATAGTCAAGCAATGCTTTGAAAGTGGCCGCCATTTTGCCAGCATCCTCGGCGCTGCCACTATACATGTGTGCGTTTGTGTGTGTGTCTGTGTGTGTGTGTGTGTATTTGTGTTTGGTTTCAGCAAATATCGTTAATTGCTTGCACTTCTTTGTTCGATTTTTGGTTCTGATTGCACTGAATGGAAAACCATAAAAAAAATAAACCACAAAAAGTGTTGCGCGTCGAGTAGCGTGCGCATCGCTTGGCTTCTCAATGTGCGTGGAGGACAATGCTTGGCGAGAAGGTTGGCGTTTGACGATTTACTTCGTAACGGATGTATATACTAAGTCCACAATGTGTACGACGACAGCGATACGCCCACGACAAGCGTCGACGTCGAACGTCAGCGTTGTCGCTTGCTGACCCGCTTCGGTCTGCCTGCGTTACCGTTGCGTTGAACGAGCCGTTGGCAACTAGTCGGCTCAAATGGGCACCAGTGCCGGCGCCTGCGTTGCGCCTTAACGCCAAACTCACCACATGTGGCAGCAACATGCCGCACATCAACATGTTGCTGGCAGTTATGACCAACCAGTGGCCATGCAAGCTTGCATGGGTATTCATCAAATAATCACAATTTGTTATCCTGACCAAAGGTTTTACAATATAGTATTCAAGCCAAGTTAATTAAATGAAAATCTGATTTATATATGTACATATATCTTAACCAGAATCAAACTGCATACATAGGACTGCTTGCCTCAGCTATTCTTCCAGGCTGCCCAAATAATGTATGTTTGAGCCAGCAGAATCGGAGCAATCGGTCGAAAGATTTACAATATATCCATACCTTTCACGGGCAAGACTCGTGTCACGAAACTTGGCCGCAAAGCGAAAGGCCGTATAAGAAACCAAATATTCTCATAGGAAAGAGTTTTAAGTTGTGGAATCATAGATTTTTAAACTTTATAGAAGAGTTTTTAATTTTATGCCAGCGACTTAATGTTTAATAAAATTTAGTTGCCAGCAGATTAGCTCCTGCTTAGAAGGGTATGTAATCTTCGACGTGCCTATGAGAGCTTTTCTGTGCACTGATAATAGTGAAAACAGCTTTGCCATAAGCAAATCAAATTCTATACTTTGGGTGTTTAATAATCCATTAGTGAGAAGATATACCTATTACTTGATATAGAATAAAGGGTTCAACTATATATTCTTAAAATAATCTTGTAGAAATTTAATGTACATTTAAATTATAATACTTTCGTTCGTTACTCTATATTTTCACTCCAAGCTTATTGATTTTTCTTAATCTAGAATATAATCTACAAAATGTCTATAAGAATACTTTTATTTTTTTTATTATATTATTACTATATACTGGAGTTTTTTTTTTAAAAATTATATCTAAAATAATTTAACAAAATCTTTAAAAATCGTATCTAAATCTAAATTGAAAATCGTGTTTTTCATTTGTTACTCCAGTTAAAAATTTTTTTTCATTTTCTTAGTTATTATCTTGTTTTATATATTTTGTTTTCCTTTTCGCCAAACTGATTGCTTCATTCACGTTGAGCTGCTTGCTGCCGCTTCCGAGGGGAAGACGTGGATGACGCTGCCGATGATAAGCTCTGCACCGGATAAACCTTTCCATTGCCCCCCGCTTCGACCCGAAATGCATTGCACAAATGCATACACACACTCACTGACACACGCACACACGTCTGGCTGTTACGTGCGCACTTGATTGCAACGTGCAACGTGCTAGGCTTCAGTTAGGGAGTCAGTCTCTCAGTCTGTCAGTCTGTCAGTGTCAGTAACAGCTTCACTGGCCTTGCCAGTCTAGGCTTCTGCTCTCAAGGCTGAAGTGTAGCTGGTGCGCTGATTGCCTTTGGAAGAATCCGTTAAGCCTGCACCTGAGCTTCAATTGCCCGACCGGTTAATATGCAACTGGCTGTTGCCGCTAAGCGACAGTCTGCAGTCGCAAAAGAGAAACAAGATTTAATAAATCCTAGCACATTCAGCTACATGGAGACATTTTGCTTGATATGTCTGATATGTCTGATATTTCTGTTAATTAAATAATTTTCTACATTCATGTAAACGGTTATGTGTGTGTATGTTAATACATTGGTATGTTGTGATTCCCCAATTAGCAGCTGTAAGCCGAACGTAATCTGCCAAAGCATAAACTAGACATTGTAATCTTTATATATGTATATATGCGTATGCTGGGTACATGTACATACATGAAGTCGTCGATCAATAATACTTTTGCATAGTGCTGCTGCATCCTCACACAGATGCACCCCACACGCGCAAACACACGCACACTCACTCACAGCGGTCTCAAACATTTTGTCAACGGCGCCGTCGACGTCGCTGCCCGCGCACTTTCAACTCTATAACTGAAAATAAAACCAAATGCGGTGGCGGCGCCGTCGCCGTTGACGTTTCATGCTAACACCATCTCTCTCTGTCTCTCCAGTGCTCCCACTAGCGCGCTCGCTCGTGTCCGTTGGCACTGCTGACTACACTGCTCGCTTCGTTTTTTGTCGTTATGCTTTGTGCTGCTTGGTGCGCTGCTTCTGCGTCAGCCACTTCGTTGGAGTTGCACACGCTGCCGGCTCGCATTCGTGAGCAGCATTTCGTGCGAGTCGGACGGAGTCGGTCGGCTATTTCTCGATCCCTCCGATTATATAGCCTGTGTCTTTGTCTTATTATTTTAAAATTTATCTGTTTTTTTTTTGTATTTTATTAATTTTTTGTTGTTTTGTTATTATTTACCGTGACACTAATTTACCTCTGACGTTGTTTGCGTTGTGTGCTCAAACTGTTGCATTCTCAATTTGAAGTTGCACCAAAAAGCCAAGCGGCACAAAATTCATTGAACTCTCCGTTGAGTTGCAGCAACAGCCGCCACTCACAAAGCAAAAGAAGAAGAGCAGCGCAGAGCAGGAGCAGCCACAGCATCCCATTCAGCCAGCAACATGTCAGACGGCATTGAAGTTGAACAAATTGTGGAGACCAAGCCAAGAAGGGTAAGACAGCCTACACACACACACACACACAAAAACACACTCACACTCACACATTTACACTTGCAAGCATACTGCATACACACACATTTACAATACGTAGAAACAAAGATGTGCATATAATGTTATAAGAAAATATTAAGTGCGGCCACAGACGACGAACAAAAAGAATTAGACTTATAAAAGATGCGACAACAGGGCAGTCAAACACCAGCAGCAGCAGCAGCAGCAGCAGCACCAACAGCCGCAGCAGCAAAGCAAAAGAAAATCTGCAGAAACAGATAGAGAGACTGACAGGGAGGCAGACAGCAATATACAAAAAGAGAGAGAGAGCGAGGGAGAACGAGAATGAGAATGAAAGCAAGAATTGTGAGCGGGAGAGTGCTCAAAAGGAAGAGGAAGAGCGCACAGACACAGCCTCGCCAAAAGTTGGAGCCCAAAGTCAAGTGTGCGTGTGTGTGTGTGTGTGTGCGCAAGTGTTGAACTTTAAATAACTGTGACTCCAGAAGAACCGGCCAGGGCCAGTAGCAGAGCAAATGCCGGTGCCGTTGCCCGTTGCCAGACAACGAAAAATCAGAAAGAGAGAATCAGAAGAAGAATAAAAAGAAGCGTGTTATGCGTTCAATGCGGGGGAGGATGCAGCCCGCATGCATATATGCACACACATACATACACACAGCAGCAGCAGCAGCAAAGGGGTGACATAGGCAGGCAGAGATACTCATATGTGGGCATGGTCACATCAAACAACAACAACACCAACAGCAGCAGCGACTCTGCATATCAAGTTCAAGTGCGTACATCACTTTACGCAGGCATACAAATGCAGGATATATAAGCGCATTTCCCCCATTCACATGATCAACTTTATAACTATTTATGTATTTTGTTCATATTTGTTGTCAAACGCAACTAAATTGAAGTTTGTATGCAAGAATATGAAAAATATTTTATTGCAATATACTCGTTGAATAAGCCAAAATTAATACTATATCTAAATCAAGTGAAGGAATAGAGCATGAATTTAATAAGTTTTCTAAAATTAATCAAAAAAAAAAAAAAGAAGCTAGATACGCCCTTGCTGAATACACTTGTAGCTGTATCTTATCAAGCATTGTAGCATGTATCAAGTAATTGTTGCGGTTTCGTTGGGCGAACAACTACTCGCATCGAACATCTCTCGTATCACTCAATGGCAACGCCAAAGTTGTTGGCTACTGTGACGGTATTCGATTGCGGCGCCTGATACACTACTGCGATACGGCTCTGAGTGTGAGTGCGTATGTGCGAATCATTTCAATCGAATCCCCGATTGACTCGCAGCAACACACACGCACACACTCACCATACACAATTAACTCCCATATTAAGCAGCTGTCGAATCGTCATGACTCAAAACTTAAAAAAAAAAAAAATGAGATTTGGTTTCAGTTTTGTTTCTGATACAGAGTTTGCCTTAACCAAATAAAAAGCACATATGTATTGGTTGATTGTTGTCCTCTTAAGCCAAAGTCAGCTTATTTTAATTTATAGAAAATTAATTGCTTTAAATCAGGAATTAGTTTGTAAATTGTACAATGATTTTCGTGCAACACCTTTTTGTGCAGTGTAGTCATATCGATTAAGTCGTTCAATGCAATCGAGTGAATTCATCGAGTAATTTCATTTGCAATTATTAGCGTACATACATCCATGTATTTATCCCACCATACATACATACATACATACATACATACATACATACATACATGTGAATATGCTCTATGTGCGTATGGCTTATGCCTAATCTATCTGAACAGAGGCGTACCATTTACGGCTATAACTCAATCAATAAGTCATACAAAACGCGCACAGCAAAAGCCATGAAAACTGAAACGAAATGCATTCAGACAGGTGCCACAACAACAACCATAGCAACAGCAACAATCGACATTATCAATGCCAATGGCAATAAATAATATTGAATATCGTATATGCGGCGTATGCGCAACGTCTCCAACTGCCCCTAGCGCCTGCTTCTAACGATATCAATGGCATAATTGTTGGAATGACAGGGTCGTAATTTTATAAACTATTATATACATATATATATATATATATATATATATATAGACTATTATTAAGTTTTTCATTAAGGAAATCAATCATGCATTGCATTTGCCCATTCAGCGCAAAACATACACACACACAGATACGCACACTACACACTACATCCTGTTCCGTTGCTTCCTGATTTTCTTCCTTTTCTGATTATTATTGCTCAACTCTCTGTCGCACTCAGGAATGATTCATAAGTCACACAGATGCATGAGCAATGCCAACAGCTAAATAAATAAAATACGAGTTCCTTTGTTTCACTGCAAACCGACTTAAAAAAGGAAAAACTAAAAGCCACAACTGAACACACACACACACACACACACACATCTCAAAATAGCAACTCATAAAAAAAAGAAAAACACCACATTACACCCCATTATGCCGGCCTCCATTCCCCAACCTCACGCCTCAATGGGGCAAGCGAAAGAGGCGCTGATTCAATCATTCGGTTTGTGGGCATCAGTTGCAACAGCTGCT
The DNA here is from genome assembly GCA_035042145.1 of Drosophila kokeensis. Lineage (NCBI taxonomy): Eukaryota > Metazoa > Arthropoda > Insecta > Diptera > Drosophilidae > Drosophila > Drosophila kokeensis. The sequence goes on along the minus strand of JAWNLT010000086.1, from coordinate 3,105,897 downwards.
GACACATTCTCTGCGAGAACCGCACTCATTGTAGGTGGCAACAGAGCTAGCTGATATTAGAAACGTTACTTGTTGGCTTATCTGATTCATTATCAAACTCTTAATATCCGCTTGCCAGATGCTTGAAACAGTTGTGTTTACGCTGAACAAATTTGTTAGCCTTTATAGAGTTGTTTGATAAGAAATGTGTGCTTTAACTAACTAAGTGTTCTAAACAAAATCAAAATGCACACATGATGAGGTATTTTCGAAAAAGCAGTACAGTTATTCGAAATGACTTCTTCCTTCTGGCCAACACTTGTACAGTTAGCCAGAAAACCAGTTTGTTTTCGGGACAAGCAAACATAACACGTGCCTCACGTTTCTCATAATCAAGACGTTAACTTTCAATAACCAGGCATATATATACATACACACATGGTCACACTTGCAGATACACTTTAAATTCACATTACCTGTATTCATTTGTTTAAGCTTAACATTTAGCCGGTCTGGGCCATGGCTTAAGAAAACAAACAAACAAATGCTTCCCCATGACTCACACAATTGGCTGGCGTATGACGTATTTGCATGGGCGACATTTTGTTTTGAATTCCTGAAACACACACACACACACACACACACACACACACACACAAACGCTGATTAGCTTGTGGTTGCTTTGCACTATTTTTGCTGTAAGTCTCGTTTGATTTATATGAGTCAAGCTGCTATCAGAAAAGCATTAGTGAGTACTAAACGATTTCAAGCTTTACTTATGTTTTGCTTGTGTATGTGTGTGGAATATGTGTGTGCTTGTTTGTGTCCAAATACATACATTCCACATATCATAAAGCCTGCTGACTTTTGCTTTCGTCGGCAGTTTATTTATATTTTTTTTTTTTTTTTTTTGTGTCCCGCTGCACATGTTTGTTGCTACATTATAACAAACGCCAAATTAATACGCTGATACAGATAAAATTATTGATATCGGTATTCGTAGACAGTGATACGAATTTTCAATACAATTCCCATATATATTTACCATTATCGCATTCCAGTTCAGTTGATACAGTCGAACATGAAAAAACCAAAAAATAAAAATCAAATAAATACATAAGAACATTGCAGACAAGGATAATGATACGGGTTCGATTTTTGAATCATTGTGGAGTGAGGCCTCTTACACACTATTGGGGAATGTGTTTTTCCCCTACGTAGATAACGTAATTTTTTTAATATGTATATATACAAATTTTGAAAACCTCTTCCTTACGTGACATTTTTAAATGTCCACAAGTTGCGCTTATAGAGACAAACTTATATTTGGATGCCATTTCTTTTTTATCGAAGACCACAATAAATGTATAATAAATCAAAATTATTAGAATATTCCAAATGTACTTCAATTAAGTTTAAATTATTACTTGTTTAGCTGTCGAAGTGCGCCCAGTCTATGCTTTGAATTCAGTTCAGTTAATTTTGACATGATTTTAGCCAGTTTATCTTAACATTAATATCCAATTCTGTATTTGAATTTAGTTGATAGTCTTGTGTGGGTGTAATAAGCTGTGAGGAACTGCATATATACATATATAGTCTCCATCGACTAAAATGAAATTTCTAGAATGGCATCGCTGACGGTCAGTGGATCAGCCCACATTGGCACTGCAGTAGCTATGGACTTGAGATAAGAAAGACAGATTAGAAAGATTGCAGGCGACTAGCTTGAAGTCTGATTAAACAAGTATACATCAAAGCAAACACTCAAAGGTGTTGCCCGGCTTTGCATGGGTAAGTTAAAAAAAAACAGAAGATAAAAAAAAAGCAGCCAGAGACTGCTATTTTCCTGTAGATCTGTTAAAATTATCGGGAGAAAATCCAGTGAAAATTACGTGGAAAATTTTAAGTGTGTCGCTCGTATGGTATTTATATAATTTTTTTTTTTATTTGTATATAGAAGATATGCACTTGGCAGCAAATCAAAATTGCGATAAGAAAACCAATCGATTATGGTTTTCCCCTTTAAAATATCTGATTACAAATCGTGTAAGCGAGAAACATCAATAACTTTTACTTTCTTTGCGGGCCACTCCAAATACACAATACACACATGCATGCAGACACAGATAAGTATGAACTGTGTACATACTGTGTGTGTGTGTGTGTGTATATATATTTATAAGCAGCTGTAAATGATGTGCAACTATTTAATTATGATTTACACTAGCACTAATTGTCACGAGCAATAATCAAAGCTATCAGATTGAGAACAAGGAAGCACAAGCACAATCTAGGCAAACAAATGCCATAATGCCATAATGCCATAATTCTATTTCGATGCGTGAGTCGGCGACTTATCAAGTTAACATAGAGATTAGGTTTACGTCAATGCTGCACCCACGAACGCACCCTCGAAGGCACACAACATGCCACATTGCAATTAAGACTACATTTTATTAGTTATCAGGCGAGCCCAGTCAAGCCGTGCGTGCGTGTGTGTGTGTGTGTGTGCCAGTTTATTTGTGCACATTTGCAAAGTTACTCGTCTTATCAGTGGCAAACAAAATATAAAAAGAAAAAACCAACAAGAAAAATTATGGCAGCTGACATTGTGGTCACTGAGCCGGTATTTACTCATAAACGAATGTTCTCAGGTTCTGTATTTAATTTTTGTATTTCTCTTTTTTTTTTATTCAATCTTTTCGGTTCTTTCCGATTGCAAATTGGTTAGGCGCACAAATTATAGCAACGGTTTTATTTGTTTATGTATGCATGTATTTCTTTTGCTGCTTCTTCTTCTCTTTCGTTTTATAACAGTTTGCATAATTTGGATATTGCTTAATTAAGTCAGCTCAAATAGTGGTTCTTCTATGTCCACACACACACACTCACACACACGCACATACATGTATGCGAACTACAGTTTTTCGTCGTGAAAGCCAACGTTGAAATCAAATCTTTTATCTTACTAATTGTTTGTCTCTTGATGCCATATTTCTCATATGAAAACGCACTTTTCTAAATTGCTTGGCGCATTTCTAATTGATGTTTCTCACACACACACACACACACACACACACATACACAAATTTCGGTCAACGAACGCATTATGATTTAACCCTCTCAAACCCTCTCATCTCTCCTCTCCCCTCATTCATCCATATGAAAAGACATTTTCGATGCTGTTATTTTAATGCCCGAACTCTTTGTGTGATATCATTCTTGCTCTGGACTCTCCCATATGAACTCAAGCCAAACAAAATACACACAGGCGCAAATAAATATATATATATAAATAAATATGTATATATATATATATATATATATATATACTGCATACGGCGTTGGAGCGACAACAAAATTATCTTTAGACCGTTTTTCATCTTCGTTAATTTTTTTGTCGGCAGCGTTGCTGATTGAAAATTGTGATGCTTAAATTGTTTCAAATGGAGCACACATAAACACACACACACAAATGCAAGCACATACACACACACACACAAATGCAAGCAGAAACACACACACACACACAGAGAGAGAGAGAAAAACACACAACGAAACAATACATAAACCATGATTGAAGTCGTAAGATCAGCTGCTCTACAAAACCAGCTGCTCCTCTTGGGAAAGCAGCAGTACATACATATGTACATGCATATGTATATGTGTTTGTGTGAAATTAGATACAAAATTGAAGAATTATATTTAGTACAGAAAGCTTACTAATCATATCAATGTGCATAACATTGATAAGGGAAATCAAGCAAGTGTCAGAGTCCAGTGAGAGCTCGACTGCCAGATACCCAGTCTAACTGCAACTGTTCTCACTGAGTGTTCAATTTAAGAGTGTCCGTCTCGAAAATACTCTGTACACAAATCGTATATATTCTCATTATATGCACTTTTAACGAGCGCAGGGCATAATGTGGTCCACCTTGGCATACGGCACAAATATATTTATAATAAATTTGTCTTTTATCAATAAAATTAAACAAGACAAGCTGCCATGAATTGTGAGTTGCACGGTTTGAATTATAGGTAAAATTCAATTGTTGCATACAAATGAGAAATAAATCATACTTTTTATAGCAAATTTGCCCTTAACTACATGATTTATAGCAGATATTATACACTGCTACAGGTATTATTCAAATTGGTGTACATTTTATTTGTTGCTTTTTTTGGCAACAGACAGTAAATTTACGTATGTGGCATGCAACACAAAATTCAGCACAATAAAATCCCATTATAAACAAGTAAGAATGCTGTAGTCGAGTGAGATCGCTACGATATACCCTGAACCCAGTCTACTTTCGACTATAATCTCGGTGTTTCTTAACCGATCTTTGATGGCATTTGAACAGTTGATTTATAATATGCCTTTGCATATTATGTATTAATTAGATGATTACTTCTATCTTCTATCGGAAATGTATGGATATTCTAAAAACGGAGGCAGTTATCGATAAAATAATTAAACTTGATCTGCGCAGGGTATACTAGAACCTAAATTCCAAATTTGAAGTTTCTAGCTCTAATAGTCTCTGAGACATATATATATATATATATATATATATATGCCGATATCGACTCGGCTGTTGATCCTGATCAAGAATGTATATACCTTATGGGGTCGGAGTTGCTTCCTTCTGCCTGTTACATACATTTGTACAAAACCATTATACCCTTTTTACCCATTTTCAACGGCCACTGAACATTGAACAATTTTTTTCCGGGCTAAAGATACAAACAAACAAAAAATACATCTTTTTATTTATTTTTTGTAAGATTTTATCCGTTTGTCGATTTTAAGGAAACTTAAAAAATGTTCGTTTTTTATTTGTTGCATATTGATAATTTATGCCGCTTTCCGAGCTTAACAAATTGAAGAGCTTTGTGCAAAATGCATTGGCGTGTTTAATTCGAAATTGAATTGTTTACGTTAGTTTTTATAGTTATAGTTATAGTTTCGGCACTTGGCACGGAACCGAATCGAAAGCGAAAGTATCTGAAAGCACCTTTGGTGCTGCCTGAATGCGCAGAGACGCCAAATAGATGCAGCCACAAAATGTTAATTCAACACAAAGCAAACGAGATGGATAAATGCAGGGGAACAGGTGCCAGGGCAGGGCTCATTTGGAGGGGGAGTCTTTTTCCAGTCTGCAGCAAATTGCACATTAAAAAAAAAAAATGTTGATTACAATTAATTTTGTGTTGTATTTTGTTTCTCATTTTTGATTGTCAGATGCCGCAGGCGACATCGGTCGACAAGGACGCCATACGGGAGGCCTACGAGGATGTGCGCTCCGATCTCACAGACACCGAGTGGGCTGTCTTCAAATTCGATGGGGCGCAGATAATTGTGCATGGGCGTGGCCAGTGCTTTGAGCAGTTCCGCGAGCAATTTGGCGATTCGGAGCGTGCCTTCGGCTACATACGCATACAGATGGGCGATGAGATGTCCAAGCGCAAGAAGTTCATCTTTCTCACGTGGATTGGCCAGAAGGTGGGAGTCATACAGCGCGCCAAAATGTCAACAGACAAGGCGCTCATCAAGGATGTCCTGAATGTAAGTCCCTCCTTCCCCTTCCAACTAAAGTTGTAATCTAAAACTCTACTTGCAGAATTTCGCTGTGGAACTGCAGGCGGGCGTGGAGGCTGAACTGGACATTGAGCTATTCCGCGAAGCGTTGAATCGCGCCGGTGGCGCCAACTACGGCACTGGCATCCGGGACAATTAAGTCGGTTGATCGCCATCGGTGTATCAACCATCTTCTTAATTTTTTTTGCGCACCTCTTCATTTACTTAAATATTATGAATTAATTTTATGCGATCTTAACATATTTACTGTACATTTTTCGTAATATGTAATAAACATAAAACAAGAAACGAAACAAAGAAAAGCCCTGGATTAATTTTTACTTTTTTTTTGTCCTATTCAGGATTCTTTTTAATTTTTTTTTGGAGATGCCCTTACAATATGTGAAAGGTCAGGAAGTGGTTTTGTCTAATTTTAGTACATCAATGTGCCCAGAGAACACATATATTACAAGATAATACGAATTTATCAAAAGTGTATGGAAGAATAATTCAAACTTGCTTATTAATGTGTTCGCTGGACAATTTCTTCATGTGTGTGTGTGTGGCTGTGTGTATGTGTGGCTGCGTGTGAGTATCTGCGTGTGAGTATCTGTGTGTGTGTGGCTGCGTGTGTGTGGCTGTATGTGTATATCTGTGTGTGTGTGGCTGCGTATGTGTGGCTGCGTGTGTGTGTGGCTGCGTGTGAGTATCTGTGTGTGTGTGGCTGCGTGTGTGTATCTGTGTGTGTGTGGCTGCGTGTGTGTATCTGTGTGTGTATGGCTGCGTGTGTGTATCTGTGTGTGTGTGGCTGCGTGTGTGTATCTGCGTGTGTGTATCTGCGTGTGTGTGGCTGCGTGTGTGTATCTGTGTGGTGTGTGTTGTACATCAGTATTGGTTTAAGATTTAGATAGGTGACAAGAGTCGGTAATTGTATTAGATGGAGAATAATGTTAGTCTTCTAATTTATGCATGTCGGTCTACGTTGTAAATGCCAAAGTGCGTCTGGTCGCGACTTAAATTATATTATTTTCCTTAATTAATTCTTATTTTTTGTCTAGCGATCCCGGAAGAGCACCGAGTGCAACGCATCAATATCCACCTCCACTCCGGATGAGTTTGTCGTAACGGTGCGAGAGCTGCAACATTAAATATGACATTGTTATGATATACAGCTTAAGGTGGGCCACTGTATATAGTGAATATACAAACATTAAAGACATTGTTATCATATATACAGTAGGTGTACAGAAAAATTTGAAATGCATACCTGGCCCAGTGAGTGGCACGATTGGAGGAGTGCGGATTGACCAGCACACAGTGCATAGGCTGGCCATCCAACTCTCGCTGATGATAGGATTTAACTGCCATTTCGGCGTGCTCCAGAGACTTGTAGATAACCTCCGCCGTGCCCCGACGCACCACTCGCGCATCGTACATGGGCCCAATGTCATTGAACAGCTCCCATATGTCGGAAGTGGTAACATTTGTGTGCAGATTGCTCACCAGCAAACGATAGCCCGGCTTATTATTTGCCACGCTCAACGGCAGCGGCATCGACATCGACGGTGGACTACGACGACGAAGGCCATTCTCTTTGGCATAGATGCCATGGGAAAGGCGAGCGTCTTTTTGGGGGCTAAATAGACGCGCTCGCATCGACTCTGGCAATTTGGATGCCATCAAATGACGCTGACGACGCTCAAAGTCCTTGTCCAAATTATTCCCAAGGCTGACATGTGTCGGCGGTGACATGGTCAGACGCTCCAAACGATTGCGCGACGTCTCGAAATTTGAAAATGGATCGTTGTCAATTGTGTTGCTGGGTGGCAATGTTATCTCCACACCGGAGGAGTGCGGATTGACCAGCACACAGTGCATAGGCTGGCCATCCAACTCTCGCTGATGATAGGACTTAACTGCCATTTCGGCGTGCTCCAGAGACTTGTAGATAACCTCCGCCGTGCCACGACGCACCACTCGCGCATCGTACATGGGCCCAATGTCATTGAACAGCTCCCATATGTCGGGAGTGGTAACATTTGTGTGCAGATTGCTCACCAGCAAACGGTAGCCCGGCTTATTATTTGCCACGCTCAACGGCAGCGACATCGACGGTGGACGCTCCAAACGATTGCGCGACGTCTCATAATTTGAAAATGGATCGTTGTCAATGGAGTTGTTGGGTGGCAATGTTATCTCCACACCATCCATATTCATGTCATGGGTAACATAGGAGCGTCCCTGACGACCACTCCCCGGCTGGCTGTTAAAGTGCATCGTGCGTGAAATCTCCTCTGTGGGGGCAGATTGCAATATCATTTTTATAATATTGATAATATAATAATATATAATAATAAAATGATTTGTTAAATACCTCAATCGGAAGATGAATGTAGAACAGTGGAGATTAACCGCAGCCATTGGACTGTTTTGGGTACAGTGCATCTCGTAATTGGTAACGCTCGACTGTTCTTAAATAGTTGGCAAATACACTTACCATCTTCAAGCTGCTGCATGTTGTCATAGTCGACGTAGCCGCGCGGCACAAATGGCTTGTTGGAGGCGCTTAAACGACTTGACAGATGCGAGGCGCCTGAGTTGGACTTGTAGCCGCCATGGGGCCCATTTTTGACATTGGAATCCCACCAAGGCGTTGTCACCAACTCGTCACCGCGATTACTCATTGTAATTGTGCGCCGGCCAAAGTGGCCCTTGCGGATGATAGCACTATCACTACCACTACCACTACCACCATCACTATCACCACCACCGATGCCCGACACTCGCAGTTGCGAACGTGATGACTGCTGCGGTGGCAGTGGCAGTGGGATTGCCATGCGCTCCTTCTTACGCTTGATTAGCCTGTTGCGGGCATCGATGCCGGAGTCGCGTATGTTCTGGTTGAGTACGTCGCGTGCGTCGACAATTTTAGCGCGCGCCTTCTGGATAAGCTTGTTGCGGGCGTCGTAGGGGCGCAGGTGCTGGCCCGGCTGGTTGGTCTTGTTGATCCACTTGGGTGGCTTCATTTGAGCGTGGTTAACATGGCTGTGACAATAATTGTGAAAATGCAAACTTTAACAACGCCATTTTCTTTTGGGCAAACAATACTTACAACTTTTTGCCGTTGCTGCGTGAGGCATTATGTCCGCGCCTTTGCTCAATAATTTCGTCCAGTGAAAGGTTCACGTCCATGGGCGCAGATAGGCTCGTTGCGCCCTCGTAATTGTGGCTGTGACAATAACGGTGAAAATACTAACTTTAGCAACGCCATTTTCTTTTGGACAAGCAATACTTACAACTTTTTGCCGTTGCTCCGTGAGGCGTTATGTCCGCGCCTCTGCTCAATAATTTCGTCCAGTGTAAAGTTCATGTCCATGGTCGCAGATAGGCTCGTCGCGCACTCGTAATTGTTGATTCACAAAATGCTGCTGCCCAAGCAAATATTCTTCAAAATTTGTCGGGGATTTGATGTTTTAGCAGTCGAGTATGGAAGCGGAAAGAAAGGGTTGCACTACTACTGCCTACAAATATCGACTTTTAGGGTTGATTTACTTAGACAGTATCGATACTATCGATACCATCGTAAAATATGAGTTGCAATCCTTATTTGTCTGAAATTACTGTATTTTCGTTATTTGGCGTCATAAATGTATGTCCCTAATGAAAATGTATATATTATATTGCCATCTATAATTTGCATTGGATCAGCTTTGTGACAGCTCTGTGCCGATACATCGCATACATTGTTGCTTGCGACGTATCGGATCTTTGCGACGATATTTAAGTTCGATAGACACTTCAGACATACATCACTAGCACCGCTGCTGTTTTCTGTTGTCAATTATTCTTTTGGTTATAATTATTTTCACACCCATCCGCTAGGCGAGCTCCCCAACTCACATCAAAGGTGCTCCTCGCAACAGCGGCTGCGACCACCTGCGGCAAAGTCTATTATTAAGAAACTCTAATTACAGCTCGACGGCTGGAACAGCGTACGCCGCATGCAAGAATACAAGAAAAACACCCGAACAACAACAACAAGATGAATCCCTGCGTGGTCCCCACAGCCGTGCCCGATGTTGACGGTGACAAGCGCTGGCAGAGCATACATCGCCGCTTCATATCCAATTGCCGCGAAAAGGATCCGGACGTGATCTTCCTGGGCGATTGCATATTCGAAACGCTGCAGGAAACTGACACATGGAATCAATACTTTGCACCGCTGCACTGCCTCAACTTTAGCATACGTGACGATCGGACCGAGCACGTGCTGTGGCGCATTGAGAATGGTGCCCTCGACAATGTTAATCCCAAAATCGTTGTCCTCCACGTCGGCACCAACAATGTGGCGAACACTGCAACCGAGGTGGCCGAAGGTCTGCTCGCCAATGTGTCAAGGATACGCCAAAAACTGCCCGGCGCCTATATTCTGCTACCGGTAAATGAAACAACAACATGCACACGACTTCTTATATTATCATCATATCCTTGCATTTATTTTTAATTGAATTTACAGTCACTTCTGCCACGAGGCCAGCAACCGAATGCACTGCGTGAGAAGAATGCGGAGATCAATGAACTGATCAAGGAGCAAACAAAGGGATTGGATCGCGTGCAGACCGTTGCCATTGACAAGGGCCTGGTGCAGGGGGACGGCAGCATCAGCCACCATGACATGTTCGACTATAAGAATCTAACCAATACAGGCGCCAAAAAAATACTCGAACCATTGCACGATTTGCTCTCGCAAATACTCAATGAAAACGAACCGGAACGCGATCTCACTCCATCCGAATAGCTCCGAGCGCTCAGCACTTAGCAATTGAAGCAACAACGCATAACCCACAAAACGAAATGCAAATCCGACCCATCCGCTTGATCTTAGCAATGAAAGTATTTACTCGTGTATTTAACGGGAATCCGGAATTTTTTTTCCCCACTATACAAAAAAATAACGCAAGTTTCCTTAACCAAGAATACACAGCTTTGAAATAATAATAATATATATATATATATATGTATATGTATATATATATTTATCCCACAAACTTAGGTTTAATGGCTTAAAAGTGTTTTTGCATAAGGCTCAATATGCGCAACACGATATACAAAAAACACGCATGAAATTTTGTATTTTGCATTTATACTAAATATAATTATAATTACATACATACATACACACATACACACACACATATATATATATAAATTAATATGCATATTAGTCATGATCAACAATGAAAAACATACATTCCCTGCATCTTTTCAATATAAATAGGTTTTCTTTTTAACAAATACATATTGATTAATTATTTTTAAATTATAGTTATCAGGTATGTGAAAGAACCTGGTGTAAAGCTGGTGAAATTGTGAATATGTGCATTAAACGGAAATCTGCGGCAGCGAATCAAAACTTATGTTAATGATTGTATGCTGTAATCTTCAAAGGATAATGTATAATGTAATAATAAATGACTCACGTGTGTGTGTTCAATGCTATTGCTCAAAAAATTTGTATTTGCTTAAAAAGTTTGAAAAATTTTGCCTGCTTAGTGAAAACAGTAACTGTTAGTTATCGAACTTGTATATCGATATATCGATAAGATGAGTCAGAGCGCTGATTTGGCCTAATCTTTGTTTACACTTTCATGCTAACAAAAATAAATTATCAAGAAATTTGCAGTGTCTTGTGTGTTGTGTATTTTTGACAATACCCATATTATGAGCTGTTACGGCTGCAGCCGAAAATATGGACTCTTCTGCAAGGAGGTGAACCGCTGCCAGCAAATTCTCCATATGTTCCCAATAAGTAATTCTAATTGGATTATTCCAGAACGGTTGCCCCAACTGCGGCTATTCCTACTGCGGCAAGTGCCTGAAGAGGCCAATCACTGTGCCCCGTCATGACAGCAAGGTGCTCAACGTGTGCCTCATCTGCTTCGACAAGCTGTCCAAGATGCAGGCCAACGCCGATGCCGACAAAGTCATTGACTGCGATGCCCTCCCCGGTGATCTGGTGACCAAGTTGCGACTGCCCTCAAAGAACACTTCGTCGCCTGGCGCCGCCGCTGAAAAAGCCGATGCACTTTTCGAGTTAGTTGCCAAGACTATCATAAGCAGTAAGCCAGCTTCCGTCGTCAATCCGCCCCTAGAAAATACCCTCAAATGGGACCAGTTTCTTAAAATGAAAAAAACAGTTTACGTAGATTTCAGACTAAAGCAAATCCTTCCAATGGAAGCTGTGCAACAGAATGTTTTGCAAAAAATCGTAGAATCGTAATGACACACTTATACAATACAAATGCAAACCTTCTTGTGTATCAATTTTTGCAGCAATGTGCTGCCCTCTGAAGAACTGGCTGCAGTGCTGTCGCCTACATATAGTGCTGATACCGGCACAGCTCAAGACACAACAGCCACCGATATTGACAAGAATCTGGACAGCGCTATTAGCAAACGTTTGCAGAATCTGAAGGCTGTCGATCCTACCAGTGATGATGAGTTGCGAGCGCGTCTGGCCAATTTGAGTGGTATGCCGCATCAGAAGAACTATGATAAAAAGGATCTGCTGTTGTCGACGGACCAACGAACCGATCAGGATAAAATCAAAGATCTACTACAGCAGTTTCTGGGCGAAACGCAGCTGGATCAACGTGTCAACGATGACCGAAATGATGCAATCTCTGACATTGAGAAACGTTTGCGTGCACTACGCGATGCACCCATCGATAATCCGATTGAAGCGGGATCGGGAGCTACAGCAGCGGTCTCAGGAGCGACCAATACTCCAAGCGACAATGAGGAGGAGAACGATGAAATTGTTTTGCAGAATATCATGCAAAAGGTGTGCCATAAATTATTGAAATCACTTTTGAATTGCTCTCATCTCAGTCACTGCCATTTACAGTATGTGGCCGAATCACGTTTGCAGCCAGTGGCCAATTCCTTGGAGGACGAACTGGGCATTACGAACAATTCCAGCAGCAGCAATAACGAAGAGCTGCCCTGGTGCAATATATGTGATGAGGATGCAGTCTACCGCTGCCACGGCTGTGACGGTGATCTCTACTGCGCCCAATGCTATCGCGAGTGCCACGACGATGAGGAATACCGTGCTCATGCCAAGGAGAAATACAGTGCGCCGCCCAATTTTAAAGAAAATCACTTCTAATTCAACTTGTAGACCATGCTTATTGAATCTTATTTTAATTATCATTTTGTATACCCAAGCGTTATGTTTTTATTATTATTATTATTATTATTTTTGTATTTTAAAAGTATTTCGTACTCCTGGATTTCGTACTGCTTGTTTTAGGCTAAATTTTACATTAGACGAATGTAATAAAACTCAATATTAAACAAATTAGATTTAAAGTTTGCTATTGATGTGTTGCCAAGTCGTAGTTCAAATGTATTTACATAACTATACAGTACGAAATAGACAGACAGAAAGAGAGAGAGAATGCGATACATAGATTAGAAGAACAATGTCAAGAAAGAAATTCTTAATGCGAGTTTAGATATCATTTCCACATATGCATATATAATGGCATTTGGATTATACGTATAATCCAAGAGCATTTAATCTAACAATAATAAGGCGTTTCGAGGTAAACAAATAATTATGAGCACAATCAATTTAAGGGGCATAACAAAGGCAGCTCTAATCTAATCTCTAATTTGCTGACAACAATTTGCAGTTAGCCTGCTGCAACATATGGATTAACAATTGTGTTAAAAATCTAAAAATTAATTGGAAAACAATTGTGAACTGTTGCTGTTGCTGCATAATCCTACAAAGACACACACACATACATACACACATATGGCTTTTAACTATATAGTTGATATACATATAAGTATCGTTATGTGTATTATATATAGTAAATTGGTCAGTTAATGTTCGCTTTGCTTACAACTAAATTCGACGCTAATTGCACAAAACAGCAACTGGATTTATAATATTATGTATTTTTTTTGTTTTAGTTTTTCTTGGAAGCACCTCTAAATAGAGATGCGCATCTTTTCCATAAACTTGGGCACCAAATGCTGCGCCGAGTAGCGCTCAAAGGAGAAGTAGTCGAAGAACTTATCGCGATGCCGGCGAAAGAGTTCCGGATAGCGGCACCAGTTATAAAGCATTTTAATCAGCGAATTGGACGTATTGTAGAGGTTCTCCTTGGGATAGATCTCCGGATAGACGAGCTTGTTGGGCGCAATCGGATAACAGCCACAGTAGGTGGCCTCCAGCATGGCCACGCCATAGAATTCGTGTCCAGCCGTTGAGATGACAATATCGCCGGTTAGCAGCGTTTTAATGTACTCCTCGCGTGTTAGGTGGCCAAAGTTGCTGAGCTTGGCGCCCAACTTCTCCTGGATGCCTTCGAAGTCCTCTGGCATCGTCTGATAGCTCTCACCGCATATTGTCACCCGGAAGTCAACCTGGCGCTTGTTCAACTCTAATAGCACCTCCATCAGCAATTTGGGATTCTTGTCGTGCTCCCAGCGATGTGGCCAAATCAAATGCAGACACTCAGGCTCTCCATTCATATCCGCATCCATCATGTGTCGCTTATTGGGAAAGGCATGGAACTTGATGGGAAAATACAGCACTTCACATTTCTTCTCGATGCGCTCTCGGATATGCTTCAGCTTAAAGTCCGGCTGAATGTTTAGAAACGGCTGCACATTGTCCAGAAATGATGTCCGATTGAAGTTTGAATTGAACAGGACAATATCCGCAGCCAAGCTGAAAGGTCCAAAGGGTACATTGGCATTCGAGTTGGAAATATCGACAGTGTTTGTCTTACCACGTGAGTATCTCATTGAGGCCATATTGACAGTCACGCTCCTTGACCTCGCGCACCGGATAGACCAGTTGGTTCTCGTGAAAATAGACAATCTTACGGCAGATGGCGAGATCAGGTCGTACACCAATCAACTCCGCCAAGTTGAGTACGGAGCTAGTGAGAAGCACTTTGTAGTCGTGCTCCGGCGGGATAAGCTGCGAGAAATATAAAGCAGAGGTCCGGGCTCGCCAGTGCCACTTTTTGGCGGGCAGACTGAAGATCTCATAGTCGCAAAGGTTCAAACCTGCCGGAATAATAAGCAATTTCATCAACTAAAAACAACAAAAATCATAATTATATTTAATATTAGAACGGGCAACCCTTCTCAAGCTATAGCTCTTATATCAGACCTAATTCTTGCATGATTTCAAATATGTTGATTGGGTTGTGTTCCAAGCTTAGAATGTGTTTTCCTATAGAATACTATATGTTCTTCTGGCTTGGCTATATGTTCTGACAGCTTAATCCACTGGTAGGAGGCGATTGCTCCTGCTTTCTTGGGGCGGGTCTAGCCCGCAATCAAACTTTATTTTTTTTTACTCCACTCAAGGGGCTGACTCCGTATCGGAATCTTCATACCGGAAGTTACACAAATAACTATAAAACTTGACTTACACTCGATTAACGTATCGATGAGCTGCTTGTGGCTGCCGCCGAAGAACGGCTCAATAATTATTATCTGCGGCTTGGCAGACATTGCGCTGTACGGTAGACTTAGGCACTTGGTTAGTTCGGCTGGGATTAATGTTTGTTAAATTGTTAAGTTAAATGCATTAAGTTGAACCTTAACCCTTGGCTGAGTTAGCGGCACATGCATTCAACAAACTCCCACTTGAAATATGTATGTATGTTAACGAAATTGCGAAGTGATTACATACTGTGAAAATAGTTATGCATTAGTATTAATATGATTATTATTATTAATTCTGCGCACGTTTCGAACAAACTTCTATTGAGGTTGATATCAGATGGACTTAATAAACGGGTTAACTCGTTATAAACTAGCCATTGGTGTTAAACAACAACTCTTCCCACATGTGCAAGTGAGACGCAACACAAACAAAGCTGAGCGCAATGAGACCAATAGATGCAGATAAACATCGATAGGCCGATATATTTGGTTCTTTATTGTTAAATAGCTATCGTATTGGGCATTTCCTTAAACTATTAATTAAATTGCAAAATAAAACCTTATAGCCTTAAGCTACAGAACTATTTTTGAATTGCTAGCTTTTGCTCCAGCTCGCACGAATGTTAAAGTTTTTGGAGTACAAAAGTAAGAATATCGTGCACAATAGTATCGGTACTGTATTGATGATGTGTTGACAACTCGGCTTGAATTAATCGATATATCGAGAACATCAAGCATCCCTAGCTGTTTTTCTCGACAACTCTGGAAGCGCCTGCACTGCGAAAGGTCTCAATTTTCGTTCACCGTGCAAGTAAGTTGCGAAAAGATTTATCAAGATGACCAACGCCTGGAGAGCAGCTGGAATTACGTAAGTAAAATATGCGAACATAATTGCCGAATGTATAATTTGTGCAGGGGCGACATTTCAATGTCAGCACTCTGCACCAACTGCTTGATGCGTTACGTAATTGTTGTTAGCTAAAATTTGCCAAACGACTCATGTGATACTTGTTTGATACTCCGCAGTTACATCCAATACTCGAACATTGCGGCCCGCGTCCTGCGTGAAGCACTGCGTACAGAAATCCGCGCCGGCGCCGCCAAGCGCAACGAGTCCCACGTGAAGTTCACACCTTGGGCCAACGGCAGGCCAGCACGTAAGTAATCCGTAATCCGTAAACCTAATCCGTAATCGTTGTGCAATCGAAGGGATCCGAGAAACCAATGCGAAATGTGATAATCGATTATATAAATCGCATATATTTTATGTGCGTGCCCAAAACGTAGACAATTATTATACAATTGTTCTCTGTGTATTGCAGATGAGAAGCAATAATTGTCATAAACAACGAAAGTTAGTCATATGGCAAGGTGTAAGTTATTGAGTTACTGCCCCAAGAACAATATTTTTGTTGTCATGCATCTGTTGCCCCATAAAAAAAAACAAAAATAATAACCAAAATTAAACACCAATCGGCCGGCCTAGCAGCTGCCTAACAATACTACCAAATGGTCATAACTAATGTTGTTTGGTTTTCCTTTGCCCCAAATGTGTTCAAAATTCCAATATCCCCATTTGCCTTGAAATGAAAAAAAGCGCACCGTCTGACTGAGCGAGATGAAACCACTTAAATATCGAAGAAAAAATAAGATTCTTATTAACAAATGTTGCATTAACTCTTCCATTCCGCCAATTGCCAAAATTGTTTTTAACTTACTGCAAGCGCTGCGTTATTTTTTGTCTACCTGTTATCCAATTATTTTACTAACTTTTTTATTTCTTTATTTACAATTTGTATAGCCCGCAAAGCGGAAACTGACGCTTCCTAAACAACTGGCGGTCTTCAAGGAGCAATGGCAAAATGTCAAGATGTTTCCATAATTAAATAATACGAATTCAAAACAGAAATTAAATATGAAAACAATTTAAAAACTGACTGACAAATATCTTATTAATGTGTTTATATTTTAACTGCGGTTTTACGCAAATTCAGGAATATTTTTATCACACCTATATATTTATGTATATACATATATATATATTTGTTGCTGTTTTTGAGGTAATGTGAACAGAAATGCAACAGAACAAACACAAACACGTAAAGCAAACAGAGTTATTTGAACACGACAATCACCACTATTCATATTTATCGAAATCCAGTTCGTCATGGGATTAAATACTATACTGCTATGGCACATCCTGGGCAATATTGTAGAAATGCGGCCACGTCTGGATCTCTTCGAATAGCCGACGACCAGGACTCTCCGTCGAGTTGCATTGGCAGTGGCAAATGAGACGATAATCTGCGGCAATGTGTCCATCTTCGACGCCACGGGCTAGCAGATTGCGGCACATGTTCAACGCATCCGGCGTGGGCAGACTGCGCATGAAACAGCCAATGAAACTAATACCGAGGGCAATTTTGTTGTAGCCTAAGGTATGTGCACCCAATGTCTCCCAGCCGCGTCCCTCATATATGTTGCCATCACAGCCGATAAGAAAGTTGTACGCAATATCATTCCAGCCACGACTCTCGATGTGGAAACACTGCGCAATCACCAAAAACACAATTACAAATTTAAAATCAATCCGTATCTACAACCAGAAGACACTCACCTGAATATCGCGTATTAATCGCACATTGATTGCCCGCTTCTCGGAGCTCTCCGTTGCCGTGTGTACTGTGTTGATTCAAAGGTGAAAATGGAATGTTAATATGTTAGGTGTATATATGTATATAGGTAATGACGATACTTGGTATCTAGTTAAGTACTAGTAAATGGTTTTTATTAGCACGAAGGCCAAATAATGGACGGCACTTACATAAACATTTTATATATGGGATGCCCACGTGGAGTTGAAACATATATCTTTAGTTTGACTATTAAGTTATTCTATATATACGGATATATCTTAGAGGCTTCATCGAGAGAGCCTGCATTGATTTGGCTGTTGTCTATGAATAATATGAATATATATGCTTTGTATCCTCTGCATTCGTACTGATATCTGTATTTGCCACTGCCTCCGCCTAAGTATTTCATACTCACATATAACAACATATTTAACGGGACGCTGCAGCTTCACAGGCGGTTCGATGGGCATTTGGGCTAGCCAGGAGTGGCGCGGCACAATGGAACACAGCTCTTTCGGTATTTTGAATTCTGTTAAATATGAATATAAAATTGATATTAGCAAAGGATTAATGTGGTTGTGGTGTTGCTGCTTACTTTGGCTATTGATAAAAGCATCTGAATTGATACGCTCCTCCGTCTCGTCCAGCTCCTCCTCGCGTTCGTATCCGCTTGGATCGGTTGATTCGTCGAGTGAGGCTCTTCGACGCTCCTTACGTTTGCTTCGCGGGTGGCTGGTCGTCTCTGCGATGATCTGTATATTGCCGTTGATATTGGTCACATTGCCAATGTGCACATTGGTGGAATTACTGATGTTCACATTGCCAACGGTCTGAATGCTGTTGATCGAATTCAAGAGATCGCGCAGAGTGTCTCTTATAATAGAGCCTTTGTTAGCGACTGCCAAATGTGTGTATCAAAAATTAATAATATTGCGCACTTTCTATAATACATATACAACATGTGTATGCGTATGTGATCAACTTTTATCACTCACCCGTTCGTGTGCCCAGTGCAATGGTGCTCACTTCTTCTTCACCAGTATCGTCGTCATCATCGTTGTCATTGTCCTGCTCAGATGTGTATGTTTGCTCGCTGTAGTCATCCAAGCTGTCCACCACGGATGACTCGGCTATAGATTCCAGCTCATCATCCTCCTGTGAGGCCAACCACTCGCGGGTGCGCTCCTGAGCCGCTGTCATTGTGGGCATATTCGACATATTTGGCCCTTATATTTTGTGTGGTAAGCCTATAGTTAGAACGCGTGACGTCGCTCTAAAGGTTTGTTTATCAATATTTCAATGAATGTTGATTGTTGGGAATGAATGTGCACATATGTACATAAGTATTGGTACCTACTTGATAAGATAAGATATGGGGATATCGCTCTCGGCTGGTCAGCGCGAATTGGAAAAATGTTTTGCTGCCGACAGGACAGCTGGGGATTAACTTAATTTGGGAGTAACCCGATAAACTCAATACATGCACACATATGCCAACTGATTCGCAGTTTTACATATTGTGCAAAAAAGCAAAGTGATCGTCATCCGAGGCTAGTACGTTGCTAATTGATAAAAAGAGTTTCAAATATAATACGTAAGTCTTGCTATTGCTGAGCTGAATTATTTGTATACTTATTGCTTTTATGCAAACATTAAATTGCAATTGACACAGTTACTCTAAAATACTGCAACAACTTAATCAATATGGAGTAATAATAATATCATCTTACTCGCATAATATAGGCAAGTATCGATGTGAGCGGCATACTTAGCTACAGCTATTGCGATGTTTTTCTTTGCTGATATCGATATATATTTATGTCACTTACAATCGTTGTCGCTCATGGATGTCATAACCTACGCGTTGGCGGCGACCAATTCTGCTCTGCTGCATTCGTAATTTATTTACTTGAATAGTTGTGAATTAAATATTTTAAGCACTGAAAATGTTGACGCTGCGACATGGAGAGCAGCTGCGTGCGCGTCTACTTGCGGTCTGCTGCCGCTACCTGACCACCGGTCAGGCAGAGCCACAGGCAGCGGCAGCGCCAGTGGCCGAATCTGAATATAGTGTGGAACCGGAGTATCCGGCTATTAGGGATCTCACCTACAAGGCGCGCAAGCAGCAGACGGCCGCTGAGTGGCACGAGCAGATACGCCAGTTACCCACCGTCGAGGAGAAAATGATCAAATTAAATATGCCGCGCTACTACGGCTACAAGGTGGTCGATCTCAATGACACTAAGGTGCCGTTTAATGCCCTGCCGCTGACGCAGCATTACACGCGCACCGTGCTGGAGGAGGAACTGCAGCCCGGCCAGAGTCCCGCGGCCGAGCCAGCCGTAGCCGTCGAAGACAGTCAGATAGACGCCAGATTGGACGCCATTGTGAAGGTGGCGCGTAATGATATTATTGAAGCGTTGGAATATGCCCATGACTGCTACAAGTAAGTCGTACAAATCAGCCTGAAAAACGGTCCTAATCCAACTTATGTGTTGCAGACATCAGCTGACCCAGCTGGCGACACCGCTCGATTCAGTTTCAGGCGAAAAGCAGCTGACCCAGATTATTGTGGAGCAGATAAATCGTTCCGCATTGCAAGTGCTTGGCGCTGATTTTGGGCATTTACATGACGTCGAGATCGACTACAATCCGCGGCACGAGGCCTTTTGGGCTGTCGGCGGCGTTGATCCGCCCAAGAATGTGATCAAATCGAAGGAGGGCCGCGAATGGCAGAAGGAGGATGCCAATGACAGTGTTGACCGTCTGGTGCAGTATACTGGCGAGCCGTATTTGGCGCTACGGCATCATCAACAACTGCCGCCATGGAAATCGGCCGAGGAGAGCGAGAATCTGACACTGGCCATGAAAGTGCCGCGCTACAAGCACGATGCCCGCACCTTGGGCTACAGCACCAAGTATCAACATGCTGCCAACGTGCCTGGCTACTGGCCCAGCACAAATGCGGCCAATTTCGGATTGCTCTCGTTTCAGTCGCGGGCACATCTACAGCTGCGTCCGAGCTCATACGGACAACGTGACCAAGTGGAGGCACTGCATGCACTGGCCATTCAATCATCGTACGCATGGCTGCTGGCACAGGCCAACTATAATGGCTTCAATACCTACAACGAGCTGACCTATCCGCTGAACACCCAGACTGTGATCACAAACGGCCGCGAGTGGAGCTTCTATGAGTATCAGCTGAACACGCTGCTCCTCCATGGTGCACATGTGGATGCTAATGCTAAGGTGAACTTCTGTCGGGGCACAGCACCGCAGCCGCTCTATGCAGCAATGACGCCGGAGGGTAAATGTGTGGACTTCAACGATGCTACATTGCGACGGCTACTTGGCGTTTACATTAAGGCGCCGAGCATTTGCCGTGGTGCCGACGAGCTGTTGCCCTATGTGGGCGGAGCAACGTTGCGACGTGCCGCCGATTATGAGAATGGGGAGCAGCGTGAATTTCTCGAACGAACATTCAAGCATTTGGCCGCGAAGCGTCCGCGTCATCTGGAGCTGCCCGAAGTTTATATGTGGGAGAAGCTGTACAAGATCGATAACAAGACACGGCCGATGGAGGCCCGTCGTCGCTTCTTTGAGCGGGATATTAATCCGTGGAGACGCACCCTCGACCAGCACGACAAGGAGTATGTGCCGCGTGTCGTGCGGCCAGGTGGTAAGAAGAATCGCGAGGGGCGCTTCAAAAATACCTATTATCCCTAACTGTTGCCACATCCGCTCAATGTTGCGGTTCCATTAATTTTATCTTAAATGAGTTTACCTACTACAATAAAATTGTTTTGTTGGAAAAAGCAGCAATTTTTAATTATAAAATAATAAATAATAATGATAAAAATGAATAAAAGGACTTATTTGAAAAATATATAATTGCTCACATAGTTGTAGAACCTATCAAGCCTTGTGCCAAACATATTCTTTTTTGACTAAGCCTGTATCACGTCCAATTTTTGTCCAGTCTTTACAGATGGCCCGATCGTTGAGTACAGTTCTAGTCCAGGCGATCATTGCTCACTTTATCCTTTCTAATATCTGCAAAGATACGGGAGAGTCATGCGCTCTTCTCTGTTCCGTTTTTACCCTTCAAAACGTGAATTTTTACTCAATTTGGTAAGAGCGGCAACCTGCAAAGAGTGACCATATTTCCCAGCCAAAATTAGTGCAATTTCTCGGTGTTTGCTTGCACCGAAAATATACCGTATATTTTGCGCTTCACAGCACTTGCGCTAAAATCCGTTAAACCAAATAGTAAAGTGTAAAAAACTACGTAAAATTCATTTTAATTGAATGTGATTGAAGAGAGCCCAGTAAAAAGAATTTGTTCATTTAATTCCATATGGATTTGCATTCTTTAATATTCCTTTTTTTTATTGTTTAAAACATTTTATTTAATTGCATATTGTATCGTTTCTTGCGTTTTATTTACTAAGTTAACATGTTTGCCGTTGAGTAGTTGTTGGCATTTAAATTTTTATTGTTAATATTTTTTTTGCATTTTTATTTATATTTTTGCTTTTGCTTTTATTAGTGTTAATTAGTTAATGCATGTATGTGTATGTACGTAAATGTATTTTGCTTTTCTTTCGTTTTTTGTTTTTCATTTGTTGTGTAATATTTCTCTTAGGGTTTGCTTTTTATTATTTTAAATAGTTTCCTTATGTTTTCTGGTATTTTAGGGTTTTATTTAAAGTTTCGTCTTGTTTATTTGCATTCTAAAATCATGTTTATTTTAAACTTTAATTGCTTGTGTATTTTTAGTTACAACCATACAACCATATGCTTTTTTTTTTATATAATTCATTTTGTTGCATTCATTGTTTTGGTTTTGTTTAAGTTTTATCTTATTTATTTTTATTTTTGCAATAATGTATTCTGCTGAATTAAATTGGAATTCGAGTAGATGTGTGTATACATCAATCGAATAAGCCATATAAAATATTGGTAACTACAATTTGTGGCATTGTTGTGTCGATTTATTGTCCTAGACCAGTGAAGTGTCAATTGTATCTTTTATAAGTGTTATCAATTTCAAAAATTTGTAAATCAATAGCAACAATTTTTGATTGACTATTCCAAGAGAGCTCCAACTGTTTGATGGAAAACATGCCAAAAATTACACAAAAATTGTATGGCATTCAACATTTACCCAAAGTGTTAGAAAACGAAGAATCTCGAAAATGATGATGATGATGACGTCAATTTTATAATGCCCATTAAATTGAACATTGAACATTGAACATTGAACATTCATTGTCGGTTGTCGGGCTATTTTAATGAATTCATTGTTTAAGTATGTGCTGTAACAAACTGTGTAATCAATTCAATTCTAAATTCACTTTTAGATAAAGGACTTTGTTCTGTCTTGTATGTGTGTGTGTGTGTGTGTGTGTGTGTGTGTGTTGTGTTGTGTTGTGTGTATATGCTTAAGTTTATTTTATTATAGTTTTCATTCATATGTTTCTACGGTTTTTGTCTTTAATTACCATTGGAATGTAAGTCACGAGCTCAATATGTAGCATTGGCCTAAACATTAGTTTTAGTTATGTATTTATGCACTTATTACATACATACATACACTTGTATATCATATGCAAGAAAATGTATTTAAATTACATTGTTTGGCTTGTATATTTGATGTATTGTTGTCATTTGGCATTTAATTGCAACACTGCTAATAAATATGTTGTATGCACTTAAATATCAATTTACTCAAATGAATTTGCCTTACCACTAATATATTTGTCTTATTAAGCCGGCCTAAACTAACTTAGTTGTTAACTCATCACCAGCAAAAACACTCTCTATATTGCTGTCTGTGTGTCATGTGTGTGTGTGTGTGTGTGTGTGTGTGTGTCTGTCACCTTAAATATTATTGTTTAGATAATTGCTTTACGCCAACAACATCATTTGTAATTATTTAGTATACTCAATTTATTGCTGTTAAACGTTAGTATTGGGCAAATCATATGAAGACCTCAATTCCGCAAAGAATTTCAAATGTCTAACACAAAATACAAAATGCTTAAGTGAATATACAGTGAGTCACACCGAAAATTGCGCAGCGTCAAGTAAATAATGTATTTGCCTGCCATAAGTTAATTATTCATTATTTTTCAAAAATTCCAAAGACCTATGGTAGGTACATGTATTAACCACCTAAATTAATATATGACCCCAATACACTGGGGTTTCCCCACCTGCTAGGTAGAATTATAAAATACAAATACATTATTTACTTGACGCTGCGCAATTTTCGGTGTGACTCACTGTATATACCATTTTGCATGTTTAAACCTATAGAACAGAAACTCTCACATAACTAGATCTTAACTTAAGAAACTCAATTTGAATAGTATTTATATATGTATGTACTATGTGCCTGCTCTGCTCTAATCTCAGATATTCAAATGTTGATACTATGAAGTTACAAAATTACAAGTGCACAAAAGTAAACCTAAACTTAAAATATAGTTTTGACTTGGAAAGTTGACGTGATTAGTATTTAGTACGTGTGTCTGCAGTGCTATATTCTTTTCTTAGATTTTCAAATGTGGAGACTCTGAAGTTAAAGAAATGACACGAACATGGCATGTTTGTTTTGAAGGTCTCACTCTTAGTATATTTATTATCATTTATGCTTGATTTTCAATTGAAAGTATTTCGAACAATTTGCTTAGATATGTTTACAAATCAAGCAAAGCCAGTATAAGTAGTTATTTATATTTATTTCATTTCATTTTTTATGTTTGTTGAGAATAGTTGGTATCATCTACTCATGCGTGTGTGTGTGTGTGTGCGTGTGTAGAGTGTGTGTGTTTGTGTGTGTGTGTATCTTTTATTAGTCCATCCACACTTTTTCTTGATTTGAAATGAAAGCAAGTTCAATTTGTTTGGTAGTTGGTATATGTATAGAGTAAGTTGCAAGTATTTTTTATTTTATTTTTTTTTGGAAACCGAATAAAGTTGAGGTGCTCATTGAGTTCGTTGAGTAAGCCGTTTACATATATACTCGTAGTTGTTTATACTATTGTAAGTGGTTGCCAATTGAGTGTGTCTTAAATTCCTGGCATTTCAAGTAATTAAACCATTCTAAAGGGGCACACAAAATATCGAAAAATCGAAAACTATTTCCAAATGTCAATTATCAATACATTTACCTATGTATGTAAGTAGTTTCATAACCTTTTCCTATTGTCAAAATGATATTCATAGTATTATTTTTGGCGATTGTCTATACATACTCGTATATGTGATATTACCTAAATGATAAATGGCTCAAACATTTTCTTTTGGTTAAGAAGAGCTGGAAAGAATAATTTTGGTTCTATAGCTAAAAATAAATAAATAAAATTGCTTGCAGCAATTTGTAGGTATTCTTGTGCAAGATTTTTGAATAGATCTGATGAACAAATATCTAACTTAAATTTATGATTACTCCTGCTGATTTGTTTTCTTTTTCTTTTTCGTTTTTTTTTTTTTTTTGGGGCAAGTTGAGCTATTTGGTAATCCTGTAAAAATCTGTGTGAGTCCTTGACTGTGATTTGATTGAGACATTGTCATATGTATAAAACGCAGTTGTTGCTAATATTCGTGATTTTGAATACTTTGTGTGTGTTTGAAACCATTTACATTATTAATACATATTTAAAATGTAGCTCTTACTAAAAAAAAAAAGGATTATCAAAACAGTTGTTTTGGGTTTTTTCATTTTTTTTGTTGTTGTAAATTTAAATAACTTATCTCAATCACAAAATAAACAAATTGTACAACAAAACTTTTTGGCAATGCTACGAGGAAAAAATTACCCTTTAGTTGTTTGTTTTTTGTAGTTATTATTATCGATACACTGCGTTTTTTATTAGGCTTTAAATTTTGCGTTTCCTTTCGGTTTTCTTTTTCTTTTAATTTTAATTTTAATTAATTTTTTGTTTTAAACTGAATTGCTTTTGGTAGTAAATTCGCTGCCGAATGCATTTCACATTAATTGGCTCTAGTATTCAAGCAACATTTAGTTAAAGTTGATTTAAGTAGATGTTTTTAGTATTTGAGTTTGTTTTTTTATTATTAATTGTTGTTATTATTTAAATTGTAGTTTCGTTTAAGTGCGTAATTCAAGCATTTTAAATTGCATTTAACAAGTATTATATATATTTGGAGACATACATAATCCAGTCGTTAGCCGCCGAGCATGGTCATAAGGGCTTGAAGCTATATATGCATATATATATATATATATATATACATATGCATATAATCCAAATCAGTGTAAGTAAGAATTTGAAAAATCCCTGATGTGAAACAGGTCTCAAAGTTTTCAATAGTGCAATTGCAGATACATATTTCACTAATATTAAAACTGCCCTTGTAAATAAAATCTGAATCAATTGCAATTCAAAAAAGCAAAAAGTAACTTTTCAAAAAGTAAAAGCCAAAACCATTTTTGTGTAATAATTGTTTCTTAAATTGCCAATTGCCAAACAATGGAAAGTATTTTGGAAAATTAAACGCAAATTACACGAGATTCAGAAATGGTAAGGTTATTAAAGTATTTAAGTATTTGAATATCCAAAGTTTGGACTTCATAAAATGTATTCTTAGCTTACTATAAATTTACCTTTGGGCAAAAGTTCGCATTGTCTGCAGGTGTGGAAAGCATTTAGTTAGTTTTCTAATATATATGTATATATATTCAGTTTACAGCTTTATAGCTTCAAGCTTTTTGTGGTCTTTATGCCAATTGGCTGCGCAAGCTTTAGACCAAAAGTGTTTTATGGCTATATTGTCAGCTTTGGGGCAGAGCTTTATGTGCAGTCGCTAGACGACGCTAAAAGCTCCGCTGTTAGGCTTACAGGCGGCTAACAGCATTGTGTATATTTTTTTTTTAGTTTTTAACAGTTTTTAGTTTTTTTTTTTCGTTTTTACTTTCGAACGCTTTAGTTAAGTTTTCATGCATTTTAAGTTGATTAGGTTTATAGAATTATTTTCTTTTAAGGTTTTGGTTTAAAGGGTTGGGCTTAATGTATTTTTTTCTTTCAGTTTAATAATTAGTAAATAAGTTATATATATTTATGCTCTTTCTTTTACTTTCCTATTATTAATATTATTCTTTTTGTTGTTTTGTCTTTAAGATTAAGGAAGACCGTTGCTTTTGTGCATAGCCCCTAGCAGCTTTTGGTGTTTCTTTTGCAGCTGTTTATCTATGTATGTATGTATGTATGTATGTATTTGACTTTCAAATTGCTGAATTACATGTAATTGATATTCATATGTTAGTTCATATATATATTCTATATGTATGTATGTATGCATGTATGTATGTATGCATGTATATATGTATGCATGTATGTATGTTTGGTTTTGACTATAAAAATACGCTTACATGCATACAAATATTGGGTGTCTTACATGGCTATACAAAAAAAAAAAAAAAAAAATTCCTTAGCTTATTGAGATTTAAATTAGAAAATTCGCTATATGTATGATAATGCACTGATCTAATGCTAATGTAGGTATATGTATATAGTATTTGGTAATAAGAAGCATGTCAATGTGACACAAGAAATTATAATTCGTTTACAGCGCAATTGTATTCGGTTTTTTTCTCGTTTATTTTTTTGTGTTTGTGTTTTTCAATTTGTGGTTGTTTTCTTTATGTTATGCAAAGCAAGATACATATGTATAAATTGTCTACATTTTTTTCTATTGTTTTATTTCTGCTTGCAACAAGTATTCTCATTAAAAAAAAAATGACATACATGTCTGATCTAAGTGTGTATATATATGTGTGTGTGTTATGTTGAATATTTGATTCTTCTTATCTGTAGTTAAATACTTTTTTTTTTGTATACGCTACGCACGAATTTGCTGTTAACTTTTTGCTGTTCTTTGTTGAAATTTCGTTTAAAAATTTGTTTGTCTAAATTATATTTTTCTTCTGTTTTTTTTTTGTCCACATTATTATGTTACTTAAGTATTTGTCATATGTATGTATATTTGACTAACCTCTTGCTTTATACTTTATCTAATACTTATGCTAAGTATTGTAATTATTATTACCTTTTTTGTTAATTTGTTTAGTTTAATTTTTATAAGCATTTTTACTTAATTTCCATTTGCTTTCTCTTGCATTTATATGCTACATGCTTTTATGTTTTACACATATATATATTTATATGTATATAGAATATTTAAAAATAGTTAACTTTATACTTTGTTTTCAACTCCTCCATCCTCATCGGGTATGCCTTTTAGCTCCACAGCGTTGATCTTAAACCTGCTGCTAGATTTGCATTTCCCTTTTCAATATTTTGGCTTGTTTTGTTTGGTTTCGTGTTGTTGTTGTTATTTTGGCCATGTTGTGTGTTTAGTTTTAAGTATTCAGATGTTTAGTTGATCCAGTAATAGCAATTCAAATCGACTTTTATTCGATTTGTTACAAGTGTTTGGCTGTTTGTCATTAATTTTCATCTTTTTGTTTTATTTATTTGATAAGTCATTTTTATGTTTAATTTAAAGAATACGGTGCAAATTGAGTGACAATGTTAAATAAGACGGTACAATCACGTTTTGTGAAAGGACATGGTACAATTGAAGCTATGCAACTATACAAAATAGTTCTTAGTTATATAGTTATATAGATATACATAAACAGATTGCGTAATGTGCTTTTGGTACTGAGTGCCAAGCTGATTTCAAGTGCCAATTACCAATTTCATTGCTAAAAAGCCAGGTTTTTTTTTTTAACTATTTCTCTAATTACACAATTTAAAAGATTTTCTTCTTTAAGTTTTGGTTGCTGTTTGAAAAAACAATAAACTGAAGCAAACAAAAAGTCCAAGCAATTAATCGGATTGCGTGTGTGTGTGTGTTGTATTTGCATTTACTTTCTTCATCCCATGTTTAATTATTTATTTTTTTTACTTTTTGTTTTGTTCACTTCGAATTTCAAATTTATTGTGACTGGTTTACGTTTTGTTCATACAATTTTCTATCACAGCAACATATTTGTATACGCTATTTTACATACTAAAAATAAAAATCATAGAAAATATGAAAATACTTATAAATTAACCATGAATTATTTTACAGTAATAAAAAACACAAATGTAAATTATGAAGTCAGTAGATAAGGAAATAACTAAAACCGCCGTACAATAATATTTTATTTAGTATTTTATTGTTAAGAAAAAAATTATCTATACATTTTAGTAATATTTTTTTGTTATAATTATACTCAAGTGAAAGGAATCGAATCCAAAAGAACATTAAGTTGAAAAGCATTCATTTGTTTATGTATTCTTTACAAGTTTTTGTTTTAGTTGGTATTTTGTTTTTAAATACATTGGTTTTCTATTAAAATTGTACAAAAGTAGAAACAATATTTGTACGACTTGTCTCAAAACGAAGGGTTGTGGACACTGTTGAGAGTTGTGTGAAGCGTTTACGGGAACTGGAGGGAACACAAATCAATATAAAAAGGCCAAAGACCAAACCCAGTGACTACTTACAATGAAATGTGGTGCCGAAAACAATACAGCCAGCGTGGCTATAATTGTGAAAAGCGTGAAAATAATAAGGCACAAACGATCCACGACCATTGCGGCAAATTTCCAATCCCGCGTAATATCGCCTGTTTCATCCTCTTTCTTCAGCTGCAAATAATATATATATCGATTGGCAATCGGCAGTTGAGCACAGTTCAGAAGTATTTACGCACCTGATCGGTTATCCAACGTAACTCCTTCAGTATCAGGGCGAGCTCATATTCGGCGGAGGAGCTTAGACAGGTATGCGAAATGGCCTCATGCATGCGAGCATCGGTTACGGCGGCAACGGGTCCAACTTGGCCCACTTGACCCACTGGACCCACAGGGCCCACACTGCCATCGTCGCCTTGCCTGTGAAAATAACTCATTGAAAACCATTTCATCAATATGCCTTTCACGTTAAACGCTCGTCGATTCTCAATATCTTATGTATTTACAATGTACATATATGCATACACTCGAAAACAAATCAACCGGAATTTTAAGAAATCGCTACTTTATTATTCGCTAATACGGAAGCTTTTCTTTACTTCATTTCTAAGCACTTTTTTTTTTTCAAATTTTTAAAAAACATGTCTAATTTACAGGGTGTTTTCAATTTCATTCTTTGTTAATTAAATTATAATTAAACATTGGTATTGTAAGATATTATATATACATACAAGAATTTGGGGTTTTCCCTATTTGTGCATTTATTTTATTTTCTATTTTTTGATTGACTTCCCACTGAGCTTTTTGGTCTTGTGTTGAGTAGAGAGAGCAAATTACTTAAGTAATTTGTAGAATAGATTTTTTTTTTCCAAAAATAACGGTTTACATTCAAATTTTTTTTTTTTTTTGGAAATATTTTCTATTATTTAAAAATATGTAGAGAAAAAATTTTTTTTAATTTTCAAATTATTTAAGAAAACCAGAAAATGTTCGTAGTTTATAGAGCAGTTTTCAAGATTGCATGGCAATTATTTTTCTAAGTGTATGTAGCATACGGCACCCACTTATTTGCTTATTTGCAAAGTATTGCTATTGACATGGCAAACACTTGAGACAGTGATGCGATATCCTTGGTCTTTTCATTTTGTTCGCTTTTGTTCTCGCTGAGTGTCAGACTTAAGAAACTGCACCGCAAGACAAAGAGAATGCGAAAGAGAGAGAGAGAGAGAGAGAGAGAGAAAGAGATGGAGAGAGGGAGCGGGAGCGGGAGCGAAGGTGCTATATTTTATATAACGATTTTAATATACAACCCGTTAAACAAGAAAAGTTATAAACATTGCGCCCTACACTGGCACTGGGCACATTCATTGTAATAACTCGAGATCGTATCGCAATAAGAACCATTAAGTATTTTCAAATAGAACTTAGGACTAAATATTTGATTTACAGTTATCATTGTAAATTGAAATTGAGATAGTTATGCGATTTTCATCATATTCATAACAATACTTAAGTGATTGAATTGTCTTGGAATTGGAATTGTCTTGGAATTGGAATTGTCTTGGAATTGGAATTGTCTTGGAATTGGAATTGTCTTGGAATTGGAATTGTCTTGGAATTGGAATTGTCTTGGAATTGGAATTGTCTTGGAATTGGAATTGTCTTGGATTTGGAATTGTCTTGGAATTGGAATTGTCTTGGAATTGGAATTGTCTTGGAATTGGAATTGTCTTGGAATTGGAATTGTCTTGGAATTGGAATTGTCTTGCAATTGGAATTGTCTTGGAATTGGAATTGTCTTGGAATTGGAATTGTCTTGGAATTGGAATTGTCTTGGAATTGGAATTGTCTTGGAATTGGAATTGTCTTGGAATTGGAATTGTCTTGGAATTGGAATTGTCTTGGAATTGGAATTGTCTTGGAATTGGAATTGTCTTGGAATTGGAATTGTCTTGGAAGTGGAATTGTCTTGGAATTGGAATTGTCTTGGAATTGGAATTGTCTTGGAATTGGAATTGTCTTGGAATTGGAATTGTCTTGGAATTGGAATTGTCTTGGAATTGGAATTGTCTTGGAATTGGAATTGTCTTGGAATTGGAATTGTCTTGGAATTGGAATTGTCTTGCAAGCGATTAGTTGTAGAGCACATGGGACTGTCTGCCAATTTGGACCCGTTCTTGAGAATCGCATATGTAAGCCAAGTCAGTAGGTTTGCAGGCGTATGAAATTGTGACGGGGCTTGTACTAGCCTATTGACCCAATATCTTTGTCTATTGTAGATGGACAAGTGAGCTCAGCAGAGCTTTGTTGTATTGTAGACTATATTCAGTTCTGTTCAGTTCTGTTCTGTTCTGTTTAGTCTTTTATATAACGACTGTATTTATATTTTTCAGCTGTAACATTTGTTCATTGTGCTTGTCACATAATGCGTGTCCTTGCCATTTGCCACTACTTTCTCCTGGCCTGTTCATGTGCTGGTATGTTTTGTTGCTTTAGTTGCTTTTGTTGTTGTTGTTGTTGCCGTTGTCTCTTTGTTGTTGAACCATACATATTGTCATTGTCATTGTCATTGACTGTCATTCGAGCCTGTGCTGAATGGGGATGAGAATGCGGATGCGGATAAGGATGTGGCTTGTTGAAGTTTTTGTTGCTTGTATTCGTGTTTTTTTTTTTTGCCAATGTCATCTTTTTTTTTTTTTTTTTTGTCTATTTTTGATATCGATAACCGTTTGAAACAGAAAGTGCGGTATCATAAAGTTTGACTGTCAAGAATACACTTCTATATAGCAAATACAGCCTACAAATTTGAAACATTTTTTCAATACTTCTTTGCCTTGAACTTGAAACACATAGAACATGAGTTCGAATTTATTAGCAAGATTTTTTACGTCTAAAAGTTTGACTCTTGCGAATATATAGGAATAATTTGAAAACAATTTTCTAATACTTCTTTTTGTTGGTCCTAAAACATCCGTTTGGAGCCAGTTCCTTTCAATATTGAATAGCTTTAAATTTGACTTTTGAGCCTATTGACTGAAGTCGGCTCATATTTGGAGCTGGATTTGGGATGCTAATATATGAACAGAGTATGCAGCAGTCCAATTAAATGCTTTCGTTTTGGTTTTTTTTTGATAAATTCGTATCATTTGTGTTAAAATGATCACTGATTACTTTAAGAACTTTTGATTGAAAATAAAATGATGGCTTCATTTGTAAACTTTGCTCTGTCCAAATACAGAGTGTGGAGCGACACACATTCGTGTCGTTTGAGAAATACCTTAAACTTACCCTACAATTTTATAAAAGGTAACATTTCATATATAAATACCATTCGTGATGAGATATCATTTGCTGTTAGAGCATATCGGAACTTACCTAAACATTGTCCGGTAGTAAGTGGGCTGATGGGGCAAAGTGGCGCTGGTGCAGCGATGATTGCAGCGAAAGTCATCATCAATGTCGAGTACATTGGCGAGCAGCGATTTAGAGGATCTATTGCATAAGTGTGAGACATTATTCAATGGAGAATCAGTTCAGTTTAGATAGATACTACTCTTATATAGTAGTACGAGCATTTGATGGATGGTCAGCTGGTCAGTCAGAAAGTGAATGTGTCACAAACAGAGAGAGAGAGAGAGAGAGAGAGAGAGAGGGTGAGAGAGTTTGGTTACCTTTCCTTGAGCTCAACGTTTTGTATCTGTTGCTTTTTGTCACCAGCATTGGAGGAGCCCGAAGACGAGGGCGGCGGCGGACATTCGTAGCCAACCTGTCCGGGTCTTTGCATGCGCAATATGCAAGGTAACCAATAAAGGAATATTACTCTTATCTGTGTGTGCGAGTTCGACAGAGAGACGGAGTGTGTTGGGTAATGCGGTTAAAAATAATAGCAATAAGTATATTTTTGGAATTTTTTTTTGTATAAACCGTATTAAATTTTTTTTTTTTATAATTTGTTACATATATATATATATATATATTATTTTTTTTTTGTTTTCAAGCAGTTTACGTTATTGTTTAGTTATTGGATTAGCAAGTGTTTTTTTTTTTATTTTCATTTTATTATGATTCGTAGTGTTCATAAATATATAATGAAATATGTCGTTATTCATGTTTGTTTCGTTTGTTGATGAAATTGTTACGAAACACGGCAGTCAGAGAATATTTTGTATGATTTGTTCATGTCCAATGAGAGATTTATTTATTTGAAATTTAGGTTTATTTATAGGAAAATCGTTAACGTTTGGAGAATGTTAATAATATTCATATTATTATTTCAGTTTTAGGTTGAGTAACGTTTAGAATATATTGTTTTGTTGTTTGGTTTTGGATTAATTGTTGTTGTTGTTGTTATTGTTGTTATTGTTGTTATTGTTGTTGTTTTGGTTGATGTTGTTGTTGAAGTTGTTAAGAACACATTGGTCATATGTGATTGTGAGGGTGTTCAGTGAGTAGGAGTAGGATGGCAAATAACACGCGCGTTTCGTGGCCAAAAAGCAAGTGCCGGCCACGTTAAGAGTTGTAGATGTTGTTGTTGTTTTTGTTATTGTAGTTGTACGAAGATAGTTAGTTAGTTGCATAGTTAGTTAGTTTCATAGTTAGTTAGTTAGTTAGTTACAGGGGGAGAAAGAAATATTTGAAGAGGCAGTTGAGTTGAGTAGTTTTTTTTTTTTTTTTTTTAGCGTTGAGAGTTGCCAGTTAACGTAGATGTTGTTGTTGTTGTAGTTGTTGGCCAGAATTTTTTGTTGGAAAAATAAAAATTTGGTGTGATTATTGTGCTTTGATTGTCATATGTACATATGCAAGTAAGTAAGTATAGATAGAAAGACTTATAATGCAATCAAGTATAATCTTATCATTCATAAAAGATACAAATCAGACTGCTTGAATTTACTAGATATGTAGATAGATATAAATATATATATATGTATATGCTATGGACTTTTATTTTAGAAGTTTAAAACAGACATGGCATAATATACTATTTTAATTAATCTGTATAATGCAAAGATATATAAGTTCAAAATATTTATTTAAAAGCAGTTTTATTTAATTGATTTTTGTTTTTTTAATTATTGGCATTTAAGGAAACGTTTAGAATAATTTTGTTTAGTCGGGTTTGAAGGACGTTCGCTATGTGAAGTTTTCGTTAGCTAGATTTTGATCAAAAAGACAATTCTGAGCCGTAAGAATTACAAATTTTGGTTGTTACTCAATGAGCAAGCTCTATTTGAAACTTTTAGTTTGTTTTCAAAAAGGTATTGAAAACATTTTTTTTGGATTATAATTTATATCAGAAGCCTGTTTTTGCAAGCATTTAATAGCAGAGGACATACAAGTGAATTAAATGATGGTTCGTTCTGAACAAGTTTTCACATTTTATATATATACATATGTATATACATATGTATGTATTTTGTGCCTATAAGGCAATTTGATCATTTGATTAGGCTTTCCTTCCACATTTTGTTGTTGTATGACTTGCAATATGTTTTGCATGCAGCGCAGTTTAAAAGTATCAGAAACTAGTTTGTGCATATGACTTGAGGGTAAATGTGTATGCGAGTGTATTTAAAGTTAAATTCATGTCTAACTGTTTAAATATGTTTAGTTTGACATTAGCATGTATATAGAGTTAGGTATATATGTATGTAGGTATAAATAGTATATACAATGTTATTTCCATTTGGACTACATGTTTTCTTTTCTTTTGTTTGTTGTTTCGCCGAATGAATGTCTGGAGAGTGTGGAGTGTGGACGGTGGGCGGTGGGGTGTGGAGTGTGGGGTGTGGGGTGTTTGATGTAAGGATTGGTATTTCAAATATATTTTGATTGAAATGGTCGTTTCGTTTTGGAAAAAGCAAGATTGAAAACGTGTCTCAGAACACTCAGAAATAAGATTTCAAATTATGTAAATAGTTCAACTCAAAAATGAATAGTTTTTTTTGTTTTTGTTTTTTTGTTTTTTCAATAAGTAAGTAAGTAAGTAAGTAAGTAGTTAGCAAGTAAGTTAGTTAAGTTTAGTAAGTTTAAATATAAATATTACCCATTCACTCATTTCATGCGTATCTGGATTTCTATGATGATAATTGAGGATAAGTATGGTTGACACAACTGATGAGGCCACCATAAACATAATGCAATTGAAATAAGTTCCTAGAAGGACACAAAAATTACACAAACATTGTGGTAATATATCGATTTATCGAATTCGCTTTTCGCTCATTCTACATGGTATACTATATTTTGTAATTTTATTTTATTTTTTTTTTTCTCTTTGTTTTTTGTTTTTTTTTTGTGTCGTATATGAATTATACATTATACGACGTTGGCCGCCACGTCTTTAAACACCTATAACGGTTTTGTTAAATGCCTTTCCCTGATTTATCGTTATCGTTAAGTAGTTGTTGGTATTGTGTGTGTGTTTGTTGTGCTGTTTTGTTGTTTATTAAGTAAAAACTTTATACACATTAATGTTTATTTGCTGTTCTATGTACAAATCTGCATTGTATCTTACATAAAATTTTGGAAATGACAAAAAACAAAAAACAAAAAAATAACAACAGACTGTTATTAAGTTAACTTTTTTTTTTTTAGTGTATTGTTGTTGTTCTTTAGTTCTTTCTTAATGCTTACTGAAGTTTACTTGCGGCGAGTAAGAGTAAAGTTAGAGAAAAAGTTCAAAGCAGTATATAAAAGAAATTATTAAGTTTATAAACATATATGTATGTATATATGTGAAATATATATATATATATAATTATTTTTTTGAGTTTGTTGCTTGAGTGAGAATATTAGTTATTTTACAGGTGTTTGCCTATCGAATAATACTGGGTATATATTAGTAGTAAGATAAGATAAGAAAATTTAAAAAGCTCTGCGCTATATATTGAATACTGCCTCCCCGCCCCGAAGAACGCCACAAACTTGTGGCCCAATTCAAATGCCGCCAGGTTTCTCTTGGGAGTTGCGCCTTTGAACTGAACCGCGCGTTTGAACTGGTTCACCCTGAAAACTGACTTCTAAACTGGGTCTTGCTGCTGTTTGGCCTCTCAAAATTGTGCTCAGTTTTTTTTTTTCATTTTTTTTTTTTTTTTTTTTTTGTATTCCTGTAGCTTTTGGGTTTTGTAAATATTGAATATTTATTTTTGGTTTTTTCTTTTTTGACTTTGTGCACAACCAATTATCCGCAATCATCATTTTTTGTTAAAAATCGAGATCTGATTTTGTTCTCCATATTTGTTGAGCTGTAAATTGATGAAAGACTTGGGTCTTGGGCAAGGTGTGGGTATTCTGTATCGCTACGACTTGTGATACTTGTGGTTGTTATAGTGGCTGTTGTTGTTATTGTTATTGTTGTTCTTGTTATTTGTTGTTAGTAATGGCAATTAAATAGAAATGTAACTTGTAAGTTTCTTGGTTTTGTTTAGTGCATTAAAATTTGACTGCTTGGATTTATATATATACATATTTATCTTATACTATTTAATTGCATTTGTTTAAATTATGCACAGTGAGGGCGCAAAATTTGATGAGCAATTGGAAAAGAAAATGATTACATTCCGTAAAACTGCGAAATACTTTTGTTATTTTAAATTATAAAAGCAACTAACGAATAACTTTTCACATAAGATTTGTATTCGATTTTTCGATAAAGCCTTAATGCCTTAGAGGCCTGGTTTCAATGTTTAATACATTGAATTTTCGAACTTAATTAAAAAAAAAAACAAAAAGAAAACAAATTTTGCCATTTCACTATGCATATTGATTAATAAAATGGCATATTAGCTTTAAATATGGTTAAGTTTAGATTTTGGTATTGTTGGTTGTTGTTGTTGGTTTTTGGTTTTTGGGGCACATACACTCCACTATTTAATTGTAGAATTTAAGGCGCACAAAGCGTATGAATGAATGGTTGTTTGTATACAGCAACTAGTCGCATATGCATGTTGAATATTCTTGTGGAATTACCTTAACGATTGGGCAAAAGTTGGCATACATCACAGACATACAGTAAGTCTGTATATACCTACACATGTATGATTCTACTATGTAGATATTTATGTACACATATGCATATGCATGTATGTAAGTATGTATGCTAAAGGTATCCATTAAAAAAGAGCAAAACATAAAAAATGTAATAAATACAACATCGTGTGTTTTATTTACAAGTGTGTGTGTGTGTGTGTGTGTGTGTGTGTTTTCAGCTAATTGTGTTTGATACTTGTGATGTTCTATGTGTGTGCGACTGTGTGTGTGTAGGTATGTATGTATGTGAGTATTCATGTGATTAAGCATATGTGGTATTTATGTACATATGTATGGTACGGTAAAGAAGCGAAACACCATCAAACATATAATCAAACACGAGATATGCAGTTAGCAATAATTTTGGTATAAGGCATTGGGGTTTATAAACAACAAGAGTTAGTCTACCCACTACGTCACAGAGAATTCCAACAGAACTAAACCAATTTGTAAAATTGTTAAAGCAAAATCGATAAGCAACACAAAAAACTGTAAGACAAATATGTACACATACTTATAGAAATAGAAATTGCTATTCGTAGAGCCCATACCAAATTTGAGAATAAGAAAATAACATATGTATATACAATCGCTAATCCACTGATTCGCTGATCCAGAAACCGCCTGACAAAAACCAAACTAGTAAACTACCTCATCTGTATACATATATATGTATATATATATATATATATACGATATATATATATATTTATAATACAAAAGAGGGTAGTCAGTTTCCATTCCCCTAGCAACAGATTTTCATAACTTGAGCTGACAAAATATTGCAATATCACATGCAAACGATTAAGAAAAAAAATGTTGCTGTACAAATATTGTATTTTTTATTTTTTTTTTTGATTTTTGGATGAGAGTATTTGGAGAGCGAGCTAAAGATTAATATTAAGACAGACAGAGAGAAAAAGACAGAGAGAGAGAGAGAGAGTGAAGAAGATATAATTATAGAAACAGACAGAGTTTGTTGGTTTTGGAATTAGTTTTAATTATTAAATTTTGTTTATTAATTACGGACATTAATTTATTTCTATATTTATTTACATTTCTGTTCCCATTGGCTGTCTATGTGTTTATGTATGTGTGTGTTTTTGTATGTGTATATGTATATTGACAAGATTCCAAAAAATCAATGCAAATTGGGCGTTGCGTTGAAATGTTTGACCATCTGGAGACAGTGGTGCAAGTTCAATAACGTTTCAAGCATCAATTAACGACGGTCGCTGTTGACATTGAAGTTGACGTTAAAGTTGACGTTAACGTTAACGTTAACGTTGACGTTGACGTTGACGCTGCCTTTGCCCCCATTCACATTCACGTCCACACATCCCGAGTTGGAATGTGTATATTGCACGGATTGCCGCTTGACACATTCATATTCATATTCATATTCATATTTGTATTTGTATTTGTATTTGTATTCATATATTGTATGAATGTGCAATACAAAATTATTTGATACATCAAATGTTTATTTATCACATGGTTCACATATGTGTATGAGTGTGTGTGTGTGTGTGTGAATGTCTCTTTGTCTCTCTGTGCGTTTGTGTGTAAGTGTGTGGTGTGTGGTGTGTGTATCGGAACAGGGCGGAGCGTGGGGGGCCGGGGCATGTCAACAGTTTATAGGCATTTGTGTTCTTGCATGCCAACAAGAACGTTTTTTCTTTTACATTATGTGGTAGTGGTCCTTGGCAATATCTGACACAGACATTAATAATGCGAGCACTCGTTGTACGCATAAAATCCAAAATAAATCACAGAATCGAAAACAAAGCTCTACACAAGTTGTAAATAAAATATACAGTTATTTGTGTGTGCGTGTGTATACATACATACTATATAAATACTTATGGTTAAGAGAGAAACTTGGTTAAGTTGCCTAATACTCGACTCGACTCGACTCTCTCGACTTTCTCGACACCCGCCGACTCATGAATCTGGCCTGTCACTTTTGTTATCTTTTTTTGTTTTATTTTTATATTTTTTTGTTTTCTTTTGTTTTCGCAAGTTTTTGCTGGATTTCGATTAACCAAATACGAGAGTTTGTCTATCGAAAGGTCCAGAGTGCATGCTTTAAGTTTAATTGCCATACCAGTCCTCGATACGATATAAGATTCAACGGATGATATTCAAAATACACATACTACATATGATAGGTATGAAATTAAATTAATACGTACGTATGTGTGTGTGTGTATTATGTATACGATTGTTAATGTGTGTTTGCGTATTTGTGTGTGTGTGCGCTATATGCATTATCATCTGTGCATGTTATGATATCTAAAATATTTTCAAATACTAAAGTACACATAAGATCACAATCATATTTGGAATGGCATGCTTAAATAGATGACGGTGTTGTATATTATTAAATCTGAAATATTGAGAATTTTTGTAAATTTTCTTTAACCCAAATTTATTGAGATCTCAATTTAAGGCAGATCAATTTTGGGATGATTGTTGTCTTCGGTTGTATGACTTACACATGACTTACCTTACTATTAAGCTACAAACGAAAGAATTAAAATCTGAACACGTCATTAAGGATTATTATTATTATCATTATTGTCCAACTAAGTTGTGTAATATTATCATGCTTCAAGTTGTAATACTTAATTATGATAATTCAACATGTTACCTAACTGATATATATATTTATAGATATATATGTATGTATATATATATATATATGTTTATATATCTGTATGTATATGCTTCGATACGCAAACTTTTCTAGTCATGGCATTAATGTGGCTTGTTGTGTGTATGTATCTAAACTGTGATGACGGCGTCACCTGAATGGATCGCAATCCGTTCACCAAATGTGGGAGCATACGGAATGATACAATATACTTACATACACACATCATACATGCGCACACACATACACATGTATAAGTATCACTTTCACACTTGCGTTATATTATGGTTTGTATTCATGTAAAAAGACGACTTTTTTGCCATCATTAATTAATAATGTGTTATCAACATTCTGTTTAACAATCCAATTAAAATAATGTTCATATTAATAATTATTAATTACAAATCTAATTTTATTTACACGGACAACACACACAATGCATATTTGCTTCATTGTCTGCCCGCATGTTGGGATAAATCATCTAGAATCTATATCTTTGACTAAATGCTGCACACGCACACTACACTAATCTAAAAGTATTTATAGATTCATCGAACTATCCCCATAGAACTTTCTAGTCCCTTTAAAATAATAAGTGTAGGGAATACATGTACAAATATTTGAATAAAAAAATTTAAGCAAAATTGGTTGGGTTTGATGAAAAAAAAACATAACATAATTCATTTTTTGACTGGAGAAAAAAAAATGATTAAAAATAACATAAAAATTAATGTTTGGAACTACGTTTAATCGGACAAGGAACATTTCTAGTTCAAGTTCTACGGGGCATATGATATCACAGCAGTCATCTACATTTAACATTCGTATTCATAGTAGGGTGCTAAGGGATAGTAACAACCACAATAGGCACACTAACTAACAAATACCCTTATGGTTATTATATTGATATTATTTGCATAGCGACTGGCGATGGTTTTGTGCAAGGAGGGAACTATTATGCTCAGCATATTCTACTCTCATCGCAGAGGGTGCTCTTAAAGTACATTAGATCACATATTGATATGCGTTTCATTAAATCGTACACAGTTGGATTTTTATATGGCTCGTTTAACTACTTACTCTTACTCTTACTTCTATTCAAATTAAACAAACTTTTAAGCCATTTCGTATTTATTATGTAAGATTCTCGGCTAACCATTGCGAAAACTGTTCCCCTCACGCTTACATCTGATGTTTTTCAGTGGCTATCTTGTCTCACGTCCTCATATTTATTCATATTTTATCTGAATTACAGACTTCGTGGCTTTAGTCTTCATATTAGGCATCACGAACAAAAAGTATCTTAATATTTATCGCTACACTTTCTTGAATACTTTTTAATGCATTGGGAATTCAAATATGTAGTTTGAGATGTGTGTAGATTTTTAAGCTAAGAAGTGGAAAGTTGGGTTATGCTATTTGCAACAGTTTCTGGTGTGCGTGCAAACTTAGGTTTTGAAAATATATGATCTATGCACGTGATTGGTCCAAACTTGAGATGTGTGCGTCGCATAGTACATTTTGAAAGTTCATGAAATGGCTTAAATCACGGCGAACGGGGATGTTCCCTTCCAAACCAAATGCGATGGTGGCCTTGCTATCGATATCGTTTCCATTTGCCGGCCATTAAATGAAATATTGTGCAAACAAAGACCAAACACCAGAAACTAGACACTAAAAGATTTCAGAATGCCCGAGCACACCAGCACACCAGCATGACGGCATGGCAGCATGGAGGCATGGCATGGCAGCATAGCAGCATAGTCGAGAAAAGTTCTCCTGCGAAGTGGGGAGCCTTGTTGTAGGTGCGTGTAGCTGTATGAAACTTGAAACGGGGCAATTTGTATTACGTGTTTATAGCTTACAATCTGGCAGCAACAATAAGAAAACTTCAAATTGGAAACTAATAGCTGTGGAAATGTTCACTGAGAGAAAGGACTTGCGCTCTGATTTCATAGTTTGTTGAAAAATAAATATTGCTTTTGTTCCTATTGCTGTTGGCAGTTGTTTTTGATTGTGTTTGTTTAAATATAGAGTACTTTTAATTAGTTTCAAAAAAATATATTAGCTCTTGCCAGGATTTTGAAGGTACACATGTCTTGTTGAAGTGCCCATGCGTCTAAACGATAAACTTGCGAATCGCCCTTTTTATAATATTCCATTTCATTGTTGGCATTCATCACCAAAGTATATTTCAGCTCTTTGCTGAAAATGTTTTTAGCCTGCGCACAAGCAGTTAGCAAAAAAAAAAGAAAAAACCAAAACTGATAGAGCCAAAAAAATTGTTAATATTACGCGAAAACCGGTGGCGGCCGTTTTTGATGCTGTGCGGAAGGTAAAAATCTTAGCTGATTAGTTGCAGTTGTTGTTGTTGTTGTTGTTGTTGCACTGAGTTGAGTGTGTGTTCATTTGAAGTCTGTTGGGCTTCCATGGTTAATTGTCAGCAGCCAACGCCAGATGGCGTTGCGTATACTTACCAAGCAGCGGTACGGCATCGGAAGTCGCTGGCATCGTTTCCGCTACCATGTTCAGGAAGACTGTGAGCGATAGTAATATAGTGACTCCTGCAAGTATGCAGCACAAAATTATTGCGCGCCCCGTTCGTATGTGAGCATGTGTGTGTGTGTGTGTGTGTGTGTTTGTGTGTGTTTGTGTATGTTTGTGTGTGTTTATGTTTTTAAAAGATGCAGGAGAAAGAGAGAGAGAGAGAGACAGATAGAGAGATAGATAGAGAGAGAGAGAGAGAGAGAGAGAGAGAGAGAGAGAGAGAGACAGAAAAGTATAAGGAGAAAGGAGACAGAACAAAGTAATATTATTATTAGTAGCTTTCTTTTTTAAAACAGGATGCGCTTGCAGAAAATTCGCCAAACTAGAAATGAGTACACGAGCACGAGCTGTTCCATCTAATCCTGCCTGCTGCTTCCTGCGTCGTCAGCTGCTGCATTTGCTGCAAGGATGCATTTATGATGTAATTGCGACTTGTCCCGCTTTTGTGGCATTCGTTTTGAATAAAAAACTACTACCGTATTTTCTGCGCTGAACCTCAAGAAGTCCGTCAATAATTACAGTACGAATTCCACATGTGCTAACGTCAGACAACAACAAGCTCACACCAAAACACACACAAACAGAGATAATACACCACAACACATTTTCCATGGTCTTCGTGAGGCCTTATGGAATTTATCATTATTTATGGGTTCTCTTGATGCTTTCTTGGGGCAGCTGGAGTTTGTCAGTGAGTGCTTAGCTCTATCAAGGATTTTTGTTGTTGGCTCCGTTTCTATTATTTTATTGTATTTCTAATATTATTTTCGTTGTTCTCCTCGTCCTGTGCATATTTGATATGCTTGCTTTTTGAGCCTGTATAAATTATGTCAAAAATCAGCTGGTTGTGAGGGGGAAACGAGAAGTTGGGGACCTCGACGAAAGTGTCGGGCAAACATAAATTAGCCACAGAGTTTTACGCAAACTTGTCTATTATACATGAGCCACGGCTGGCTGCCATAATGCGTTTCCTTTAAACACACACACACACACACACACATGTCGTACTGGGGATGGCGGTAGGTTTTCGTATGAGAATTTTTTAAAATATGGCAATTTTTTCTTTTTTGGCAGCTGCAAGCAAAACTTTTCTGCTGCTTGCGCTCATAACCGCGATGTATTTATGTACACATTATATGTACATATATACATATTATATACTCAAATAAGTATTTTTCTATAGCAGTATTGTATACGTATTGCCATGCACCATATGCCGCGTGTTCAAAGTACGTGATGAGCCGCAGAGGCAACTACTTCTACATCAATTCACTGTGGCACAAACCCCCAATAAAGTTTCTAAAGTCTTTAAAATTTGAACATTTGAACAGTTAGTACATTAATAATCTCAATACTTTAGCAATTAACTTGCCCTTTTTATTCGAACTGAGCCAGTAATGATTTTAAAAATAACACTTGATCATTTTTTTTTTTTCAGGAATGAGTGAAAGTTTCCCACACTTTTAAATTCTGTTCAAAAAAGTAGACTTTGGTGCCACAGTGCAGTGGGCAATGTATCTTTAGAGTCGCACATGCTCAGGAGATGAGCTGCAAAGCATTTTGCCACATTTTCGCATTATTTTCTCAACTTTATGTGCGCATATATATGTGTGTGTATGTGTGTGTGTGTTTGTATGTGTGTGCGTGTGTGTATGCGCAAGTTGTTTCGAATGTGTGCGTGTCCTGTCAGTGGCCAGAAACTGACAAGAACGTTGCCGAGAGAAGGCAACAAAATGATTTTCATCAATCGATCATCGTTTCCAGATCAATTTTCATTCAACTGGAACAGTAAAGTGCAAATTCTAATTTTAAGCGACTCTTTCAGATCCGTGCTTGTCAAAAGGTATATGCATTATATCTATCACATTATATTAGAAATATATCTCATATCAGAAGTTAACCATTATCTCATGCTATGTACAAGTAATTTAAGTACAAATTTTTATTTTATTGCGTGTAAGGAATTATTGAAAGGGTTTTTTTTTTTGCAAAATATATTGTGAGAATGTTTGCAAAGTTTTCATGGTATCGATTAAAATCAACATCAAATCGATACATTTTTAGCATTGCAAATTAGCTTTAGGAAACTTGTTCAAAGTTCGCT
This sequence comes from Drosophila kokeensis, assembly GCA_035042145.1. NCBI lineage: Eukaryota > Metazoa > Arthropoda > Insecta > Diptera > Drosophilidae > Drosophila > Drosophila kokeensis. The sequence continues at coordinate 3,061,382 of JAWNLT010000086.1, read as the reverse complement.
CAGTGCAATTGAAATTCAGCGCATATTGTTGTTGTTTGTTGAGTTGAATGCATTAGGATGGAGAAAGTTTATATTGTAAATATTTGTATTTTAACTACGCTGCTTGACATGGTTAACTAGTAGTCGTAGTTGCAGCTGAGGTTTAAGGGTTCAAGGCTCTGTGCTCATTTCACGTCCGTCCGCTTTCGTCTGTCGCCCCGGTATTTGTGCGCTACTCTCATCCTGAAAGGTTGGCCAGCAGCTGTGCCATATTTTTCACTTTGCCAACGTTGACTTTGATTACAAATGATGGTGACTGTTTTGTGAGCCGTGGCTCACACTTGCGAGCTCTTGCTTTGTTTGCTTGTTGCCAGAGTTTTTATTGCCAACGGCCATTGGATTGCATTTGCATAGTTAGTCAAGGATCTGTGGCGTATATATTTAATGTGGAATATGGTGGCAGTCAACTTGGGTTCTACTACTGCTACTAACAGCCCACCGCAGCGGATTGCGTACTGTTTCGAAATAACTTGATATGTTTACATATAGTATATGTATGTGTTGTAAGCTATGTTGTTAAGTATGTATGTGGTAAGTAGTAATAGACGGAGTTCGGTTTGTAGAGCATGCAAAGATTCCTACAGAAAATCAACAATTAAACATATCGAAACACTTTGAAGCGTTAAAAGACATGGGGTATCAGTTGCGGTTTCAGTTGTAGTTTGGTTTTTGGATTGTTTCTGCTGTGTATTAAATGGACACTTACCAAGCGAGAGCTTTTCACCAGAATCTGGTGGCAGTGTGAACCCTAGCAGTGCCATCGATGCGATCAATACGCACGGCACAATTAAATTGAAAAAATAATATAAAGTTTTGCGTCGTATCAAAATGGCGAATGTTATGTCAATATAAGGTTCTGGGCAGCAATTATAGTAGATTTCATTACGTTTACCGGGCACACCTGGTTGGGTATAATTTTGATGTTGTTTGTTGTTTTTATATATATTAGTTGTAGTTATTGTTGTTGTTGTTGTTATTTGTATTGTTGATTGGTAATTAGATGCAAATGAGATGGGCGTATGCAAAAGAGAAGATGAGAATTATTTATAGTTATTAATTAGTAAAATATTTACTCTATTTTTTTTTTCGTTTTTTCTTTTTTTTTAGCTTGTTTAGTTATTTACAGTTTGAAACAGTTCTTTAGTCAGTTTAACGACCTTAGTGAGTATGCATGTATGTGTATATGTTGACAAGTTAAATAATACTTAGCACAGTTTTCATTGCCTAATTTGAGAACAACTCACCTAACAAGTCCCATTCGCCATTGGTTATGAAACTTGAGATGTCGCCACCAGCTTCATCCTGTAATTGCAGGTCCAGCTGTAAGTGAAATCGAACAAAAAACACGCAAAAGCTCATGAGATTTGTGCAAAACGTATATGTACAATATTAAGTCCCAAACGCTCGAACCCCGCATATAAATATATAATGTTGTCATTCTTATATTTTGCGGGGATTTGTATCAAAGTCCAGCACAGACTAAGTTAAGCTGTTGACCAAAAGGGCTGTAACATGTAAGAATTTTATCACCATAACAGCAGCTTTGTCTTGACTAACAGCATACTCACATACATACATGCATACATATGTATGTACATATATTAATATATGCTCGCACGTACACATAGCGGAAAAATATTGATTTCTATATATTTTTTCAATTTTTCCAATATTAAACATAATTAAAACGATTTATTTTCTTATCGTGATAAATTTTAGTATTGAATATTACATTTTTTGTTTGCACGTATCCCTAATAAACACACAAAAAGAAAAAATTGCAGTTTTAGTTTTGCTTCATATATATAAAATTTTTAAGAATTTAATGAAATTTTCAAAGTTAATATTAAGTATATATTTGAGATATGACATATTTATTAAATTTGTTCTACATCATTTGCGGGCAATAAAAACAAAATTAAACATTTCAATTTATCTTAATATATGATATGACTGCAAGATATAAACTCTTAACTTTTTCTCTCTATATATATGTAAGTATATATAGACATACTAAATACTGCTTAAGCTCGCTAAAAGTTCTCATCAAGACCGCCAATCGGTTACCCAAAAAAAAACAGAAAAAAAAGGGAGTAAATCACATACTTATATTTGTGTTTAGGCACATACATACATATTTGTGGGATATAGACGAGTAGTAGAGCAGTCCCACGACCACTTGGGGACAGCCAAGAGCCAAGCGGAGTCCAACAGGAAAACGGGCGAAACTTACCCCAATTACAAATTGATTTATCACACTTTTGCTTAACAACACTTTATGCGATTTGGTTTCTTAAAGTTTTTTATGGTCCATCGAGAACAGCAACTTACTGTAACTAACATAATAGTATATAACGATATCTAAATAAGATTAGGGCCTACACAGCAGTAGAATACTCTGTGTATACACTTGACGTAAAAAGATACTTGCAGAACTGATTGCCAAGTTAATTTCCAAGTTAAAGTCTTGAAGTACCAAACATTCGTACTTAAGTTATAATTATTAAAAAGAAGAAAATTTAATTTTGTTAAGTCGAATATCTTATTTAAAATACCTAATATAAAATATAAAATAGTAAAATTATGAAAATTAATCTGACTCGTACATTAAATAATAAGCTTAAGCGTTTAGCACTGATATATAAATAAATATGTTGTTAATTGCTCATCACCTTATCTGCATCATCAAATACTTATCGAAAGTATATCAGATTTCAAACAACTTTTTTTCTTCCTATTATTAATGACATTATAAATTAAAAGCGGACATAATTCACTGACAAGGCGTGTGTATCCAAGATTGTAATTTCCTTGAATAGAAATGTTTGCACAATTTTCGCGATGAGCCAAAATGAATGGTTGAACTAAATTACAGGGTATACAGAAATACGTAGTGCACTTGACTCGTACTTTAGTATCATTATGTGGCTGGCAGCTATATAATGCTGTCATTTTGTCAATAAAAACTCGTATAAAACTCACGCATAACTTGTGTGTAACTTGTACAGTTCAGAAAAGCAAACAAAAAATCGTTTTTCTTAGTTGTTTTTGGGTCCAAGCGAGAATTTTTTGATACTCTTAGTCCAATGTGCGTCATTTGGTTGTTTAGTACACTTTTAGACCTTCTCCATATACAAGTTTATCTAGGCATGTGTGTGTATGTGTCTGTGTCTGTGTGATCGTATATCTGCCAGTGTGTGGCATGTTAAGCAGATTTCGAGTTGGTAAATGTATAGGAGTGTAGTGGAGCGCAGCGGGTGGCGGGGTATGGGGGTCGAATAAAAGTTTTCTCATTTAAATGTTCCAAACAAAAGAGGGCGCTAAACAAACAGAAGCATCTCTTTTGCTTTGTACAAATCAAGTCAAAGCCAAAAAGTGTTGATGTAGTTGTAGGCAAACAGTTCTACACACACACACACACACACACTGATAACATAACATAAATATAGAAACTTAATAGTAGTAGCTCTTTGTGTGTATGTGTGTGTGTGTGTGTGCATACGTGCTTAAATTTCATTCATTTATTTAATTTGTATTCGCATAAGAAATTGCCGAAATGAAATTCAAATAGGGCAGCAACTCTTTGGATATAGTACATACATACATATACACTTTTTAATTAAAAGTATTTAAGCTGCTTAGGCATTGTCATAAGGATGGGACAACATACATATACATAAGTTTGAGCGTGTGTTTGTGTTTGCATTTGTATGTGCTTATGCTTTTGATATCATAATTCATAATATTTCTAAGTCATTAACTCAGTGATAACAAAGATTAGAGCGATTACTATATATATGGGGCGCCATTTCAGTTGCCAAACTTTTTATACACTCAGACAAAAATATCGACCTAAATTGCCGAAAATCGTCATTCTTTGGGCAGCAAGGGTAATTCTTATTATTCAAAAAGTATACTTCTACTTTTTTTAAATCCAATTTGCATTTTTCTTAAATTTCCTAATATTCAGGACGATTTTATTTTTGGAGTATATGCTGATAATCACTTTGAATACGAAATGTAACAATTGAAAATTATTAAGCTTAAGCACTCATACTTGTTATATCTGCTACAGATCAACAAATTGTACACATGTCAAACATAATCTCACAATACTTAGAATCAAGTTGGAGCATCATCTGTCTGATTTGGACTTGTGTGATTGTATTCTGACTTGCGATGCGAGCTTGTGTCAAGATGCCTGACAAGTGACAACATCGCAAATATGATCCGTGTGCCGAAGTGTGTGAAATTATTTGGTGCTAAATTTTGTCAACAGGCAGTCAGAAATCGTGCATTTTTTTTTTTTTTTTTTGGGGAACGTGCGGCTTTCTCGCCATCAGGACTTATGCTGTAAGATGCTGCAGTCGGAAATTGGGTGCGGCTGAGTTGTTTGGTTGGCTGGCCCACTTCGTGTTAGTTTGCTTAATGGCTTTTGTTATGTCCGTTAAAAGTGATGCAACATTTCGGTCTTTCTTTTCCCAGCTGCGGGCCCCTTGGCGCCAATTTCCCCCATTTTATTTTATGGCCATAAGGGCCTCGCTGCTACTCGCTGCGTTGGCTTCATTAAAAATTGAGACGCCCGCAGACAAGACATTTACTTTGGCTGGCATCTGATATTACAGTGTAACAAGTCGTCTCTCTAATGAATATGCAAAATTAAATTGCTTCCATCTCAAAGACGGCAAGGTTGGTTCAACGTAACCGATCTAGTTGCATATTTCGCATAACATTTCCCAATATTGAAATAATATGTCTTAATAAACCATAAAATATCTATGTAATATAACTTGAATACTGGTTAAAAGTTCCTAGTGGAACGAATTATGTTTTTTTTTTTTAAATTGGTAATTTGGTAAATTTTAAGAGATGGACTCAAGTCAATCTTTGATGTTCTTTAAATCTAGATTTATTTGAGTATGCATGTTTGTGTTAATTAAAGGTTTTTTTTGTGGCAATAGATAGAACTTATTGGAAAAAATCCGCTCTGATATTTAGAAAATGGTAATGAGATATTCTCTCTACATTGTTATGTTAGAGCTTGGATTTTTCGTAACATATTTCAAATTATTTGATATAAATTTATAAACCATCTAAAATGTGTATCTTAAAATACAAATTCTTAATAATAATACGCGAAACAATAAATCGAATGTTCGAAAGTTAGACATATTTTTTCCAATTGTAAATTCCGTTTTGGGAATATTCTTTCTGAATAATAAAGTGAGTGAGTTACCCTTGGTGAAATTCTAAAATGCAAGCCATTTTTGTTCCGAGTGTAACTAGTTATTATTCTCATTTAAAACTTCTAAGTTAAGCTATTATTCCACTCATATATTTTATAGGCTAGTTTCTCGATAAGAGAAACTCATTTCCTGGTAGTCAAAGAGTGCTCTCCATCCTAAAGTTATATCTACACTTACATTAAAACTCCGCTTACGCTGATTAACCCCGAAGACAAGCTCCGTTTGTAGTGCTTAACCCTTGTTACCTATACGCGCACACATGCTGAGTGTGCCAGGACAATGATTAGCATATTTTGCTGTGCCCACATAAATAGACTTGTATTTCATATTTTCATTTTCTTTATTTACCATGAAATACAAGTCTATTTTATATATAAATAAATACAAATACAAATATATATATAATATATATATATATATATATATATATGTGTATACAGTATATACATATATAAAGCAGCCACTCAATAAACTTGAGCACGTAAAGTTTTTACATCAACATAAAAATAAAACTCAAGTCGTTGGCAGCGCAAAATTTGCTAAGCTGCGTTTACGTATTTTTGGTAAGGTGTAACGTTGACGGGGTAATAGGGTAATCGGGGGATAAGGGGAGTAGTGGTAAAAGGGTACGCAGCTCCAGCTCCAGCTCCAGCTGCTGTTGCCGTTGCCGTTGGTGCGCAGTTTTAAAGTTTTTTGTGCGCTGTTAAATTTGCCTTTGACATTGACGGCGTCATTTCATGGCAATGCCAAAAGGCCAATTGCGTACGTTTGGCCCCAAAAAACTTTCCCATATTATATAATTAGGTTTAAACAGTAATTAATGCTGCATATTGTTGTTATGGCTTATTGGACTTCTGGGAACTATTTACCAAATCTAACCGAAACAATGGCAAACAACTAAGCTCAGCACCTAAATCATAATAAACGTAAGTATGTTTAACTAAATAGAATCAAATATGAATGAAATATAAATATATTAATTAGACCCATATGATTTGATGACTGTTGCAATCTTAGCTCAACAATAATGTGTGAGAGGAATGGAGGTGTCTTCAAAAATAAACTATTGGAGCGTCAAAGTTATTTCATTGTTAATAAATTTACTTGTTTTACTGCAAGTAAGTACAGAAATGCATTCAGTTCTTGCCTGATCAGGGGAATGCAACCACTCAAGTATTCATCATCATCATCATCATCATCAGCATCAACAGCATCATCGCCATCGTCATTAAAAACATTGCGCTGGGAGGCAAAATTAATCTCTGGAATGGCAACAGCATCGAAATCGACTTTTTCGGTGTTGGGTTTGCGGAGGAGCGCCTGAGGGCAAAGTCAAATGGATTGAGGCGCCGTCTTTGGCTGCACAGATAAGCACTTACGACTGCAACGCAGTAAGAGCCATTGTCAAAAAGTTTTAGCGATTTCAAATGGCGCTGCTTCGGCAAACTACTTGTCATTTGACACCCCGTCCCCCGTCCCCTGGGGCTAGGGCGTACGGGTGACAAGCCCCATCCGTTTCATCGACCATATCTGGAATAAGTTAAAGCGTTGCCTTCCCTTAGCCTTTGTCGCAGCAACAGTTCAACTGACATTGAATTAATTGCAATTGCAAAGACGAATACAGCTGCAGCAGTAATTAATGGTAGTGGCAGCAAGGCGCTCCAACAATTTACAGTAGCTGTTGTTACAACAGTGGATGCATTTGTATCTAGCTATTGAAGATTAATTAACAAATTAATCAGAATATTAATAGCTGCTTTTGTTGAAACATTCGAGTAACAGTAAAGAGTACAGTAAATGTTGAAACAGTAACAATAGTAGAAGTCCAGTTTACTGTAAAAGTAAAAATATCACTAGCATTAAACAGCAGAAGTGAGACAATTGAAATCGTTAACAAAAAGTGATACTAACAGTAGCAGAGCAATCGATTAAGAAGAAGAAGAAACAAACAATGCGCATTCTTTGTTTACTGTTAGGAACGTCAAAGAGAGAAAAAGAGTTATTTTGCTGGTAATTAACTTTTAGTTCTGAGCCTTATTGTTTAATTGGTTCTCTTTTTATAATTTGAATATGTCTTTCACTGGCTCCAGGTGAAGTTTGTTAGTTATCTGTGTCTATCTAGAATCTACTTAAAACTGATATTTTGACCATTGTTCCTATGGCAGCTATTTGACATGGTGGTCCGATGATAGTGTAGTAGTAATTAGTAGTAATTAATTTTCATGTCATGGCGACTATAATATTATTTTCGAAATAACTTACATAATTAATAGAAAGTGTTGGGCAGTAGCAGCAGCTGAGCTCCCACTGTAAATAGTTTTCTTTTTGGGCCAAGAATTGAAGAAATGTAAATGTACATTTGGTTACAAGGACACAAGCAAAGGACTCGCACCGAAAATGCCGTCAGTGGCAAAATAATTAATTTATGTAAATAATAGCTGCACGAAGTCTTAAATTGTAAAGCACCAGAACAAAAGAAGAAGAAAGAAATTGTATTTTTGGTCGTTGTTGTGCTGAAATTTTGGTGCATTTGGCACAATTAAATGTGGCCAAAATGTCTTTTGCGACAGCCGCATATGTCTTGGCAACCCGAGTGGCAAGCGGAGCGAAGTAGCGGTAACTGGTATTGTTTGTTGGAATACGAGCACCGCGGGTACTTATCAAAGTTGTGTGGCAAGTACGAGAAAGAACATATTTTTGACGACACTTATTGCTGCACTGGACAGCCGTGGGCTTTAGTGGTTTGTGGCTTGTGGATGGACGACCGACCCGCTGACCACTCAAGGTTGCTCGCTGCTCGATGGCCCAACTCACTTGTCGCATATTTATCTTGTGGCGCATCCTTCGACTGTTAGGCAAGCCCCCATTAAAATAAAATTCAACATACTTGACAAAACAGTTTCACTCTTGGCTCGTACTTGTGTTTCCCCATCCCCATCCCCCTCATCATCATCTTCTCTATTTGTTGGCGTACATCTGCTCTTTTATCTCAGAGTTATACAACGAATGTTATGAAAATCCTTGAGCTGTGTTCATATTGAACAGACGCGATAAAATTAGTGATTAATGGGTATTGAATAAAGTTAACAGCTGCCACTATTCACCATCAAATTCAGCTTAAGAGTGTACGCCATTCGGTGTAGACCTGCAGTTATTCCACTTCATTGCTTGGCCGCCCAAGTGCTTCAAAATGCTATTCACAATGCAGTTTCACATCCAAAAATGTGTACGCTCTTCAGCTATGCGGTATTTATTTAACAACGTCTGTTGACGTTGCTGTTGCTGTTGCTGTTGCTCTTGTTTGTTGTTGTTTCTAAGTTTATTTTATATTTGCATACACTTTCCTTACACTACTCGTAATTGGGCAACTTAAATTGTTCAAACAAAGAAAAGTTGTTTTCCAAATTTCTTTGCAGCTCACTGGAGTATCCGCAAGGCCCTGCTCTTCTTAAGCAGTTCTTCTATTCTTTCGAAAAACAATTTACTAATGTATTTATTTATGTGAATCCATTGTTTTATGCAAAGTACAGCAATGGAAAAAGAAACTCAGTTTCTCATACTGCTTAGCACAATTTCTAAAATTTATGAAATTATTTATTTAGCTGCCATGTCCTCAAAAACTGAAATCTGAAATATTTTTAAAGCTATGAAGCGTTTATCAACCTCATTATGACAAACAGATTTCTTACAGATATTGCTAACATAATTAAAGTTTTAATAATAAAATAATCTAATCTAACTTACCATAACTAAAGCTAGACTTATAATCAGCCATTGTTTATAGTTGTTTGTTATCTAGGAATTACATTGATAAGGACAAAAAGAGCTTGGGTTAAATAACGTTCAAGTTTAATTGACCAACCACGAAAAGCATTTACTTGTCTGTATGTAGGTAAAAGTAGTTTTTGCATTGCTTATGTGTAATTGGGGAATCATCTGAGCTGGAAAAGATAATTCTTAACCAAAAATGTTCACAGCCAGCTATCGTCACATTATGTTACACTAATAAAGCATATAATGCTTGCGCAATGCTCAAAAGCAGTGGGTGTGACAGTTGCGACGACGACAACACCTACAACAACAACAACGAGAACAACAACAGCGACATCAACAATGCTAACAACAATGGCAACAGCTGTAAGTAAGTGGCTAAGTGAGTATGGCCAAGAGTGCTTATTTGTTCAAGTGCGCTTGAATAAGAACAGCAGCAAAAGCAGAAGCAGAAGCAGAAGCAAAAGTGACAGCAAAACGTAGTAGGCAAAAGAATGCTGAAAAATTATAACTACTCACACTCATCGCTAGTATGAGCTGTGATCTCAGACTCTGATTTGAACTAGTCTATATATGTTTGCGAAGCCTATAGGCTGCTCATTGCTGATGGCTTTGGGCTTGTTTTTTTGTTGCGATTATTGAGATGATGGCATTAGAATTGTGTCGCAACATGCTCATTCAGAGGATTAGAATACGAATTTGCCAAATAAATCTTAAAATCACATGTATCAATAAATACGGATATCACTGAACAGAGAATATTACCTTGCCTCTATCTAAGTAAATGTATTAAAGTTCTTGATCAAGAGAAATGATTAAACTTGTTATTTGAGCCCTCATTTCAGTAATATTGAGAATGCAGACACAAGCTGAGAGAGTCTCAGTCTGCAAATACCAGGCCGATCTTTCAGTATATGTTCTAGAGTACCGTCAACTTTAAGACAGAGTCTGTATGTCGCCTTCTTACCAATTTAAGGCTTGCGGACAGTGCAAAGTCTTGTCAGAAAATCTGAAGTGAGTTTTTGCTACATCTGGCTATATGACAACCTTCCCAGTACAAATATAACATATAATATATGTAAGTCTTAATCTAAATATTTCTTGAAAAATTCCCATTAAATAAAAAACAAATTGCGTTCTTTTTGTCTGCTACTCGGGCCAAAAAAGATTAAAGACGAGAGCTAACTCGGTTTAAATGAAACACTTATGGCTTACACAACTACATTAATGCATATATGCATCTTGTGTACGCTTGAAAATATGTTTGCGTTGCAAAAAGAACAGTTTGGCCATTAAATGACTTTAGGATGGTCTTTGTGGTCCACAAATACGATACATTCCCAAGCACATTGCGTCAAATAAAACTCAAATTGAAATTGCATCAGCTTTGGCAAATAGCTGAGAGTGTGTGCGAATATGAATGGGTTAGTTTTGTCTATGTCTGTGTGTGTGTGTGTGTGTGTGTGCAGAAATATGCACACAAAGTTGCTTATGACACATTTGGAATGTCAACATTTGGGTTGCAGGTTTAGTTGCTTGTCTTCCAATACCCCCCGCTTGGCTCATTCCAAAGCATTTTTGTACAGCTCTCCCAGCTGCTAGCCTGGCATTGTTTTCGAGCATTTTTCAGATGAGCGAGTGTATAAAACACCACTCTCAGCTTAAATCATATAAAATCATACAAACAGCCTTTTGTTCAAACAATTTATTTGCATAATGCATTTATTGATGTGCAAACAAAATGTTTGGACTTTTCACTTGTTTATAATTGGTTCATTTACATTCGCAAATAAATCGGACAGCAACCATCTGTATAAACACTTTGATAGTTAATATAGATTGTGATGTACAAATAATAACATTCAGGCATTATGAGATCGAGTAATCTTAATAACAAAAGTTTTGCACAGATTTCCAGGACTATTGTAAGAATTGGTTCAACATTAAGCGGACTTTATGTTTTTTATTGCCGCATTGCTTTTTATTTGTTGTATGTTGAAGCTTTGTATTTGGTGCGCCAGCTGACTATGCTGCCAACGGCTTAATGACTATTTTGTTGCCGCCACACTCAGCACAGTTTAGGCAAATCCAGCACTACGAATGGATGAAAGGATGCACATGATAGCCAGGATGGGGATTAAGAAACCCAACGGATGGTCACTATATTTTTATGGTGATTATTTTTGCATTACTTAGATATTTCTACGATTTAATAAATAATGATAGGAATTAACTTGGAAATACAATATATTCCGATCATGAAAAATTATCCAAAAATAAATATATAAATATCTAAAAATTTATAATATTTAATTTTTCTTAGGAATTAATTTAAAGGGGAAAATGTTTTGGAAATATTTTTTGTAAATTTAGAAATTGTTGCGAACAAATAGAAAAAGATTTATTTCTGGCTTTTAGGTTGATATTCCATTTTTTAGTGTTTTTTTTTGCTGGAGTGTAGCCGGCAAGAAATAACATCAGCAGCAGCCTCCATTTCCTGCCATCGGCTTTCGTCCGGCAACTGTTGGCCGTTGCCCCTCGCCCTTCGCGCGTCGTCCATCTAACTGTTTTTTGTCAGTATTCCAGTGCAGCTACAGCATTTAGGTATAAGTAAAAGTTTGCTAGATGCGCCTGATTACTTGCCACCCCTTTCATAGAGCCGTATACTGCACTCAGTTGCCTTGGCTTTAGCTGCTGCTGCCTTTCGATGGAATTCACGGAATGCTGCAGAAAAAGACAATAGCAGTCCCCCCTCTCTTTCCATTTTCCACTTTCCACATTCCCCTTTTTCACCCGGCACCACACCCGCACCCAAAACTCTCGGTCCCCTTGTTCCGGTTTTGGTGCTGTGGATGAGGCTAACGCTAGTGCTGGGGAAAAGTCAGTGTAAATTATAAAAATACTCTTTGCTCGTAATTTTTTTGTTGAGCCCTTGCGCTAACGCTCTCTGTCGCAGTCTAACACACACAGACAGACACAAAGGGAAAGAGAGCGAGTGTGTGTGCTCTGTTCTTGCAAGTTTTCACTTTTTGCTTTACGGCGTTTTTTCTTCGCTTACTTGTGTTATAATAATTTTCTCTGTCACATTAAAATGCGGTTGAAATGAGCAGGAAATGCGCGCGAATTCTACTAACCCAGATAATCTCGGGGCTGATTTAAGCATTTTCGCATTCACAATTTTAACTGCTGTAAAAAATAAACGAAAACAACCAGAGAAAAACTCAACGCACAATTTGTGCCATCAGTCAGTGCGCCTACATTTTATTATACTGCACTTTTCATAATTTTCAATTTCGTTTCTGTTTTACTGGCTTTTTTCAAACTTTGTGTGTGTGTGTGGATGTGCGAGTGTTGCTGAGTGCGGCGCCTACGCCAGAGTTTTTTAATTTAATGCAACATGCAATTATGCGCAGCCATCTTCGGGCTGCCGCCTGCTAATTAGCCACCAACTGAGTTTCCAATGGGCGCCGGATAGAGGCGTGGCCATGCGCTTTGTTACCAACGATAACGACAACGACAGTGACAGCGATGGCGCATGCTGCGTATGAGCAATGCCTGCCTGTATGTACATACATATATACATGTGTGTGTGTGTGTGTGTGTGTGTGTTGATGTGTATGTGCATGATTGCACACAACAACCTCAGATGTGCGTGTGCTTGTGTGTGTGTGCTTGTGTGTCTGTTTGCTTGAATTAGTTTTGCAGATGCGGGCTTGCAAAAGTTGTGCCTTGTAATTGCCCGACTCGGCAAGTTTTCGGCCAGTTAACTAGCCGTAAAGCACAGAGCCAAGCCAGTTCTTCCCTTTGTTAGTTTATTTATAAAGCTAAGCATCAAGTTGAGTTCTGTTTTGTTCAGTCTGCTTGTGTGTAGTATACACGCTGTCAAAAAGTCAGTTACGCTGCATCAATTATGCAATTGCACTAAGAGCTTAACACACTGCCCAAATTCTAACTAAATATTTAAATTTGGCTTTTACTGTTACTATCTTCCATGTTTGTTTGTAGATTCATTTTAATTGCAGCACATTTTGCTCATACATATGTCCGATATACATACATACATTTGTTCATTTAAATTGTTTTCATTTGTACATTTTATTTATTATATATATTTATATGTATATACATATATGTATATATATATTTTAGATATTTAATAAATTGAATTTCCGTATGCACTTATTCTTCGAGTCTAATTTATCTGTAGTTAAACCATTTAAAATTTCGGCTCAAACTTAATTGCCTGTTACCTTTGCCCTTACGGTATTTCAGCGTCAGCTGATGCATAATAGATGATAACGTCAATCAATGGTCTCAGCTTGTTAAGTGTTGATGGGGCCTTAATACGAACTTTGCTGCTACCCCGTATCCTAAATTAATAATGAATAGCCCAAATTCGATATGCAGCTGACCTTTCACTTAATAGCTTAATACGATGTTGTGTTAGTGGTGCTATTTTGGGTACATTATCTGATATGCAGTAGTAATTTGATTGAATTAATTTTGTTATTTGATTTTTCTCTCTCTTTGTAAGCGACATTAATCAATGCAAGCTTTAATGAAGCCATACTTTTACCACTGCAGCCGATGAAACTTTAATTCGTATTGATTAGTGCGTGCATACAACATTTTCCGGAGTAAAATAATAAGTGCGCACAGAAGAAGGGCCATTGGTTGATAAGTGGCCAAGGCTCTGTGGTCCTCTTACTGCCAAATATGCTCCTGAGAGCTGGGCGGCGAGCAACGAGCAACGACTACAACGTGCCGGCCATCTATTATGTGAGTCAAGCACGTCCGGCCCAGAGCAGTGCTCTCATGTCCTTATGCTGTAACAAGTATTTGTGCGTACTTTACGAGCCGCAGTTAGCCGACTATTCCCCACAGCGGCATAGGACCCATTTGCGACCCTTTTGAGCCGTGCTAGCTGGCACAAGGCTTAAACCTCTTAAGACATTCCGTATTAGCCCGTCTACCTAGTACCCAAAATAATCCCAGATAAAACTTATGGAAGAACACCTTTCGAAAGTGAACTGCTTCAATTAGGATAGTCAATAAAATATTTTGTGTTCTTTACTTCATCAGAAATAAAAGTAATAAAATAGTATTAAACTTAAGTGATATATATAAAAATGTATATATTAAGGAGCATAGAAAAAATACATATACTTTACATATATTTCAAAATAATATCCCTTCAAATCATCTTCAAGTGTTGCTTAAAATAAACAAAAGAATTAAATGCTTTGTATTTCACTTTTTGCCTTTTTCTTCAATTTACTGGAAAATCTATTAATATATTTCATAAAATATGTGAGATAAATCTTTAATCGCGACAAAGTCAATACTCATAATATGAATTCGGTTAGGTTAAGTTCTGCCGAGTCTGTATGCAGAAATGAATGTTATGAAATGGGAGCACTTCACATTTGCTGTGCATGACGCGGTTTTTACGGGTAATACAATAACAATACCATAATAGAAATAAACAAATTCACGCTAATGGCGCCCAATTACATTTTCAGCCAATATCATTCAAAATCCGAGTCACACTCGCTCACGGAATCTGAATTAGAATTCAAATCAGAGTCAGAGCCAAAGCCAGAGCCAGAGGCTCAAAGGCAACCTTCATTTCGATCAATTTGGCTGTAACATTTGTGCCTAACACATCCGATGAACTGGCAACGTCATTGTGATGATAATGTGTATGAGAATGTTAATGTGGCTGTGGATGAGAGCGTGTATGAGATTGTGGATAAGTAGGACCTCCTATAGTTGCTGTTTGCCATTTGTGCATTTCACTTTTATGGATTTGGCACTCAACGTCACTGAGCCATCTGCACAAATACGCTTTTGACATTGCATGCGAAAAAACATGATTACTTCAGAGCATGTCGACATCCATATACCCTATGAACAGCAATGCCAATAAGAGCAATTGTTTGCTTTTTAAATAAATAAATTGATATACACTTGAAGACGCTCTGAAATTTTGAAAAACGCTCCAAAATGAAAACCTCTCTGAAAACTAAAAAAAGGTTTTTTGTTTTAAGGGAAATAATTATTTTTAGAAAAAATTCTTTCTGAAGACTGCTATGTTAGCGTTACCATAAAATCAAGAGTTTCCTGGAACTTAAATATATATAATCTTAAAAAGTACATAAGATGTTTGAATATATCAAATATTAATGAAATATTAATAAGGTAAGAGCTCATACAAAACAACTTGGAGATTACACATACATTTTTTTTTAAACTTTACAAAATTATACCCCAAAATTATATATATTTTCAGGGTACATTTTCCTAAAGGTTAGAAACAAACATCTCTAATTTCAAGCTGCTTAAAAAAGACCCAGCCTTCCCGTCTATAAATATTATTTCTGAATTATAAGATGAGCTAATCTTGGTCTTCAAAATGATTTCTAATATACAGGGCGATTTGTTTTTCGGAGTGTACGTTGATAAAAATGTTGGATATAATTGTATTTTACAAAGAATCCAGGTTTATTGACATTATAATTATAAGCTAAAATCAAAAACTAAGTCGTAGTATTCCCCTCTATCGGATATCCTTTAAGTCATCTGCTGTCTTTAGTGAGCAATGGGTATAATAAGCAGCAGCAGTGGATGCCTGAAAACGCTGATGGTTTGGGACGAGATGAGTTAGCTAAGAGAAAACTCGTTTTGGCAAGGCAAGGCACAGTTGAGCTGAGCTGAGCTGGGCTTTTATGTATGTGTGTGTGTGTGTGTCTCTGTGTGTGTGTCTGAAAGTGTAGTACTTTTAAACATATATGTAAAATGTCTGTCGGCGAAGCTGCTGCTGCTGCTGGCTGACGAATTGTCTGACGGTCTTGAGTCTTGACATTAACGCGCACTGAGCTTGGGGCGAAGCCAGAAATTTTATTGCAATTAGTTAAAGCATGCAGCTGGTTGGATGTTGGAGGGGGGGCTCCAGTTGGTGGTGGGGCTAGTGGATTGGTGGGTAATCTATTGGGCTGGCTGACTGCTTTCATTTTTGCACTTTCGAATGCAATTAAAATCTTTGTCAATAACTGGGTCGAAAGGATTTATTGAATAAGCTTGGGCGCTGTCACGATTTCGTGACTTAAGCCACGATAAATTGAAATGGCCGTCGATTGACGGCAAAAACGCTAGCTGCCAACTGGTTATCAAGGTTTTTGTAACCCCTCAGACATTATGCTGATTGATTTAAGCATGTCGCTCATTTACGGTTGACTCTGTAACACAGTCGCCGTCGCCTATGGCAGCCCGACTAAGCGGCAGGTGCGTAACTGCCATCTGGGCATGACATTGTGATATCTGCCCCAACACAGCCTTCCTCCAAAATTCCGCTCCTCACTTGTGTACAGCGCTGCGCCTTTTTGCCAGCTGACAAATGTAATATTTACGTTGATATTAAAATACTTGACAGGCCGATGCCAGGAGAGAACAGAGAGGCAGTGAACGTCTCTGTTTGGCCAACTGCTCCTCACCGACTGTCACTCACCAACTGTCGCCACACTCCACCGCACCCCCTGCCAGCCAGGCAGCCAGGTGTCCTTTTCGTTGGCTGACTGCTTCGTAGTAAAACGCTCTGACTGAGTTCGCTTTGGGCTGCCACACGTTGTGAATGTGATTCCATCATGGGTTTTGCATTTTTGATTTGTACGCGACTCATATTTATTTTTGATTAACTTGCCCGTTTATTGTCTCGTTTATCAGACAAATCAAATAAAACAAAAAAAAAACGATGAGGTTATTCACGCATTGATTCAAATTTACAACACGTGTCGCCAACATCTTGCGCTCATTCTCGAGATCATAAAAGAGCGAAGCCATATCACAATGAATAGCAATTTTCTTAGTGATGAGGATCATCCTTGGCCAACCCCTACCTGCTGAATTCTTAAATTATAAAAACTTTTCACTTATTGCTTATGTAAGTGTAAAAAAAGAGTTTTGCAAGATTAATTAAATTTAGTATCGAAGAATAGTCAAATGCGTCTTCGGGATAAAGCTTTTGTTTATTGGCGTTTATTATTTTTAGATGTGGGCATCTGTCCTTGTTGGTGGATATTAACGACTGCTTAGAACTCCAGTTAGTGCCAAATCTGTTGTTGCCCTTTTTTGCGCTGATTCCGGTTTTTTATTTTTTTATTACTCGCTGCGCCAAAGCAGCCAAAGAAGCAAGGCGCATCCTGTTAGCTGAGCAGTTTGGCATGTTTTTGGAACACAAGAATGTGGAATGCGTGTCTCTTGTATTGTGTGTGTTTGTGTATGAGTGGGTGTGTGTGTGTGTGTGTGTGTGTGTGTGTGTGTGAACCGCAGAGTTGAGGTTTTGCGCTGCAAGCGACTATTTTTTTTTTGTTTTTAATATTTTACGTGTCAACTTTTGTGTGCCAAAAAAATTTCCCAGGCTTAAAGAACGATGGCAACAATGTTGCGTAGACTGTTATGAGAAAATTCACATCTCTTCTTTCCCTCCTGCCGCACTCTCGCACTCGCTCCCTCTATCTCTCTCTATCTCTCTCTCTCTCTCTCTCTCTAGCTTTTTTCCCTGACTTTGAGTTGGCAGCAAACTTTTGGCTTGTTCTCCATACCATGTCAGCATCTTGCCATGCACATTAATGCACTGTGCAATGGTGTATGACAAGTCAGTGTGTGTGTGTGTGTTTGTCTGTGTCCGTGTGTGTGTGTGTGTATGTGTTAGTGTGCGCCTGCTAATATGTGTTTGTCTCCAGTTTGGCATGCAATGCCAAGTTGGTTGCCAGTTTTTCTGCCAATGGAATTTTGCTGATTAGAGTTCTCTTATACAAGCCACACACGCACCAACTTTGCATATAGTACACACACACAGACACACACACACACACACACACACACCACACATTTACAAGTGAGGTCTGTTAATGTGTTTGTAACAAGTCTGGCTGCAATGACTAGAGTCCCAAAACTGTCGTAATTTTTATACACTGCCAAAAGCTAGTAACGAATTTCTTGAAATGTGTGCAACATACAATTACTTAATAACTAAAAATACTAAAAAATGCTTTGAATATTTAAAATGTAATTAATTAAATGTTTAATCAATCAAAGTCTCTTTAATTTGATATTATTAATTGGAAATAATACATAATAATGGCAACACGGCAGATAGTCCATTTTGAGCATAACACAATCAATTAGCAATCGACAGCAAATAAGCTAATTTGTTAAAAGCAATTAACTAATTGGACTCATTATTTATTTATCTTCCGATATGTATATATACTAATGGATGAGATCCGATTCACTGGATAATGACTTAAGCTGTGCTTAACTGCACTGAAGCTCGAGCTGGCGTCCTTTTGGCAAGTCCTTTACACTCCTACTTGCTGAGTTTTGCATTCGTATTAACAATAAATGTTGAAGAAATATATGCACATTTGAATTATTTAGGTCAACTGGATCCGGGATACACTGTTTGCCGTGTCTCATTCAATATTTATGGATTGCAATTCCGGATATCCGGTATTACAAATTATGCGCGATGAGCGCATTGAATGACTTATGCGGATTCACTGTGAGTTTACATTTACATATTCATACCTGTATGTATTCAAATGTGATTGTCTGTGTGTGTGTGTGTGTGTGTGTGGGTGTGTGTGTGAATCAGAAGGAGCTCGATGAAGAAATCACAAGTGTGCGTAGATTTTGTTATTTGCTAGTCAATGTAGAGATTCTGTATGCTAGTCATCTTTGATTCTGTATGTGTGCACTTGAAAGTTGGAGTTGCTGATATTTAATACAATTATTGGTAAATACATATGGATGCGTCCCACTACATGTACATGTGGCTGCCAACTCAATTAAGTTTTATTCAATGCCACACCCAAATTCAATCAATAATATAATTTTATCAATGGACAGTTTAATTTATACGATTGCAGCATCAATTGACAGAGCTCATTACTTTTATTCGTACTTACTGCTTTTGGGGTTTATTATTTTATTTGATCAAAATGAATTAATTGTATTTTACTATTTTGCTGCAGGGTATATGCATTTGCACCATTTGCACTGCCGTTGAATTGTTCATTGAATTGCTTAAACAAATGTTTGTCAATTTGTCATCAGGCTGCGTGTTTGACATATCACTCGGTCACTAATTGAACTGTACACGCATGCACTTAACCTAATTTGCACAAATTATGATTGCAATCAAATTTGAATGAAACCAATTTGACACCAATCCTGATTATTTTAAATAAATTAGAAAATCAAAGACATCAAAAAAGAAATTGCCTTCCAGCACTCGGACGAAATAATCATTTCTGAAATTTCGGAAATAGTAATGAAATTTGCTCTCCCGTCAGAAATTGAAGTAGCAAAAAATCTAATTTTGGAGCAAAAGGAGCAAAACATTATATTGAAGAGCTATACGGCTTTTCGAATGGGAGCTCATATTTCAACATATGTATATTCTCTAAGTCAAAAGGTTGATCGTGTAAACAGATGGCTTTAATGACTTAGCTATTGACGCTGATCAACAATATTAATATATATGGTGTCGGCAACGTTTGCCACTGTAAGATTATGAAAACTGTTATAAATGTATGCTGCATGATATATGATGCATAATAAATTACAAATGTGGCAATCAGTAAATAATACGAGACGCTTTGCGCTTACCTGAAAGCCGTCGTACGTCCAGGAGCCAAACTTCATCTCACAGCGCTGATCATCGAAGGGGAACCAGGTAATGTCGATTTTACACGTGGACTTAAAGATGCCAGGTGGCACGTAAAGGCAGCTGCCATTGTTCCGCACCACCACATTGGTGGCGTAGGTGCCATCGAAGCCTTCGTCCGCGCTGCAAGTAGAGTTGCAACGTATATGCATGTAAGTAATGTCTTAAAGTACTTAAATATACTACATATATGTATATATATTTGTAAGTATAAATATGTGTGTGGCTGTTGGCCACGTTGACGCATTTAGGACTTTTCCTTTTTTATAGTCGGATACCCGGAATAACGCATATGGAAATTTATATGGCACACTTTTGCGCATAAATCATTTTAGCACTGCCAACAGCTAACTGGCTTCTCCAAGCTGCCATTGTGGATGTCTTCTTCTGTATGTGTGTGTTTGTGCGTGTGTGTGTGTGTGTGTGTGTGTGAGTGTGTGTGTGATTATTGATTAATCCATAGGCAATGCGGTGCTTGTATTGTATTCTTACAGTTCAATTTTAACTTCTGGCCAACTAATTTAATATTTATTAATTGTACCCAGTAAATCCAGTCGCCTTCGCTTGGGTATACCACTCGCAAAGTGCCGACTTGTTAAATGTATGAAATGCATATTTTTATTTTAGAACATTTTAAAGTAATTTGGCTTTATGACTGTTTAGCCATGTTCACCATTAGAGAGCATCTTTGCTCAGTGGTAAGTAACTAAACTTGAGAACAAAGGGTTCTGTGCTAGAATCCCCGTAAAGTCTGACATTATTCCAAGTTAAAATACATAAATTTTGTGTGTTTGTAGATGTGAAATCTAGAAATATTTATGTTTATTAATAATATAAACAAAAAAATATGTTTATTGTAAGAGTTCAATGTGTAGTACCCTTGAAATCAGATATTTTCTTATCTAAATCTCAAAAAGATGCTCTATGGAATTAAGATAAAAATCATCGGTATTTTAGAAATACATAATCCAAATAATCTGCTTTAGATATATGCTTAAAACTTTTGTATTAAGAAAGT
The DNA here is from genome assembly GCA_035042145.1 of Drosophila kokeensis. NCBI lineage: Eukaryota > Metazoa > Arthropoda > Insecta > Diptera > Drosophilidae > Drosophila > Drosophila kokeensis. Next base: position 3,040,579 of record JAWNLT010000086.1, on the reverse strand, counting down.
AAGTTAACATTTTCGCGATATTCTAATTGGAACGATTTATTTTCTAAGTGTAAGAGCTAGTAATCCTTGGTATTAAAAAAAAATATGAATGAAATGAAATGAAAAAAGGAAGAGAAGAATTTTTGACTTTTTCGTCATATGTTGATTTGATGCGTATAACCGAATAAAGTGTAGCAGCTGTGAAATATTTTTTTTGCGCTAATGTTTTTGTTTCTGTCATTATTCCAACCCAAAACAATAGGCAGCCGCCGCCACGCCCCCGTCCAGCGGACTGCCTGGTCATGTCAACAGTTAAATTATGATTCATTATGCTGGCGTGCCATCTACTCGTATTGTAGTCACATCATCAAAATCTGAGCCATCTTGACACTGAGGCACAGCACAGGGCACAACAAAAAGCTGAGAATGGCCGCTCTTGCTCCCATGCAAGTAGCTATCATAAAATCCTTGTAGTCCCAATGTATATGTATGTAGGTATGCATGTTTGTGTGTGCGTGTGTGTGTGTGTGTGTGTGTATTTATGTTGGTGGCACTTACAGCCTTTGCTGGCATTGTTCTTGCTGTTCTCGCTGTCGTTGTTGCTGATATTGCTACTTTTCGCATTGTGTTGAGCACTTTTACAGCATCCCCTCTTAATTGCACCTCCCGCTACTCAGCCTTTGTTCCAGCAAGTCATTTGCTTTGTAATAAAAACTTGCCCAAATACGCATTAAAATTTGTGCGTTTACTGTGCGGCCAGCTGCTCGCTTCTTGGCCCCTCTTTATTTGTCATAAAACTAAAATGCCACTCACACAATTTTAAAGAGTATACCGCATGGCAATGGATTATGCGGTGGGTGTCATTGATTGACATTCTCAAAACAGCAACTTATTTTTAAGTGAAGTGAAAAATGGGCAAAATTTAAAGCTACAAATTGATAAATGACTGCATGTTTTAACAGCTGCGTTAGCTGTTTTTATATTTTAATATACTTATTTTTATTTGTGGCTTTGTGTTAAAGAGCTGCAAATATTTGGGTATTTTTAACTGAACTTTATGTATATAATAATACTTTACTTCAGAATACCCGAATATTTGCGAAAGACAGTTAGCGTAAATATATAAATGAAAACTGGCTTAAAGATGTTCAGCGGCAGAGCACGTAATTTGTACATATTTACATATATATTGAATTCATAAATACAAAGGAACAAAGGGTTTGGGCGTGTTGACAATCAAATTGAAACCAGCAAAAATAGGATAAACTAGCACGATTACAAGATTGCCGAAGATCAAATACACTGATAAATTGATGTTTACATAAACAGCCGTAAGGCTAAGAAATTCATTTTCATAAAATCAAACCGAGACACAGACATAGCCATGTCTGCACCAACTCAGCTGATCAAGTATACATATATACATATAAATATATAATTAGGAGCCCGGATACGCTAACACTTTCCGAAACTAATACTGTAAGGATATGAAAAACGGAAAAAATAAGTATATTTAGATAAATATATATATAGAAATTGTAGGCAAACAAATGACAGCTCATAAGCTTGGAAGGGTTTAGAAAAGAAAAGAAAAAACACATATTTTCATTACATATTATCAAAATGTTGAAAGTGCAAATAAAATTATATGAATAAAGCAATAAAACCACAGACACAAAGCCAATAATGATAGCAACAACAACAGCAGCAACCGCACAGGGTTTTTATTACAGAATGATAAAGAATTGTATGGGCACGGGAATTGGCCATAAAAATAGATAGTCAACATAAGGCCCAATTGAATTGTTTCTCTCCCATCAAGATGGTAACATCATAAGTCTGCCAGGATAAGCGCAAGGTGTCTAACCGCAGCACCAGTCATAAAGAATGAAATAAAATTAAAAAATGTTTATATTATGCTTTATTTACCTATTGTACATGAGCACGTCCGGTTTCCACAAACGATGAGGCGGTATACGTAAATCGCGAACACCTCCAAATTCACTGGAATTCCAACGCAGATTCATGTCGTTCCATTCCTGTGTAATACACAAATAGTTAAACATAAATAATATAACCTGTAATATATACATATATATATATATAAATATATATATTTATATGTATACATATTTAAATAAATGCGTTTCCCTTTGTTTCAACTGTACATAAGCCAGAAGGTCGGAATTTTGTAAAACAAAAGAATTTCACTCGCTGGCATCCAGCTTAATTAATTAAAGTCTATTTGTGAAACGAATAATGGAATTGCGAATACGGAAATCATTTTGAAATGAGACCTGCTGACAAATTGATCCATTGCTTTAAAGTACTGAACTTATTGAAATTTTGCCGATATAAACGTTAGTTTAAAATATTCATACCGATTGATCGTAAGTTATACGATATATAAGAGGCGAGAGAGCAAATTTCATAACTATTCTCTGAACTTCGGAAAGGATGTTTTTAAATGGATCCAATTTCTTTTCATTATTAGAAATATTTTCTATTATTAAGTTTTCAAACTCCTTTTTAATATTAATTATTTTTTTTTGGATATTTAGAAATTAGTTCGAAAACTAGGTTATTTTTCTAGTTCTCATTTTGATTTTTCATTAAAGGATGATTTTCTTTTTTATTTGAGTATTGCATTTGTGGATACATCTAACCAATAGCTTAATTCTCATCTTGAACCTGTTGTGTGGGCCATTTACAAGTAACGTATTAATTAGACGTGATCGATTATATACTATGCGCAGTGTCCACTGCCCGCCCATAAAACAAGTGGCCAAGTATTGTGGACTGGAAAGGTGCGTTAACCATCAATCATCGTAATGTGCCCGCTTATGGATAAACGGCCATAAACTAGAGCCGTATCGAGCATCGAATTGGGTGTGAATGCTTGGCGTAACTATTTTGTGGGGGGTTTGGGGGCTGTCTGACGCTTATCGTAATTAAATTGGTTGCTTTTGTGACACTTAAGGCGATTAGCGCATTGATTCGATGCCAGGGGCTAATGTAATGGTAGAAATGGTCGTGTTTGCATTTGATCGCATCGATTAATCAAATTACAAGCAAATTACCATCCATGTACCTAGCGCCCAATTATAGGCATTAATCATTCATATATTCTTTAATTGCTTTCGACTGAAACTCGCACTTGGCCAAGATTATAACGTAGCCAGAGCAATCAAATTAATTGGTAACAGATCTTAAGTGCTATGTCATTATTGCATTTAATTGAATAAAATCGTTATCAATTTGGACTACACCTGTGCATCATTTAAATATGAATTTAAGTTGAAGTTTAGTGCGAGTCGAAAAACATCTTTTGAGATAATACATTTTTGTCTAAATTGAGTCATAATATTTTTGGATGTCTAATTTGATCTAAAATGTAAGTTTAATATAATTAATTAAATAATTAATGCAAGTCTTTGCTTGAAAATATTTGTAGAATAACTGACTGGTTAATTTTCCAACAGCATAGACATCTTTTGATAAAACGAAATTTACTTTCTAAAATTATGAGATGTTTCATTTTAAGAAATTTAATTAATTAAATTGATTGAAAAATCCATTATTATAATCAAAAGCATTATTTGGATTTTGCTTTTGCTTTTTCAGTCAAAATTTTATTAATTTGCCAACATATTTCTAGTAGCTTTTAATTTCAACCAATTAGTTGGAATTATGACATTTGCGAGCTATTGCTTTTAACCGGAGCTGATTTCAGAATACAATTACTGCTGTTCGTGGCATTTTTATTTTTATTTTTATTTTCAATTTGTATTAAAATTAAAGTTTCTTGCATTTGCGAGCAATGGGGCAATTATTTTGTCACTCGATATGCCAATTATGCCGAAATAATTTTTATTTGGTGAAGCCGATAGAGCTAAAGCGGCAGAAATGACCAGCAGCTGGCTGCTCACTTGCATGGGGCACATGCCACACATTTCGCTGACGCTGCCTCCTACGAATGCTGTGGGTATCACAGAAAAGAAATAAAGCCGACAAACTGACTAGACATTGAACGCACTTTTTGCCCAGCAGCTTCTATGGCTAAGAGGGTGGCGAATAAAAGGATTTCCACGGCTCAGAGTTGAAGCAGCTGCGGATGGGTGAAGTGCAAATGATAATAGAAATGGGGAAAGGAAAATTAAAATGAATGCCCAACTCCACGGTAGGCCGCATTTGTGGAATTTACGCAATTTACGCATTTGAAGCTATTAAGTGATTTCCTTAGCTTTTTACTCAAGTGCGAGTACCATTTTTTTTTGTCAGTCTGTCTTTATCTTGTATTTTATTTTGTTATTTTCTTATTTGATTTGTTTTTTATTTTTTTTTTTTTTTGATTTGGCTTTTGACAAATTGGGGCAATTTCATTTGTTGCAGTGTGTGGATGTGCGTATGAGAGAATTGAGTTTTAGACCGACACACAATTTATTGCCTGAAGGGCAACAAATCTTTGGCCAAGACTCGTGTGTGCGATGGAAAACCAAAATAATTTGTACTCGTATTTGAATAATACTATTGTTTAGTATTAAAAGTTGCCGAGAACTTACCAATTTAAGCCAAATATTTGTGATGAGTAGCTGATTCTTTTCGTCCTGCAATGAAAAAGAATGAAAGAACATAAATTAGAAATTACACAAATCACTTAGCTGGAAGAGCATAAAGACTACAATTGTATCAACTTCAAATAAATTTGTTTGATGTCACATTTGAATATTTGGAAGGCACTTAGAATAAAAGACTGAATCACACAATTGAAAGCATGCTCGAGTTGCTACTGTTCGAGACGTGGTCGAGGTAGACCAATAGTAGGTAATCGAAATAAATTGAATTGAAATCAAAATAAAGCATTTTTCCTGACCAGCTTGGTCATCTTTCCAAACAGTGTTCTGTTTTGGTCCTGTTCAAGCACACGAAATCAATAAAGCATGCAAATGAAATTCAAACATCTCAAATACTTATCAAACTTTTTTGGTCAATTTATAGTGCAAATATTACAATATTTGTTTCCGTTTAACTTAATTCATTTTATTGACACATAAACAGCCCTAAATAAAAAATATTTTTATTTGAAACTATACCACAATCATTATTGTTAAATAAAGGTCTTATTGGCTGAAAATGCTTTTCTTTACCAGACTGGCAGACGTCTCAAACAAATTCTTATAAAATTCAAATTTTCTTAACCACAGATTTCTTCAGAAATTCGAAATGCGTTCATAATTCGCCAGCTGCCCATCTGTCAATTTTGTTATGTTAATACAGGACACTCTGGTATGAAATTAGTCGGAAGTGAACAGTAGCCATAGAAAGAACAGCGTAATTGTAGTATTAAGCTGACTTCTATTAAAGCGCAATCATCAAAAGCCGACGGACCTGAAAGCTTCTGAGTAAACAACAATATTTCTCAATAAATGAATGAATAAATATGTATTTTGAATTCAATGATTACACTTGCCAACAAGAAAAGAAATATATAAAAAAGAGAAATAAAATATATAATCCCGGAATCCAAACAAGGCCACAGTTTTTCGCATGGAAACAATATTCATCGCAAAATTCTGAATAATGGAAGGATTTTTTTATTTTGGTTTTCTTTTCTACTTTTTTGAAATATTTTGTTCTTTTTAGGGCAATTTTCTAAAATGCCGGGCGAATTTTTTTCCATCTCGTCTTTTGAATTATAGATCATAGTCCAATTTTGTAAGGCAGTGGAAAATAGCTATGAATATCTGTCAAACTTAAAAACTTTAGCACTTTTAAATCCATTAAAATGTTGTATAAATAAATCAGATTATCAGCTAATTGTAGTTATTATTGTTATTATTATTATCATTATTATTGCATTCGGCATTCCTTGTGCATGACAACAAAGCAGTTGCTATCTAGCCGGCATCAATAACGCTGTCGGCCAGTGTAATCATTCAGTTATGTATACGCTCCGTTAGCCGCATTGATGATGAGTGCACACAAAAGGAGCCCAGTGTCTGTCAATGCCAGAGGTGGGCAAATGATGTTGTTTGTGTTGTTGCTCTTGTTGTTCTTGTTGTTCTTGTTGTTCTTGTTGTTCTTGTTGTTCTTGTTGTTCTTGTTGTTCTTGTTATTGCTGTTTCTGCTCATTAAAGAACGGAAATCAAAGTAGACAATGAGATGGCTAAATTGCATTCGAGACATTCGCTCCGTTGATTCATTTAGCGAGCAAGGCCATGACGGCTATTTACATGGCATTTTCATATTCAAACTGAAGACAGTTTTTTGGATTCTGTCGCTATTGTTGTTGTCGGATTTTCTGTAGTTGGCATATTTATGTAGCGCAATGATTAACATATAAATTAAAAAGGAATTCATCGGAAGTGACGCTTTTGTTGGACACTGCCACGCTGCCGGCCAGTTGCCAACGTGCACGGCATTAAAAGTTGGCCAGCTGACCGGGTCTACTTTGGAGCCAAAACAGGCAACTGGCCAATTGTAGATTTCTCTCTCTCTCTCTGATTTTGGCATATATTCGCCTTGTACATTGGTAACAATGTTTGACCTTTTGGCTTATTAGGGTTTTGCTCTGAAGTTTCTGCTGTTGCTGTTGCCGTTGGCGTTGCTGTTGCCGTTGCTGCGGCTGCTTTTTGACCAAACGAGGGCATTTTGTGGCCAAAAGCCAATTTGTAAGTGGCAACAACAGAAATCGACAAACAGACAAATGGCAAACGCCGCCCGCCCCACTTCGCAAGCCAAATCCTCAGTTTAGGTGACGAATGTGTGCTTGCGGTCTCTTAAATGGCAACCTAAAAGCGTTGCGCCCAAAACAGGAAATCAAACCCTACAACAGCAGCAACAACAGCAACAACAGCAACAACATTGTTAAGGAGCTGTTTAAAGGCGAATGTATGCGTACCATGAGTAGGAAATTGCACATGATCTGTAATAAATTTTAACAAGGTATCCCCGACACATAAACTTACACATATACATGTATGCAATCACATATGCGCTCAATCACAAAAACACAAAAAAAAACACTTAAGATTTTGCCTAATTTATTAAATATGAATATGTGATTTGAACCAAACCTAAATTGCCTACATTTACTTGGCTATCGATGCTGATCAAGAACATACGTTATTTGGGGTCAGAGATGCTTCCTGCTTATGCTTGATGCATTCCGTAGCACATCTGATATAGTCTCCAACATTGGGTTCATTAATGGGAGGTTAATGCCATAAAAATAGGCAAGTTTGATAAAATGGTTGCCTTACAAAAGAATTCCAGCTTGTGTTTGTCTCATGGATAATTTGATACAATCAGAAAAAAATCGACCTGAGTTTTAAAGAACCCTGTAAATTGGAAACTTTTTCTTGTTTTGGAAGTAATATTAAATTATAAGAAAACAAATTTCTTAAAATGAAAAAGACTTCTGTTCTATTTTCCGAAGAATACGTCTTAATAAAAGAAAATTCTTGAAAAAGTAGAAGAGTGCGTGAGAAGTGCACACTTATTTTGGAAACTATAAGTAACAAAAAAGCTAATGATAGAGTTCTGTTTACACATAAAAAAGAAAATTTAAAAAAAACACTTTAGAAAAATGTACCCTGGAATTAAGAAAATAAAAATCCTAACTTTTAGGAAGACGCAACATTGCGTTTTGGACACACACAGGTTTGTTACCCTTGGCGATTCAGGGTGATTTTTTTCTGAATGTGCCAGTGCTGGTATTTATATTGTTTATGATAATAACTGATAAATCTTACTTTAACTACTTACGACTAGAACTAATAGTTCTGCTTAACTTAGTTAATTGCTATGTTAAAAGCTAAAAATCTGGTTTTGTTCATTCAAAAGCTTAAAGCTAGAAAATACGAAAGTATATGTGGCACATAGCATGTAGCAACATCAGCAGCCGCAACAATAATAATAGCATTAATATTATCATTAACAAGTCATAATGCTCTAGACGAAGGTGAGCGACAGGCAGATACCCTGTACCCATCTGTTAAGTATATTAAAACGCTGCTGCCGCCGATTGAAAAGTCTTCAACACTCGAAGCATTGTCGAAACTGCCTGCTTCTGGCAGTTTATCAATTTTGAAGTATTATAGGGTATAATAAATACAATCGGTAACAAATGTCATTACAACATAATACATATTCAAACAACAATACCTGTGCGTGCCAGTGGTATTTCACAGCAATCGCTTGCCGCATGCGAGCTTGTGGCTCTGATTGAATTGTATAATGATTATTAATCAATAATTTTCTCTTTTTGTAAATTGGAAAGGGCATTACGATTATGGAGAAACTATTATTTTCTCAATATTTAAGGCATACTTGTTGTCTTGAGCTTTAGTTTAAGGCTTAGATTAGCATCATGGACGAGAATTACGATTCAAAGATAGTAATCAATTTTGGCACAGGGTATTTTCGATGCGGGTCTGCTCGTCTGGAACACTCTTAATTTTTGTCAGCGTTGTCGTTTCTTTCTTCTGTTTTTTTGTTGTTTGCACAACTAAATGTATGTCATTTGTCATGCGACATGCGAATTACATGTTGCCAGCCAGCCAAGCCCTGCCCCCAATACCCAATACCCAATATCCAATCCCATCCACTGCACACCATAAATCTCTCTCGCATAGTAATCAGTGCAAATTTGTTTTCCTTTTGTCAGTCTCGTCTCCCCTTTGAAACACATACATACGTGTCTCTGATATGAGTTTGTGCTTGTTGTATCTGGAGCATTTAGTCATAATTACGGAAGAAGGAAAAAAATAAAAACTAATTACAAAACACAAATTCTGAAAAACGAATTAGAGAGCGAAGTAATCAGTAGAAGGCAACGGAATGGAATATTGTTCTTTAACTTCATATGCAATATCTTGAATTGAAGAACTGTTTTGCGACAAAGCATTTCCATAATGAACTGAGAAGATGTACTGTTATTTCTCCGCATTGCGTACGCTTTTCACAGATTTCCAAAAAGCGAACTTTAAATTTGGTTTTTCTTTCTTCAGATTTCCATTCAGTCCAAAAATGATTCAAACGAATATAAGAATATTTAAATTAATTTGTAAATGACGTTGTTTGTTTGCTCAGCTTATTTACTTTTGATGGATTAAACGGTTTTATTCATGATTGCCAAAGTTGTTTGTTGTTGCTCTTCAGCTGGAATAAATCAAAACATCATAAAATATTTAAGACGCTCAGTGAACCAATGCCTATCAAACAGAATAGCTGTCAAGCTATTAAACCTGACTGATTGCCGATTATCAATAATAATGACTGTTTATCAACCCACAGGGTGGAAATTTGGAGGACTGCAGGCTGGACTGTATTATTATACTGTAACTTTGCCAAACAAATCTAATTCACTCGCATTCTCAATTACACTTTTTGGGCAAGACATAATTAGGCGCATTCATTTCAAACGTACCTTAATTGTTTGATAGATTTATTCTTCAAAAATATTCTTTTTCTGAATTGGCTGAACATGCTAACGGATCTAAAATATTTCCAATTTATTTTCTCGCTAATTTGCCATTCACATTAATTCATCTGTGGCATATAAGAAGGCATTTAAATATATTTAAAAAAAAACAAGGAAAAGGATCAGTGACGAACCTAAGGGGACAGCTTCTCGGACTTGGACAATCCACGCAACAGCTAAACTCTAATAAAGCAGTTGAGAGAGTAGATTTAATATATTTAATATTTTATAATTTTAAGATAATTTTAAGAAATTATTAAGAAATATTAAGAAATATTACGAAATTTGTTGTGTTAATAAGAACTTTTGCATAGGTTTCAGGGCTGATTTCTTAAATTCAGGACGATTTTTGTTTGTTAGTGTAATTCAAGGAAATAATTTCTCTGTTGGTCTGTTGGATTGCTGGAATCTGCAGTCTGTGAATAAGAGAAACGATGCCAACATTTAGTATTGTTGAAGTATCCAGTGACAGCTGCTGATGGCCAGCGTTGAGTTGGTCAAGTCACGTTACTCTTGGCCTTGTCACCCAGCAAGCGGTATTCGCTGGCCAAGGACTGTGGCTGAAAAGGAGAACGGATGTCAGCAGCGCGTGCCACTCGCTAAATACATACAAACATACAAACATATTTGTACGTACAAATATACACCGGCCAAGCTTTCATTCACACGGGTATCAAGTGCACTTTTTAAATCACAAACTCAAAACACACAAGCTGCAACGGTAGATGCCAGCAGCGCCGTTGCCATTGACATTGCTGTTGCTGCTGCTTCTGCTTCTAAGGCAATAGTTGCTCTTTCCCTCTTACCTCTCTCTTCCACTCTCTCTAGTTAGGTTACGCTTTGAGTTTCGCTGCCATCTCGTTTTTTTTTTTATATATAAGTATTTTTTTTCACTTTTTATTGCCATTTCTTTGGCAATTCGTGCAGGGTGATAAGTTTTCTTCAAAGGAAATTAAAAGCGAAACGAAGAGCTCCCATTTTGGTTTGGGGTTTGGCCTGCCTGCTTGCACATTTCCGCTTGTGTGTGTATGTGTGTGCGTGGGCGGACTGCTGACATTTGCCTTCACCTTGACTGGGTCGAGTTCACAGTGTGTGTTCAGCCACCACACCTGTTCCCCTATCCCACATACGACCAAAGGTACAAATGTCTGTACACATACATACATACATATATATATATATATATATATATATAGACAAGCTGGCGATAAAAGTTGCTTATTGGAAAAGTTGAGCGCTTGCAGCTTTAAAGCCAATTGGTCGCCTCACGCTGATAAATTTCCATCGATTTAATGTCCGACTCGTCGAATAGTCGAACTAAATGCACATACATAGATACATCTGCGCAAACATTTGGCTTTGATTTCGAGCCTTTCATATGGCAAAACTGTGGCCACAATGCAAATCAAAGGCAATGCCAATGGCCGCCAACCAGACAGAGAACCAGAGAACCGCGGCTTTGGCCACTGTCAATGCAATGCAATGCAGAATATGAGAAGAATGGAGGCATTGCATTAGTGTATTGTACTATATACGCATCAAGCTTCCTAAGCTCACGTGGCGCGAGCTGTGTTTTACAATTGTCTGTGTAAACAGCAGCTGAACGAGATGGGCGGGCACAAAGCAACCAGTAGTGGAATGCAACGAGACGGACGGATACCCTGTATTTTTAACTTAACTAGATATTGTACGTTCTACGTATCTGACATATTTCATTTTAAATTGGAATTTAACTATCTCTATTTTTTTTGTTCACTTATGTAAGTCTTTTAATTGAGAGAATTGAAAGAAATGAATGATTAAGCTTTCAGCTGGATGCACTTACATACCCCTTTGAGCCAATTATAAACGGGTACAAAGTATGTTTAAAAAAGCACGCAAAGTGGAGCAGCAACCGAAGAAGGAAAAGAAAAACGGATGCAAAGCTAAATAACAGCAGAAACCACAACAAAAGCAAACACGGTAGAAAAAGCTACAATAACAACACAGCTGCACACAAGCGAGCGCAGCCAACAGATGCGGCCACGCAGCAATGAGTGAGACAGCGAGAGAGAGGGAGAGAGAGACAGAGAGGGAGTGCATAAGAACTTGCGGGTGAGCAGTCCAACAGCAACAACTGAAGCTCACGCTTTTTCGCTTCCTTTTCGCGGCTGTTCTAACTCTCACTGGCCAGCGATAATTGAATAAAACCAAGTGTGCTTATGCGTGTGTGTGAGTGTGTGTGTGTGTGTCTGTCTGTGTATGCTCCTGTTTGCGTTACACATATGTATATGTTTGCTTGCTTGAATATGTGCATGTATGTGTGCCGGCATTGCTTCATTTAAAAATAGCTCCTTTGTTTATGTTGCAGCTCTATGTGGGTTGTGTAGAACGCACACGAACACACACACACACGCACACACAGCCCTTTGCAGATGGATTCGGCGAATGTAGAATAGCATCCCAGTAAGTCATAGATTGAAATGAAACGGGAATGTTTAAAGTGGCAATGGCCAAGTCGATGCTCTTTTTCTTAATCAACAGTTCGAGCAACTTGTGTCCTTCGGCAATAAGCCAGTTGTCTCCAGGACAGCCGCTACACAATCATGTGCCACGCTTGCTTTTGTGTTGCTTTGGGTCTACCCCCTGGAATACCACCCGCTCTTACGGATTATACGACACCTGAGCTGACAGTGAGCCTTAACATATGGCATGTACGCTTGACAGCAAGGCGCGCGGAGGCAGGCAAACACACAAGTCCTGGCAGCCCGTCAACGCTTGACGGAACTAGGCTGCTATCGAAAAATGTCAATTATTTTGAAGTTAATTTAATTTTAATATTCTATAAAAACCCAGGCACAGACACAGACACAGACAACTAGAGGCATTCAGCAAACATATGTGCGCGGTTTTTATCGTGACAATATGCTTAGACTTTTGTTTGCCTTGTACACTGACAATAATAAGAGTGTATTTAGTTTTCGATTTGATGTAAGTTATTTGGGAAACTGTAATAAGCTGTTGATAAATAATAATCTATGCTAGTGTGTGTATTTGTAACTGATAGACTTTAGTAGTCTTTATTGTTATAATATTAATTGAATACTAAGCGTATAGAGAACTTATTTTGTTTTATTTTATTTTTCTCGCTCTCTGTAGATGTAGGTTTGTGTGTGTCTATTAAAGTAATGGATTGATGACGGCGCCCAAATGGTTGTTTTTGGTAAGCGATACATTGCCATGCCATAAATTTGCAACTTTAAATATATACGTAAACAGCCATAAACAGACACCCAAGCCAACAAACGTCAAGTGGACTAGGGGGTGCAGCTCCCCAAATAAATTATTGTGCGGTTGCCCGTATTCTATGTGCCAATAATATATTTATTGCTCTTACACTTTTGTTCACAGAAAAATGTGATTTTCAAAATTTGGGAAATTTTTTTTTGCTTGTGTTATTAATTTGAAATACCGAGGAAAGTTTTTTTTTTTTGTAGGACCCACTACAAGTGTATAAAAATGCTCGTAGAAAAATGTTGTTTTGAATTACTTTGTTTGGCTGCTGCATGGAAAGAAAAAATAAAGACAGAGCCTTGCAGATAGTGTGTGTGTGTGTGATTGATTTGATGTAGCAGCAAATTTAAATTTACCACAACGACCATCAGGCAGGCTTATTTATTTATTTTAATTGAATTTATTTTGTACCACACCAAAACGGCAGCCACAAAAAAATGTGGTAATGTATTTCGTAACATAATATGTACTCGGACTTCCCCCTCGTCTCTTGGCTTTGCAACACTGATTACGCAATTATGGACTAAATTGAAAGCTTTCCCATGTATGTGTGTGTACTATAAATTTGCATAGTTCCAATTGCTAAGCAAATTTGTCCCAAAAAACAAAAAAAAAAGAAGAGAACGTTGCAAAAGCAAAACGATACTAGCAACGAAAACGGAAAATAACGAGAGGGGGCTGCCTCCGATGGGGAGGATGGCGAATGGAATGTTGGGTGGCTGGCTGGATGGCAGAAATGATTGTTATTCGGACGAACTGTAAATGTATTTTCGTGCAAATGGTAAAACACACAAATGCCAAAAGACAACTGCTTGTGGAATGGCCAAAGGACAAAGTACAAAGGGCACAATGCAAAAGAGATGCGATTGTGTGTCAATGTGCGAATATTTGTACTCTAATGCCAAAGCTAACAGAGTATATTGGTTTTGTGCACTTCTTGTCATAAAGTCCCTTCATCTTTCTTCTTTTAAGACTAGGAACATATACTCTTCTGTGCTGTAAATGAATAAATTGGTGAAAATTTTATTCTAGGTCCAATGATGGGCTTTAAAGATTGACAACGCCGCTTGTTTTTAATAACCTCTCTTAAAGATCGATAGAGAGAATGAATGGGCACTCCCAATCCCGCCCGCTTAATTGCAAAAAAAAATCGATATATCTGAAAGGCCCAATCGATAGAACTGTATTTTAAAGTAGACTGCACTTTAATCAAAATTGGAATACATATTTGATCTCTGTTAAAGATCGACATATTATTTTAGGGCCACGCTAAACGTGAAAAGCGCATTACGAGTAAACTCCTCCCAGGGTTGGTAAGATTTCATGGTTATGATTACCAAATTTGAAAGGCTTATGATGAGAATGGTCGAGGCATAAACATCCAACCCCATAAGGTTACTTGCTGGCATAATGCTGGTATTAGAGTATTCCGCAGTCGTTAGTGCCCGACTGCAACATTCCTACTTGTCTGTTGTTCCTTTTGTGGGGCACTGTGTAAAATGCGTATGTGTATGCGAAATTGAACGGACGAACTCAGCGTGGGGTTGATAGAATGGGTCAGATGGCGATGGACATGTTGCTATTGGCGATAAATATTTTGTAAATTGGCCCGCATTTTGTTGAGCGTCAAATGCAATTTTAAATTTACGTCTGCCACACAAAGGCAGTCAGCAGTGTGCGGTGCGGCAATGTGGCAGTGTTGCAATTCAACAATTAATTAGAATGCTGAGCAAACCACAAAAACACACACGCACATCACGTAAACACACTCCAACACACACATGTGGCAGTCAGCCTCCATTAAAGTGGCTATGTGTGTGGCGAGGGGGGAGAGAATGTGTGGCAATGTCCCAAATTAAAATTGTTTGCATTTGCTATTCAAATTGGTCGGCTGCCTAATTTGAAAATGCTCCTATTATTTTATGAATTGATGCAAAGTTTTTTGTAACCTTTACTTTACGTATGTGTACAAATAAATCTGTAAAAGTTTTAATATATATGTATATGTATGTATATATTTATTAATACTTTTAAAGACTTTTAATGCTACTGTGAAATTGAAAATAAATATATACACTCAAATATTAAATCATATTTTTAATATATTAAATAAATGTATCACTTGCCTCTTGGAAAATTGATAAACCATATTGATAAATAATCAAAACAAAATAAATAAAAATAAAATTGCTTTCGTATATATAAGCTGACGGTGCATTACGGGTAATTATACTTTATAATGAGGATGGCGACTGTTTTAACACTTCATTGCCATATTATTATGAATATTTATATTTCTTTTGTGCCATGAAGCATTAAATTAATGACATAAATAAGCGATCGGCTTTTAAAGCATTTATGCGAATGGCATGCAATTAATTTTTTTACATTTTTTTTTTCCTTTTCGTTGTTGGTCTTGTCGGTTATGTAAACAGAAGTAAACAAACGAACGATCAGTACTAGGGATGCACGTTACGACAACAGAAACAGCAACAGCAGCAGCACCAGCAGCAACAACAACAACAACAACAACAGCAGCATAAGTTCAATAAAAACCGCAATGACAACAACATCCAAAAATTGCGGAAACTGTAAACAAGTCGAGCAAAAGTGCCGTTAATAAACACCGCACACTCCGCATGCATACCCAATAACAAACGTATACTAAATAAAAGAGAACAAAAATTGAGACTGCGTTACGTTTGATTATGTACACATGTACATACATACAGTGTGGGACAGCTCAAATGGACCAGGATCAAAGAAAATAAGTAATTGCCTGCAACTTATTTGGACCAGGTACATTGTGGACACCTAAGTGCAGGTGGGGAAACCTCAGTTTATTAGGGTCATATATTCATATTGGTGGTTAATTCATGTGCCTACCATCGGTCTTTAGAATTTCTGAGAAATAATTAATGATTAGCTAATGGCAGGCAATTACGTTTTTTCTTTGACCCTGGTCCATTAGAGCTGTCCCACACTGTATATCAGAATGCATTGAATGCGTAGAAGTGTGAGTAAATTCTTAAGTAATTGAATAGTTGTGTGTAGAAATTTCTGAATAATTGAGTTGTGGTATATCATTATCTCAACTCCATTACCTTCTTCCAGATTCGATTAACTCTATCCGCAGCATCAAGACTTGCAAAATAATATCAATATGACTAGATCTTGAAATAAATCGTTAAATTGTAAATTATCAAATACAAATAAATGGAGCTAGCAATGAAGTTTAAAGCAGTTGAACTTTTACATCATCTTTTTCTTGCTTATATTATTGTACACAAGTATTTTAAGATTTCACATATAAAAGCAGTTTGGATGGTTTATAAGATCACCTAATTTGAAAAAAAAAACTTAAGATATTGCAATAATTCCAGCTCAATACCTCAAATTCGCGAGTTGTCTGTGCTGCCAAGAAGTTATTTGGCTTCTAATGCTGACAACAGCCATACTAAACTATATAGCAGTCGAAAGAGCTAATTTCAATATTGTTTTTGTGTGCTTTTCACAAATATTTATTTTATAGGATATATATATAGTTTCTGTAAAATAATTAAAATCTATTGTTAAAAACAAGAAAAACTTTATAGTTTTCGGGGCGAATTTCATTTTAATGTATTTTTCTAATATTCAGCTCGATTTATTAATTAAGGGGCTCAACCAAATAAATATTAAGACGTACAGATTGTACTGCTATATAGTATTAAAAACTTAAACAATTAGACAATCGGGCAAGTTGAGTGCCAATTAAATATATTAAGGCATAAAGTATGTTTGTATATTTCTATAATTTATGGCCACTGTCCATTTAAGTGGGCGGCACGGCCAGTCTCTCGCAGAGTCCGACATGCAGCCATAAAAACAGCAGAAACACACACACAAACACACGCACACACACTTGCACATGCAAATATTACGCTAGAGTAAAATGTGTAGCATACTTATGTGCTGCGTGCGTGCTTTAATAATGCCCTTTATTCTTTTAATATGTTAAACAGCGAAGGCATGAGATAGGGATACGAATGACAAGTGCACATGGCGCATAGGTTTTACTGTGGTCAGCCACCGACAAGTGAGGGGGCGTGTCCGAGAGAGCTGTAGGGGGAGGGGCGTGCGGTGAGATATTGCCCGGTACGTGGGCATTTCACTGCCATGCGCGTATGCGTAGTGTGTGTGTGTGTGTTGGTGTGTACTGGTGTGTGTGTATGAGTGCGTGTCCTGTATTTGTTTGGCCATCGTGTAATTTGATATGGCAAAGTTTTTCGACACTCAGTGAAACATATTTCAGCGACGTGCCTTCATCCATATATAATTGCTTTAATGCCGTCAGGATTGCTATCCATCCTGCACAATGCCATGAGTCGGCCATGCGACGCTCTCGAACCTTGTGGCACTCCAACAAAAACAAGAAACAATAACTCTGGAGGGGCCTAAAATATAAACACAACTCGATTATGAATTCATATAGCAAAAGTCAACAAGCAATTAAAATTCTGATGAGCCTGGAAGGTTCACTCATCACATTTATAAGGATTCGTTAACTGTATTACTATTTACAATAGACGAAAAGTGGTTGAGAAAGAAAGTTTTCAAAACTTACAAATTTCTTTAATCAAAGAGCAGGGGCTCTATTTGCCACAATTGAGTATTTGCTGTCCGGGTTTGTAATTGCAATTATCTCTCCAACTATAGCAACTATAACCAGTTTGAGCACAGCAAATTTGCTGACCAACCTCAATATTTAAATATGGCATGTGTTGGAGCAGCCATTACTTTCAACTGTCACTCAAAGTCAGGCTTTGTGTGTGTTTATCAGCTGCATAACGATGCGTGCAGGGACAATTACACGCATTGTGTGCGCCGGGAGTGTCACACATACGCATACGCACAACCACTCACACACACATACTACCATAGAGCGGGATAGACATGCAGAATAAGAACAAACATTAGGTTTGCTAAACATAAACGCCACATAAAGTGTCAACAGTTGACAGTCTCAACTTTGCACAATTTACGACATTTTCTAGGGGTTGACCAACCAACCCCCAATACGCCCCATCTCCACCTAGCTTACTGCTGGAAGAAATGTAGAGTTGCCAATTCGGAATTACATTACCATAACGCACACTCGCACACTAACACATATGCACAATGTCACGAACGCATGTCAAACCGCAACAGCTCTGCTCATCTTGGCCATTGCATTGTGACAGAAAGGGGAAGTAGGGTGGGGGCGGGCGTTATGGGTGTTACAGCTTGAATTAGCCTTATTGCTCGGCTGGTCATTTATTATAAAACGACAGAAGCACATCACGTTAATTGCCAATTAGAAATGTGAAGCATTAGTTAGATATTTATTATATATACATGTCTACATGTCTACATGGTACATATGTATCTGGTGTGTGTGTGTGTGAATGTTTAAATGTGTCATGTTCTTACTGGTTGGCTAGTTGTCGACGCATGATTGAACGTCCTCAACTAGTGTAGACAGCTGCGTAATTAATACAACTCCAACATATTTATTTGACGCCTGTCATTTCTATTTCTAAGGTTGGCCGCCAAACCAGTCCACATCTCGTCGTTCACACACTGCTCATCGCCTGTC
Organism: Drosophila kokeensis; assembly: GCA_035042145.1. Taxonomy (NCBI): domain Eukaryota; kingdom Metazoa; phylum Arthropoda; class Insecta; order Diptera; family Drosophilidae; genus Drosophila; species Drosophila kokeensis. Next base: position 3,022,226 of record JAWNLT010000086.1, on the reverse strand, counting down.
GAGCAGCCCTGCAGTGAGCGTGATTAGTTGTCAAAAGCTATAGAAAATTGTGATATTTAATTTAATTTAAGCACACATAAGCACATAATATTTAATTTAATTTAAGCACACATAAGCAATTCTGGTTTATTTTTAATACAGCGAATTGTTGAGCAACTTAATTTGGTACTATTGGTATGTTAACTGTGTCTAAGTTGCGTTGATTTGCAGTCTATAAATGTTTTTGAAAATGTACGAAATCTTTTTCAACAAAATGGGAATATAATCCTAAGTTATCAAGTGTCATATCTCTCTCTTTTTTAACAGATATATATTACTAGACCTTATAGTTGGTCTGCTGACATATAAATTTTAGTTCGGTGCTCTTATGTTATGTTTTTGTATGTACATGTATATGTATATTTTGTATATTGTATGTATATATGTATATTGTTATATTATATTGTATCTCGATCTCACATCTTAAATGCCACATCTCTTATATCGCATTTACCAAACCGATTGTTCTTAAAGCAGATATATGTTTTGGTTGCCCGGTCCCTTCGGTTCCTTCACCAAAAGATTCATCAACATTTTTAACGAGATTGGACATGACTATATCGGTTCGGCTGGAGATGCTGATCAAATATATATATATATATATATATATATATATATATATTATACGGTCGGAGACGTCTCCTTTAAAACGTTTTAAGCTTGAAAATATGTTTTTATAGTTTTATAATCAATCGGTTACAGTTGTCCCATTTTTAATTGTAAACAAAATCACACCCACTTCCTGAATTGAAGACTGAAATCTCCGGAAATTCTACTTAATACGGGAGATTTCTAACTTATGACTAATCCTCTTCAATTGAATATATTTCATTTGTAAGATCAGCTTATATAAGTTCTGAAGTGATTTATGTTTGCATAATTAGGCTGCTTTTGTGGTGTTAATATCCAGGAATAAATAAATAAATTATTTTATTAATTTATTTATATTAACTGTAATATATTTATATGCAAATAATATTATAGTTAATAAGGCAAGTAAGATAAGTCAATAATATATATTATTTGAATTGTTAAACACTCTATTCTGGTGCCAAACTTATCAACCAATATTGTACACAAGAAATACATATATTTAAAGGCACTTCGCCATTTAAATCCTTTTAAGAGTGTATGCCTACTGCTAACTAAGTGTGTGTGCGCGTGGGTGTGTGTGTGTGTTTGTGCAGCACATATCGTATTCAATTAATAAATGATACTTTCGGAGGTAAAAAGCTACGAAAACAACAGCGATTTTGAGGACAAAACGAAATTGCGTAAGCGCCAAGTGTGCCAAAAAAAGGTTCGCAGCCAAATTATTATTATGGTGTGTGTGTGTGTGTTTGTGTGTGTGCGTAAGTGTAAAGATTTGCCTACATGAGGTGTGCTACGTGATGTACATGCGAATGATGCCACTAAAATGATAAAGTCAAAACAGTGCAAAACCCCATCTAAAGACACCCTATCCAAGCAAACTATGGCTACTCTACTCATTCGAATTGGAATCTGGACAGTTTATGCTTGAATTGAATTCATATTTTTAAGTATGTTGCAAAGTACTTAAAATTTGCTCTCAAATTTGTTACTTAAGCATATCTAAAATATATTTAGCTACTATTATTTGGCGAGATAATATTCTGAATATTTGTGTCCTACTGTTAATCTCTCACTTTGTATCTGGCTTCTTAACGACTTAAATCTTATTTATTAAAAGCCTTTATAAAAATTGGGAACTGTTTTCAGTAAACAATAAATAAATAATAATATACAAAATAAATTATAGTTCGATACCCATTACAATTACATTGGCGAAAAATGCCCCGGAGGAGGACGTTATTGAACCATTGACTGTTTGTAAGCTCGAGCCTGCAACGCAGATTTCATAAGAAAACTAGATCAGGTCACGCTATGACTATGTTCTAATAATAATGCTGACTAGCTAAATATAACAAATATAAGTCTAAGGACACTCCTCAAATCATCGAGCAGACGGGGAACGAGGTGTACCTGCTTTGGTAGTGTATTTGGGTTAGCCGGTAGCAGGTCCATGTTAACTAGGCTTACCTTGGCCATAAAGAGTTCTGGGTAATAAAGCGCAAGACGGCAACTTAACTCACATATTCAACACAATAAAAGCTACCAAATCTGGTGAGAGCTCTGCATCTTATCGCTCAGATAGCATTCGATTCGATACATAAGAATAAGCCCAAGCGCAGCCACACACACACACACACATACACAGATACGCACACGCATACACACACACAATGTAACATTTGCCAAGAACCGGAAACGGATACAAAAATTTCGTATTTTTCGGTATTACGGACTTCATCTTGCTAGGATTTGCTGGCATATCCAAACAAAAGACGTCAGCAACGAGCAGGTGTTGGTTGCTGCTGTGAAGCTTCACATCGCAGCAGGGGATGAGCTGCTTAGGGGGTTGAAGGGTTGAGGGTCGGAGGGTCGGAGGGTCGGAGGATTACGCATCAACGTAGACAAATTGCGTATAAGGCACGTCCCACACAAAACATTTGAAAAATTACTTTAAAACACTGACAGACCGAATGGAGAGCAAACGATTTCCCGCTGATTCTGCTTTTGCTGTTGCTGCTGCTGCCAGACATAAATGTGGTTATATCTTGCGATATGACAGACAGACACACGGCCAGACAGACAGAGCAAAGCAAACAGAAACGCATAGTCGACTAGCTGCTGAAAGTTGAAAGGTTGAGAGCGGAGCAGCGCGAATAACTCGCTCGGACAAAATGGCAGAATGTTCTTTGACGCATTCTGTGCGAAATTCTCCGAAATGAAATGTGGCAAACAAAAAAAAAAAAGAGCGCAGCATTTTTTGAAATGTTTTGTGCGGTAGCGTTTAGCTGGCCTTGAACTCATGAGCGCTTTTAAAAATAGAATAATTTTCAGCGAATGATGTCATTAAACAATCAGCAGTTGCCACGCCCATCACGTCCACGTTGACGCCCATGCACTTAAGCGCTCTGCTGAAGTCATCTCAAGTGTGACAAATATTGTTGATGCACACTTTCGAGCTATTAAAATCACTCATTCGCAGCGTGTTCACTCGTACTGGCTTCACCGTTCCATTCCGTTCCTTTTCATTTTTGCTTATTTTTTTTTTAGACCTCAACCTTATGGAAAATTGGTTAGAAGGGGGTAAAAATCATAACATCTAGTGAGTGAATATGTGGCATAATGGTCTGCAGATTTTTTATTTTTTGTTCTCTCTGATTTTAAATTTGTTCTCTCATTTCAAAAATATCGGTCTATTTCGTTATCCATTTATCAAACAGATCTGAAAGTCTTTGAGAATAATACTTATATAGAATGTTACGTTCGAGATTCAATTCAAAACTTAAGATATTTCATTAACATCATTTGGATGTCATCCTAATTCTATTGAAATATTATTACGAAAATAATTTTTATTTTTTTTTTTGTGAAGGAGAAGAAGAAGTATTTATGTGTATTGTATGTAGTATTCGCTGCACTTAGTTTAAGTTTGAAACTACGAATAGATAGTAGGCCTGGAAACAGAGTATCTCCTCGCAGGCACTTTGGATTAGAGAACTCTGGCATTTTTGTTTTTTGTTTTTTGCTCAATGCTGTATCCATTAAACGTCAAGTGCAAAGTGCAACAAAAGTGCTGCAGAAACGACGCTGTGCGTGTGTGTGAGTGTGTGTGTATATATAATAAAAAGGCAAGTTTATAGGAAGAGCTTTATATAGAGAAGGAAAGAGAGCAACAGAGAGAGAGTTTGAGGGATAGAAACTCCAGAGATCTGGAGGGCTTTTGGTATAAGGCTTAAGGCGCTGCAGCTGCTGCTATTGACAATTCTAAAGAAATTTATGTTCGAGTGAACTTAACAAAAAGATGTGTAACTGCACACACATATACACACAAATATACACACGCCCACATTGTACACCCAGAAGGATGAGTACTTGGCTGTTGCTTTAGCTGACCTGATTGCTGTTTAGCTGATAAGCTCCCACATCCTCGCGCCCAGTTCGCACATGTGGCACAGACAGCCTGGCAGCCTTGGGGAAGCGGAGGCGTCACTTATCAAGTGATTTATGCTTGTAATTTACTAGTGCACTTTACACACACACACACACACACATAGACACATTCAAACATACAACAAGGGCGAGCCAGACAGATAGAGAGATAGAGAGAGAGAGAGACAGAGAGAAAGTCCCAAAAGTCTGCTATGGCAAATTGTCAAACAATACAAAGCTTTTATTTAGAAAAGTCAAAGCACCGAACTACTACAGCCAGTGACCAGCGAGTCCCCATTCCAATCCCAATCCCAATCCCAGCCTAAGTTCGCATCCCAACTCCCAGCTTCAGTCCCTAGGCACGCCACATTACTATTACTGTCAAGTGACTCGGCGACGCTGCCCTCGCCCAGAAAATGTTATTAACTGGCTCACGGATTCGGCTAAGGCTACTAACTTAATTAGCAGCTAAAGCCAAACACAGCCAAGTTGTAATCGCTATGTCCTAACTGGAAAACAGAAAACAAGCAGGTTATGAAAACTCACCAACTTTAGCAAAACGTGAGAGAAAGAGAGCTGCATTAGGAGAGTTTTATTTATAATTTTTAAAAAATATAATTATATTTGCAGATAATGCCACTATTTTTGTTTGTTTTGGTATATGTATTCTTGAACAGCAGCAACAATGGAGTCGATTTAGCCATGACCATCTGATATAGATATAGGGTTATAGGTAGAACTCGTACATCGAACATTTTACTAAAATGAATTAATTTATTTTTGCTTTTGAAAAGGAAATTTAATTATCCTAAATATGACATTAATGAGCACAGATTTCACATGGACAGTGAAGATGATACTGCCAGAAAAATGCTTGATGTACGAATTAATAGTAGGTTGAGTATGTTTTTATAATTTTATTAACTAAAATTAGGGACAGGTTCCTTGAAAGTCGATGAGTTCAGTTTGGGTTTGCGTTGCCATTTTTTTTTTTTTTTTTTAGTGGACTTAATAAATTTAAGTTCTTTGTAACTACTAACTTCTAATTCTGCGGAAAATTAAAACGGCTGAATTAGTTATATTTCGGCATATGCTAATATTACTTTATTCACTATAAATCAAAGATGATTTTAAACATCCAGCTGGGTTTAATTTTTGGTTTTCACTCATAAAACTTAAGCAATACTCTACTGCATTGGCTTTACTGATTTTAATTGGGGCTTAATTGGAATTTCCTTTCGTTAATTTGGCAGGCACCTCGTTACTGGTTACTAGATGTCTGCTGCTCCTATTTTTCGCGGTTTTTGCTTAGTTCTCCTGACTGGCACATCTCCAGGTACTTCTCTCCTTTTTGCTCTAGTCTTCATTCAAATCACAGCTACCTGCATCTCCCCGCTCTCCACATTACTCACCCCAGCACCAACTGCACTCGACACTCATCGTTCAACGCTCGCTTTGTGATCAAAAACTGTTTGCAAACTGTGGTGAGTGGTGGTGGGAATGTGGGTGCAGATGCGGGTGTGGGTGTGGGTGTGGATGTAGATGTGGGTGTGGGTGTGAGCATTTGTGTGCGGGTAGCGGCCCTTTTAATTAGCGCACTTCGCCACTCACTTTATCGGCTGCAGTGTGCACAGCACCATGCGCATCAGGGTTGAGTCTGAGAGGGGAGGGGCAGCTGCAATATTTGTCTGTCAGTTATCCTTTATCTCATTTCCGTTTCACCAAATTACAGTTGCTTTGTTACTATGTATACTCGCTTTCACCAGTTGCGGTTATTCAAATAATTTATTTGTTCCCAAACCTACAAATGTACTAACACTCATAAATACACTCATAAATACACACCAGAAAATGGGTGCATTTGTTTCTTAAATGTAATCTTCTTCGCGATCACATATTGTCATTTTTATGGTGCAACTTCAGCAGCTTGTTATGGTTGGAGTTGACATGAAAATTGTAACATGAAAACCGCCCTGAAAACTAGAGCGTCTTTATTGTTTTTGAAAATCATTTCTAAACACACAAAAAAAAAATGTTTTCATTAAATCTGAATTTTTTTCAAATTAAATTATATTAATTTGTAAGATATATACTGAATTTGTATGTTGAAAACCTAAAATTCCAACTTTAAATAATATATAATAATATTTAATAAAACTGTGTTGAAAGCGTTCTTCATAGGTTGTCTTTTTATTTTTTCTTACATTTTTCGGGACTTAAGAAAAATAGACCGCGGAACGATGGAGTCAAAATTTTCAATAAGAAGTCGCCAAAATCCTTAGTGCCTAAAGTTGTAAAGTTGTCAGTGCGTCGTGAAAATATGTAAGCCGTTGTTTTAGAAAGTCAAACATTACGTTGAAAATCGAATACTCATATTTTATGGTAAATTACTTATACCTATAATATTAATAATAAAAAGGACTTACTTAGTCCCTCGTACAAACCTACAAACAGGTTTTCGAATTGATGTCTGTATTTATGCATATGTGACCTCATTATAATCCTATTATTCCTGCTTGAATTTGGATATTACACTTGACAAGTGTAAACACCCATAAAAATAACACCAGCTACTGATTGAAACTAGTTGAAATTTGATCATGAGTCTGCATAGCTTTTGCCATGCAATAGGTATTAGATTTTGTTGTGAAAATCTTAATTGCAGACCCGATTTGGTAAACTCGGCTATAAACAAATAATTGTGCCTGAATGAAAAATTTATTATTCGAAATTCATATGTCGTTTGAATAATTGCTTTCTGGGCAGCCTGTCGTTCCATATACGGTATCCGTTTCGCTTTACTGGAATGCCATCAAGTGGAACGATTTGCAGCCCATTCACATGCTCTAAAACAAAAATCGTCATTGTTTCTTAACACTTGACTCAAGCATATAAAGATCGAGTGAGTAAATTTGACAATTTTAGTTTCGTGTGTGTGGCACTTGGAACGCCTCCGTTTGCCTGCCCCTAGTGCTTTCGCGACTTGCCCCTCCAGCTGCTGTCGATGCTGTGCTGCCGCATAATCTTCGACAGAAGCAACTTGGCACTTTTGGCTAATGGCCATAATCTGCACTCATGGCATAATTTTCGGTTGTCTTGCACGCGTCGCTCGTGTATTTTAGGTTGTGTATTTGGAAATTTTGGCATCCCTGGCGCATAATGTCGTTCCTTGGCATTGCCGGCGAAAATCACATAAATACGCACGCAAACACTACACCAGAAACACGCTCACATACGAACACGAATTGGGTCACAAAGTCAGTACTCGAAGTTGGTGTTATGCCATCATTTGCCAAATGGTTGGCGACCGTCAGCTGAGCTCAGCTTTTAGTCTTAAATGGTCCCAATCCACACACAACAAAACATGCCTAAGTTCGTGTTACCAATACTAATACGAATCGAGAACGAGACTCTTTGCTTATCCATATTCCTTACACTCAGAACAAAATCCTCGTCATGAATAGTTCTGCTGCCATTTTATTTGGAAAGTATATTTTTGAAACGTAAGAGAATATTTTATATTAGAAAACGGAGTTTTTCTTTTCTTAATTATATGGTAACTAATCTTAAAATGTAACAAAAATATGTCTCATTTACAGCGTTTTCTTATTTTACATGACATATTCAATCATTTTAGATAGCTCATAAATTCATCAAATTTAATTTGATAGAAACTTCGAATTTTATGACGATTGAAGGGGAGACCTTTCATTTGAGAGTTGAGTCGAAATATCAAAGGATATGTTTTTTTTTAATGTTTAAGAAATATTTTTTTATAGAAAATATAGAAAAGCCTTTCTAATTTTCATTTTGCATATATTTAAACTTTATTTTTAGAAAGAAAAACTTTTTAATTTTTAAGATGATTTTCACAACTTCAGGGCAAATTTTTCTTAGTGCATTTGCCTTTACTATTTTATGATTTCAAACCTAAAATACATGTCGTAAACTTTAGATAACCAGCTTTTTAAGACTATAGGGCTGTAAAAATAAACATTTGCCACATGTTTAATCCCGATCACAGAAATTACAGTAGCAGACATCGAAGGGAATATGTAAAGGAATAAAATTAATCACACTCTATCTGTACATTTTTGGAGAATAAGGAATAGTTTGCAATAATTTCATAACTTATACAAATATCGATTTTACAGATTGCCTGTGCAGCTAAATAGTGAGAACACTCAGTGGTAAAATTCAGAAATAGATTTTAAGGACTCACCACATCTATGATTTGCATCAGTGTTAAACCGAAACTCAGTTGCAATGGATCGGATTCGTTGACCACGGGGCGCTCCAAGCTGTTGTAGTTGTCCAGCAGGGCGTGCAGTAAACGCTTCTCGTGCGGTCCAGCTGAACAAGCTGTAAGAAAATAGAAACGAAAGTGTTACAATATTTATTTTTGAAATACTCTCCTTTAAGGATGTGTAGCAAGCTCTGGCCGCTAATACATAAGTCGCTGCTTAAGGCCAGCATGCAACAATGTTATGAGCCCAATAAGAAGAAGCTTGAACTCAACCTCGAACTGTAACTCGCAACTCAATTCCATTTAATGAAAGTGTGGTGTGCTTTTGCCGTGTGTATGGGTGTGTGTGTGTGACAACGTTACAATGACTTTTCTGGGCTTAGAGTCAGGCAGCCATGGTGGCAGTTAACCAGCATTAACGTATCGTTGTCATTGTTGCTGTCACTGTTGCTGCTTGCCCCTGCCAACTACCACCTGCCACCTACCACCTGCCCCTGCCACCTGCCACCTGCCACCTGCCACCTACCACCTGGCTGCTGCTGCCAATTAAATTTGTTCAACCAATAAGTGGCATTGGTTTGGTTTGACGTTACCAACAGTATTAGCCTGTGGCTGGGGCAACCCAACAGCTTAAGCCACAGCCACAGCCACATCAGAAGCACATGCTTCTGCTTCTGCTTCTGCTTCTGCTTCTGTTTCTGCCTCTTCAGCTTTTAAGGGACGGCTACAGCTCCATGCCATAGCAGGGATTTGGTTGGCTTTTTTTCTTCTTTAATTTTAAGTTTTGTATTTGTTTTTTTTTGACCCAACCTCATAGCAGCAAGCAAGCATTTTCTGAATACACGTGCACAGATACGTTTGAGCGCAATTTATATTGTCATTTGTATCGCTACCGAAGGAAGACAATGAAGAGGAGCGATTTCGCATAGATTTGATTCCCGGTCAGAGGACACTTGAGAAAAATTATTTTTCGCAATTTCAAATTCTCATTCCATGTCTATAATGCTGTCTGTCCGCCCGAATTAGCAAAATACTTTATTTTAGTTTAGTCGTGTCTAGGTCACATCAAATGGTATAGTTTTTGAATCATGCCCATTGACTGGCCTGTAAAAAGTAATACTACTCATAGAAGAGTTTGCCCAATTCCTTGCTTGAGCTGATAAGGAGCACAATTCACTGAGACTTTTAATCTACACCAAATTAGAATCTTAAAGTTATTTTTGCTGACTCCACGTCAATTGTTTTGTTTTTACATTCGTATACTCCAATATAGTTCTCTCCCTGAACGAATACCGATGGGAATCTCGTCGCCCTGAATGAATACCGATGGGAATCTCGTCGCCCTGAATGAATACTGATGGAATTCGAAATGTATGAATATATTTCACTAGAACCAACAAAAAACACTTTTTTTTTAATTATAAACAGAGATCACCAAAAAAAGATTACATTAATTTAAATTGCCGATTAATTGAACCAATGGACGCTATAGGATAGAGTCGTTTGATATTGACTTTTCATTTTATTTTTTTATTTTATTTTTACTTTGATTGCCATCGCTAAGACGAAAACAAGGAATTTCAATTGTAATGCCAGCTGGCGCCCTAAGAATTGTCGAAGCCACAAATTTGTGCAAACATTGTGGGCACTTTTGCGTTAAATCGAGAGCCTTGGGTGCCAATTTGGTACAGCTACTGCATCAAGTCAATTTGGACAATTAGGACTTGTAATTGTGGTCTAAAATGCAAACGGAGCAAACTCCACCGTCTTGCGGTGCACATTAAAGTACAATCAAGGAGTCGGCCAGTGTGGAACGTGCTCGCAACTGACCAAAGTTTGGACTGCAACAGCCAACGGAAGGCATCGATTCAAATCAAATTGAATGGAGGGGAATCTAGGGCAAGTGCTAAATAATTCATGGCATGCTTAAGGCACATTTCAAACTGTTGGCGCGCCATACACCAAGCAAGTTTTGTTTATTGATGTACCAAAAACTTTGCATCATCCTCAAGCATGTGGACCTTGAGCTGCAACAGCTGCCCGAGACAGGGAAAAGATCGAACTGTTTAACAACTGCTCACACCTACTAATAGTGATAGTAGTGGCAGTAGTAATAGTGTGCGTGTCACCAAGTACAGTTCATAACTATTTGCATCCCAGCAGAGAACACTCTTTTTTTTTGGGCCAAAAAGTTTCCCCACTGCCTGTGTGTTAAGTTAGAAATTTCCATAAATATATACATTGGTGTTGTGTAAATATTGATAGATTTATAATGGTTGCTGACTGCCATATATGCGCCAGAAGCAAGGAATTTTATAGTTGCAGCTCGAGTGGCTCCCAACTTGAATACTTAGTCCAGATTGACAGTTATTGGACATAGGGGTGATATACCCAAGTTAGTCTGAATATGATAAGTTAATATTTAAAAATAAATCTTTTAATAGAAATCGAATAGTTCAAATAAGGTACATATTTGATGATTATAATCACACTCATAAAATAACTCACTCTGAAACGAAAATTACCCTGAAAAAAGAAGAGATCATAAGCGACTAGTTGACCTTGAAACAAGTCAATGAATATCGTATAAAACGCCTTCTTTCTATCATATAATGGTCCTTGCCAACACACACTCATACACCCACATAACTGCGCAATCTGTTGGATTACAATTTGGGGGCAATAAACTGGGCAAATCACATCACGTCGGCAACGTTTTAATGTAGATTCTGGCTCATATGTCTACATACAGAATATGTGATTGGGTTGTTTGGCTAATGCTCCTCGAGGCGGAGGACGAGGAGGAACCCAATCTAAGCAGGATTGGATACCCACTCCATTGTTGTTGGCTGCTCGTGAAATACATCAGCAATAGTCTCTGGGCCTTATTAATGAATGCATTAACGGGCTACGTGCGGCTTTGTCCTTTCAACTGACTGGGGCACACTCGAAGCCAGCTCGTTGGCCATGACAGCCACTAAAGTGTCGGCCATTAACGATTGCATGTCATATGCCTGGCACAAGAGTGCCAAGAGTCTGAAGTAATTATGGGCAAAACAATGCCACGTACTGCGTTGACTTGCATGGGTGCATGGCAGCTGATGAAAAGCCAACAGGCAACAAGAAAGTGCGCATTAACTTATAATGGCTAATTGCAATTAATTGCTCAATTAAGTGCCAACACTTGAAGTGGGCTCAAGGGTTGGGCTGGGTTGAACTGGGTTGGACTGGGCTGAGTTTGGGTTGGACTTTTCTGGTTAGTTGGCAGACACTTGAACACTGGCGTCAAAAATTGACATGAAACAAATCTACGCGCATCTGCTGTGCATTTGTTTGGTCTAAACGTGGGTGGCCAAAAGGGGCTGGCTTATACACTGGCCAACGCAGAGTGCCCTACAGCTTGCGGCTGCTTGCCATAAATTATGCATGCGACACACTCTGTGGCTACTTGGCCCCACTTGACACTGGCAGTGGCAGTGGCAGCAGCAGTGGCAAAAGTGGCACTGGCACTGGCCGTGGCAAGTATCATTTAGCGAGAAGCAAATGGTAAGTGGCAAAGGCAAAGTAGTGCATTATCATGCAGGATTCGCAATTCATCTGATTACCTGATTAACGAAGAAGCATAACAAACAGCTGCAGCTAAAATCTGCTTTGTCGAGCCTAATTATGCGTTTAATATACAAACTGTAAATGTAACTGCAACTGCAGCAGTTGGCGTGGCCAAAAATCCGATTGCAAAGTTGCCCAAAGTTGCTTGGCGGGCAGAGCATTAAAATTGTGCGCGTTAACTGCCAAATTATACGAAATCATTTTCGGAATGCTATAAATGAGGCCACAAGTTAATTCGACGACGCTGCGAAAATAAAATGTAATGTCTTTTGGATGGCGCTTTAAATGAGCATCGAGCAGACGCACACACACACACACACATTCCACTTCATACACCCCACTGAGTGCCTCCTGCCCCTCACACGACACACGCTTCCATGCTGCTAGTCATGGCCGATAAGCTGCGGCTATGCCACAAATTTAATCGAAATTGCTCTATGACTATATACACGCCCCCAGAATGCGATCTGTGCTTGTTTGTGTGCGTATGGGTATGTGTGTATGTATGTATGCGTGCGTGTGTTTATCTTACACGAGTATTTGGCCAGTCGTCGACAAACATCGCCAAAGCATTGCGCAACTCCCCAAGCGGGCCCACATAATAATGTATGATGTGCAGGTATACATATACATATATAGATATATATATATATATATATATTTGTGTTTGCATATGTATGTATATATCTAAATAATTGTTATTATGTGTGGAAAATTACTTGCATGATAGACCAAGGTAAATGAGCGAGAAAGAGCCCAATTCCGTCTTTGATCGAGTGTATTAGGAAAAACAAAATAACAAACATAAGTCATAAGTACATAAGTACAACAAATTAATTAAATTAATTATTAATCATATTTATTTTATGAGTCAGTTGCAATCATGCGATCGAAGAGGCGAGTTTTCCATCGAGTCATAAAAGCATTTGTGACTCATTTTGGGTTCGATTCATTCGAAGCAAACTTAAATAAAAAAAAGTCCTAATAAGGCTGAATGTAGGACAGCATTCATTATTTGTAACGCATCTCTTGATCGATTCATTTGAAGCAATCTTAAATAAAAAAAGTTTTAATAATCTCTTCAAACCAAAAAAGTTGTTTAAGTTTATTCTTAGATACTTCCCATTCAAAGAAAATCCATTTAACGTCCTATCTACTTCCAAAGGCTTGAAAGTGACTGCCTTTATGCAAATTTCGCACCCAAACTAGCCCGAAAAAGGAAAACTAACGGAGCTTGCAATCCAATGCATTAGAACAGTGTACGAAGAAGAAGCATCGTTTTATGTTTTCAGTGTATATTGCAGCTTCTTATATGTCAATAGCATACATAAATTGTGTATTATATTACGCTAATATTTGACGAGCTTTGTTTGTGAAAGTGCTACTAGTACTAAGCAATCGTTTTTAGTTAATGTTTAAAGTTGTTTAATTACAGGAAATGGCAATATGGGCAGAGCCACCTGTCTGTCTATTATAAGTCGTCTAAAAAGTGCTTATTCGAAAATTAAAGTCCATTGTGAGCCTTGGCGTTCTTAACTCCTGTCCAAGTAGACGGCTCTCATTATTTACTTTATATAACTGCCAACTGTGCCAAGGCGCTCATTGGCCATTGTCGCTAAACTTAACTGACAACTGGCAAGCAGCAGGCGAACATAAATTACACCACAATGCGCAGCAGCATTAAGCAACAGCAGCAACAGCAGCAACAGTAAGAGCAGCAACAGCAACAACAGCAACAACAGCATTAAACGCTAAATAGTTTCTCTAGGCAAGTTTGTGTCCGCTGCCGAGCGCCTCCCCCTCTTTCCAATTGCTAGGCAATGTGGCTGTATAGCTCTTGGCCGACTTGGCCGTAGTTTATTGCAGGCACTGTGTCTGTCTGCGACTGCAACTGATTTAATTTTAGATACGCATAATAATTGGTTCACGCAAACGTGGCAGTTCGGCGTCTGATACGGATAGCCGGTTGGGGGTTGGGCCTTGGGGTTTGCGGGTTGTGGGTTGGGGGCGTGGCACATATTTCAAGGCATGCATTTGCATTTTTCAGTGGGATACCCAAACGATTTGAATGGGGCGTAACCAGATTAAGTAATACCAAGGCTCAAGAAGTAAGCATATGGCAGCTTGATGCACAGCATTTAATAATGACAGCAGCCGGTGGAGCAGGTTGAGCTCATCGGGTGGCAGTTGGCAGCCGGCGTATCGGTCACTTCCGCCACATCCGTCAGAATAACATTCAGGCAAGCATTTCACCAGCTTCCGCTTGGACAGGTGTCGCTGTCGCTGTTACTGTTGCTGATGTTGCTGTTGCTGCTGATGACAACTCGTTAGTGTTGGCCATTTGCACAGTGGCAAGCACCCAAATACTGATGCCTACGTCCAGGTGAGTGTTGGGGCATACAGCAATTACCTGACGCCGGAAACTGTTGCGTCCAAATTAATGTTAACGAGCCAAGTTAAATGGTTAAATTGTTTCTTGCCGCATTGCCACACACACGACAGCAACCAGCAAACAGTAACAGCAACAGCAGCAACAGCTGACAGAGGCGCAATGCGGGCCAAGGGTTAAGTGGCAGCCACATACATAGCATCTTGGCCCCACAATGTTCTCAGCTCGCTGTCAACTTGCCCACCGGATCAGCTGCAAAAGTTTTGTTTACTCTCTGCACCTTTTTGTTTCACCTGTTTGCATGCGCTCTCCACTCCACTCCACTCCACTTCACTCCAGTCCGCCTCACTCCTTTCCTCGGCTCTACCCTTCTCTCCTCTCCCCGTCCCTCCTCTGCACTCCAACGTTTGTGCTCATGCCGCTTTCTTTGCGCTGTTTGTCCGTGTGCGTGTTCGCTTATCGCTTACAGCCTTCAATTTAACAATTTCACTTTGTCACGCGCCCGGGCTCAGACGGCGCACCTGCCACACCCACTACCACTCCCCACTGCATCCACACTTCACGCTCAACCCCAACCAGACAGTTGTCTCCTAAAGCCAAATATGATTTTTTTTTTCTATTTTATCGAGTTTGTGTGTTTGTTACTCTCGTGCTGCCAGGCCACGGATATCAAATGGCATCTTTCCAGTTGGTCATTGAATCAGTTCGCTTTCCACGTATCTTTGGCCCTCTGTCTGCGTCTTTCAATTTCATCTACATGAACTTCTGGCAAACAATTTCATTTACTGCAGTGGATCTGTCTTCAGAGTGCAAAATTTATTTTGTTAATTGAAAATTTGCTTAAGCCTTTGATTGAAATGTTCGACAAGAAAGATTTCTATCAAACAATTACTTGGCTTAATCCAAGCTTTTTATATAACTTCCATTCGAAATCGACAAAGCACTTATTCAATGAGATTTTGATAACTTTTTGGTGACAGCTTTATTTATATTTGTTCTCAAATTTGTCGGCTAAATAAAAATAGCGAGTGTGAAAAGTTGAGCTTACAAGCTCTCAATCAATCAAACAGCAATCTACAATCTACATCAAAATACATACACCCAATAGAAGTTGACATCGGATCATGGAAAATGGATAAAGTAAATAATTAATATGGGTGGGAAAAGCTTCATATTACGTTAAAGTTTATATGTACGTCTATTTTTATGAATATGGCTTACAACTGAATTTATAAATTGGCTCAATTACTGGTTTTTCGTATTATAGCACAATAGCAATTTAAAGACGTTGTTTGTGTCATAAAGCAAAGTGTTGACAGACATCAAAGTTCAAGAAACTTATTAAACGTCTTAGAGCACACACACACACGCCCACAGACACACACACACACACACACAGATCCACACACGGACACACACAACTGCTTTTAGCCACTTAGCGTTTGACATGAATGTGTCACTAACGAGCAGAGTGTTGCGAGTGGCGAGTGCGGCAAAAGCCAGCGAGACGAGAAAATCCCAAGCACATTCACACTTGCAAGCATATGTATTTGTGTGTCTGCCTATGTGTGTGTGCCGCTTGAATTTGAGACGACTGAATAATGTCGTTAGCTTGTTTATGCAAAAGCATTTTGGTTGTACCTATAAGCAGCCAAGTCCCCATCAATTTGGTGACTCCGACTGGGAAGATCACAGTGACTGCGACTGTGATTGTGACTGATTGTGAGTGATTGTTGATGTAGCAGCTAGGGTCTCATAAATCGTGCGAAAAAGTGTGACGAGTGATAGTCTGCGAAAAGAGCAACTAGCGCATACCACTAAAGAAGGAGAGAGATAGCGCGCGAGAGAGAGAGAGAGAGAGAGAGAGAGGGAGGGAGAGATACAGAGTGCAATAGAATCAAACAGACGGAGAGCGACTGATAATTTAAAATGTGTGTACTGATAAGCGGATGTGTGTTTGTATATAGATATACATCAACATGTATTTATAAATATATGTAAGTATTTGTGTGTGTGTGTGTGTGTGGTAAGTGCATAGTTATAGAATGTGTGTTAAAGGAAGGGGATGTTGACATGACAACTATGCAATTGCAGGCAATGAGCAGAGCCATGTGCAACTGTTTGGCAGACAAGCAACACGCAACATACAACACACAACAATGCTAATACGCTTAGGGAAAGCCAGCTTAAAGCTCGCAGATACTACGATGCATGTGTGTGTGTGAGAGTGTGCGTGTGTATTGCATAATGGTACACTCTTCAAAATGCGTTGACGCTGACTCTTTTTGTTCTCAAGTGCCCAGTCTCATTCTCCCTCTAATTCTCCTTCTCTGTATTTGTCCCTGTCTCAGTCTCAGTCGCAGTCGCAGTCGCAGTCTCTGTCTCAGTGGCAGCCTCAGTTTGCCACGTTCTTTTTTCCTATTTAACTTCGTTTTGGCGCTGACTATCTACCGCTGTCTTGCTCTCTTCTATTGTATGTATCTTCTCTGTCTGCTGTTCTCTGGCAAGGCATAAACTTTAAGGCCCGTGCTAGAGAAGTTTATTATGCATGCAACTGCCAATGTATTTTTTTTTTTTTTTTTGTGTTGCTTATGCATTGTGGCACAGCATTTTGTTATTGTTGCTGTGGTATTATGTTTTTTGTTTTGTTTTAAGTTGGCTTCCAAACGGCGCTTCACAGACCTCTCCAGCTCCTGCTTGAGTCTTGTCTGCGGTTTTTGTACCAGCTGCCATTCAAGTGCGGAAGTTGTTTAGCGGCTGCCATTCAGCCATTCAGGCGCAATATTAAGTGGCATACCACCATACATTCCATCTTACCCACCCATCTAATCTCATCCCTTCCTACCCTCTCGCTGGGCTGCCTACCTCAGCTTTATAAACATAAATAAATGGGGTTTCGATTTAGTCCGTGATCCCGATTCGCTGATCCTGCACTGCGCGCCAATGAACTTGAAAATTAAGCTGACTTTGTTGCATTTTGTTTTTGTTTGTTGTTAGTCAGTTAGTCAGATATTCTTCTTACTCACAGTTGGCTGCTCAATTTACCGAAATTAAACTCCTGCTAAAGATAACATTCTGATTCCTTGTTGTGTACATAAATTCAATTCAAACAGATGTATTCAATTCGGATTGCACGTTTCAATGCAAGCATTTTAAAATAATAATCCATCGAGAGGCAGACGCATTGGCAATACTTTACAAAATAGTTGATGAAAGCAAACACATTAAAGCAAAATAATTATTCAACTTTTTACATTATGTGCAGTAAAAAACAAAAACAAGTAAGAGTGCTGCAGTCGAGTGAGCTCGACTACGATATACCCTGAACCCAGCTTTTAAACGTATTATATTTTATTGGAAAGGTGAGCAGGCTTATCTTGCAGTCCCTTTCGCACAAATACACGCATATTTATGCATACAGAAAATGCTTGCGGCTGCTGATAAAAATGATATCAAAATGAGAATATATTTTCTACCATTACTTGAGTGTTGATCAATAATACGCAAATGCAAATTATATATTAATTAGAAGATTCTGTCTTTAAAATTGTAGCATTTATAGCTATCGGAAATCGAAATGTATCGATATTCCTGAAGCGGTGGCAAGTATACCAAACTTGCTTTGCGCCTGGTATTCGAGAGTCTATATTCCAAATTTGAAGTCTCTATATTTAATAGTCTCTGAGATCCGCGTGTGCATTCAGGCGGACAGACATAGCTATATCGACTCGGCTGTTGATCCTGATCAAGAATATATGTATATACTTTATGGGTTCGGAGATGCTTCCTTCTGCCCGTTTACCTACATTTGCACAAAACCATTATACCCTTTTTACCCATTTTTAATGGGTTCAGGGTATAAAAAGAGTAAGTAAAGTGTGTGCAATTTGATGTAGGGATTATTAACATGATAAAAAATTCTACTTTTTTGTTTCAAAAACATTTTCGTATTTCAATTTATTATATATGAAATCATTTTCATTACATGTGAAATCATTTTCATTACATATGAAATCATTTTCATTACATATGAAATCATTTTCATTACATAAATGGAAATTATTTAAATAGAACCAAGTTGCTATATTCGAATTTTATAGTTTTGTTTCTGAGAATATACACAACGCAATCAACGCATGTCAGAAAAGGTTAGTACAAATATAAATGATTTTTTAGTTGCAATTTTCTTTATTAATGAATCGGAAAATGCATTTTACTACTTTATGGAAGCCTTTTAACCACATGCGCTCTGTCAAAGCACTTCAGCACCGAAAGCAGTTGAATAATCTTTCATACAAATATAAAGCTATAAATATAAGTGCTTAATGTAAGCCACCCATCAAGTTTGATTTCTTTCTTCCGCCTCGCTTCGCTTCCATTATTTTGTGGAGTTCTTGTGTTGCTTTTGCAGTTTCTTGCAGACATTTCGTAAGGGCTTCTTTTTTATGGTCAACATATTGAGGACGCTTTATTTGGTTTTAATTTAGAGGCAATGCTAAATGCATTACATTTTATTTACACACACCATTTGATGTTGGTGTTTTTTTTTTTCAGCTGCAGTGTTGCTATTGCTACTGCTGCTGCTGGACAACTTGAGCTAAGAGTTTATTTACATTAAATTTATTTTATTGTTTCTCTTTACATTTGCTGTTTGTTGCCCTTTTCCGGCTTCCTTTTCTTAGGTGTTGCATTTCGCCATCGCGTCGCGGCGCCAGGACTCTTGACTCTAACTGAGTACGCGTGGCAACATCCACAGCAGCAGCAGTGGCAACAATGCTTACGAACAAGAACAACAAGATGATGAACAGCAAGCAAAAGTAAGCAACAATAACAGTGCTGCAACGTAAATAGTTGCTCGACTGCACGTTAACATTACTGGAGCCGAAAGCACAGCTCGTATACTTCATTTAATTCTTTACTTATAAAATTTGCTTTTATGCTGGCATTTATATTTTTTCTCATTTTTTTTCGCTCTCTCAGAACTGGCAGGTTGTTTGGGCATTGCTACTGCAGCGTTCTTATGCTTATGTGCTCGGCAGGCGACGTAAACCGACAGGCAAAACAGCAGCAACAGCAGACGGACAACGGTGCGTATGATTAATGCAGCGCATTGCTGTCACGGCCAAGGCAAATGCATTTGGCCAGTCAAGTGCTGTCCGAGCCATACTCTGTCAGGAGTTACTACCATCCCTCTCCCTCTCCTCTCAATCTCTCTCTCTCTCAATCTCCCTCTCTCTCTCGCTCACTCTCTGTCTCTATCTCTCTCTCTATTTGTGTCTAGCACTCTCTGTCGTGTCCCTTCGTTTGGATTAAAACAAACTTCTTGTAGCCAAAGTCTTGGCAGCTGCATCGGTTGAGGAAGGCGATGAGTTTTCCATTGTGTTTGGATTTTGCCTTTCGAGCAAAAGTAGTCGCTGCACTAAGAGTGAGATCGAAAAGGATGGATAAATATATAAATAAGTTATGTTACTTAAAATTGGAGAGAGGATAGCCTAGAAAGAGTTATCTAAGAAATAATGTTATATTTCTGCACTTTAATAATTGAGTATTGAATGATGCGTACTTGGGATGATCTGTAGCTTAAATTTTTATGTCTATATTCACTAACTGGGGCTACAGAGCTGTTGATACTGTTGAGAGCATTACAATTTGCTTATAAAGTTAATCAAACGTTGGTTGTAGTGGCTTCAAGTGTGTAAACGCACGTAACAGTCATATTTAAAATGAATTATTCATTGAGACTTTATGGTTCTATAAATTGATCTGTTATATCTGTATGTGCGCAGTTATCAAAACATTTTTATGTAGCTTAAATTTAAACAATAACTTTTCCCCCATTCTGGAGATTGAATTGTTTAAAATTCCGTCTTAGTACCCACATACATCATAAAACGAAACTAGTTCTGTGACAAATCTCTTAAGTATCTCTTTAGTATACAGAAAATAAACTCGCTGAGCAATTGCAATATTTTTTTTGCGTCCGCTTAGATAAGATCCGCTGATTTTCATTTGAGTTGCATCTCAGCGATTCTGTTTTCTCTTTGACACACATTCACTGTGCATAGCACTTTAATTTTCTAATGATGCCTGTTTGCTGACTGACCGCCACAGCGCCAACTTTGAGCACGAGTAATTCACTTGGACTCTTTTTGCTTTTGTTTTTCTGTGGCTTCTGCCTTGTATCTATCAAATTGTTGGCTCATGTTTGCAAAGTGGGTTTTCTTGTTGCCAACAACCTCAATGAACTTTGATATACGCATATACACACAGGCTCACACACATGCACAAACATCATCATTTTCATCATCATCATCATCATCATCATCATCCTCAACATGTAGCCGCTTCAATGTAGGCAATAAAATGTGAACCCCACACAAGCACACTGGCAGCAGGCCGTGCCAGTCCTGCTGCCAGAGTCCTGTTAATAACAGCCGTTATTACTTAAGACTCTTGTTTCATTTCAATTTAAATCTTTTTTTTCCTCTTTGCTTCGCTTGCACATTTTTATACTGGCTCACATTTACATTCTCCATCGCTGTGGCAGCCGCAGTCGCAGTCGCAGTCGCAGTTTTATTTTTATTTTTTTCCTGATTTAAATATTAATCATACGCCTCATATGCTCTACTTATTTGTACATATTACAATGTCAACTCGAATGACAGCTGCCTGACTGTTGGCTGCTTTAGCTGGTCTGCTGCATTGGTTGCTTTTACTTAGCTGTTATGCAATATATGTATGCTTAAATTGCGTGGTACCCTCCCTTCGCCCTCTCTGCTTCCGTCTGTGGCCCTATTTCTGCCCAATTTCTGTTGCCAACTTACTCTCAAAGCACAGACCCATGTCGGTTTTGTCATTGCATTATCATAAAAATGTTAAGTCGTTGTAATGGCAACAGCAGCAGCAACAGCAACTGCTGCTGAAATGAAAAAACACTTTCCATCTACAGTCTATTCAGTTTTTGGTTAAATGTGATTCTATTTTAAGGAAATTGATTTGGTTTTGGCACTTTCCGAAACCTTAATTATGCACGACTGTCATAAATGCTGTTCATCAGTTCTTCATTCTATACCCTACTTTTTTATATAACACGCACAGTCGATTGACGGTTAAATTAATAGCTGTTATTAATATGCCATCGACGAATAGAGGAATCTGTCAATTAGGTAGCTGACTGGCGGACAGGAATAATTAACTCATTCTATGTCAAGAATTTGTATAATTCAATGTATTTCATAATTATATGCTCTCACTAATCTACTCAAATCGAATTATTGATATATGTATGTAGCTGCCGCGATTATCGTTGCAATTAAAGCGACTCACCGTTGGCTGTTTTCCAATTATAATTTTGCAAAATTATTGTAACATTAAATTGCGGTTGTTGCAGGTGCAGATATTGCATTCCATCCAAACTTGTGTGGTTTATATTTATGTATGTATATGCACGCACATATATACATTAGATATAAGCACAGAAACACACACATACATACACATTTGTACGTATCCGCACGACCTCAAAATAACGCCAAATTGACTCACACCCATTGATCATCCAGTTGATAGACGGATTAGTGAAATTCCAATATTAATTTACATACTTTGCACTTCATTGCCGACTGCCCGCGATATAGTCAACCCAGACCGATAGACAGACAGAGAGAGAGAGATAATGCACCATGCAATGCATAAGCCTATGAACTGAGATACAGCATATCCCCCTGCAGCAGCCCCTATCATATCACCCAACCGTCCACAGCCGCAGCGCTCATCCGGTGCCGACAAAAGTAATTTGCATACAGAGTCACAGTTGGCAAATGACTTGGCAATTTTGGGGCCCCGGAATGGTTTAGAATGGACGTGAATGGAAACGTGAATGGAGGTGAAGTGGGAGGCGGCTCTGAAGGGGGGCATACAAGCTGCATGCAAAGCTGAAATCGTGAAGTGCAACAGCGCAATTAATAACAGGCAAACGGCATCTCAGCATCGTCATCCTCGTCAGCATCGGAATCAGTAAGCCACCAGCAGCAACACCAATACCAGCACCCACCGATGAACCTTTCCCGGGAATAGCCTTAAGCCTCATCCACAAAAACTCACACACACACACACACTCCCACTCATAGGCAGCGCCAACCCAATCGAGTGTCCTTGCCTCAGTTATATTTCCATGCAAATAGCTGGTTAGATTTTTACGGTACAAAAAAAGTGGAGAAAGGAAAACTTATCCGTTAGGCTGCGTTTTATGTGCTGGTGAGCTGCAAACCGATTCAACCCTGAGATTTGTAAGTGCTACCAAATAGTATGCTAAGGTATCCAGTTAAAACTGAGATCTACATCAGATATTTTTCTGCTTACTATCTAGAATGGAATCACATAAATACTACAAATTACAAAGTCATTTCAACTTAAGGCAGAGCAAGCATAAAGATTTATCTATTAAAATAATGATAATAATTATTATTTATTCTGCTCTATTCTGTGCAGTGTACACGGGGTTAGGGATGCTTCCTACTTACACAACTTCATTAAATTCTTTTCACACATTTCAACTGTGTCAAGGGTATACAAATTATCAAAGCAAACGACATTCATACCTGACCCGGCGATTTGAGGCCATATCATCGCTGTTTGGTTGACTGAGTCTCTTAGGCAACCCATTTACTGACTGCACAGATTTTGTTGAAAAATAATATTTATTGGTTACAACGCAGGAATGCGAATGGTAAGCTATTCAAAGTTTGGTCACAAATACCATTTACTGGGAGAAACGAATAACGAACTTAACTTTAACTTTTTAAAGGTATTCAAAATATTCGTATCAAATTGGCTCTCTGTTGAGAAAGAATTTTTCACAGATCTAAATCAAGAATTTATTTGCATCGACAAATAGGTGGACGAAAATGATTTTATTTTACATTGCAGTAATTACAATTGGAAATATTTGCATGGCAAATCTATAAATTCTTATTACGAAATTAGTTTTGTTGAAATTCATGACGATAACAGGGGAATACTGTAACCAGTATCTGATATGCCTTGTTTTATGCATGTAATTTGCTCTCAACTTTTGTTCATTTGGGATTTCACAGTACTTAAACTGAAAATTAAGCAAGTGAGCAATAAACATAACAATATGCCAGTGATATGTAAATGTTGTTGCTATAGTTAAGCTACATCGTTTATGAAGCTCTTTGGTATTAACACTTAGGAATTCCCTTGATTATTTTCAAGTTGTTGTGGTCGTAAAACAAAGAAGTTGACAGCAATTGGGCTGATAATTTATGAACCGTCAAATACATACTAAATGTGCATAGAATTGGCTTATTGTGTTTACATCTCGGATTCCATGGACCAGATAAATATATCAGTTAGTCGAGCACCAAAGAAGAAATTGAGATAACAAATTTGTTTAGCTCCTGTCGCTATTCTATTTTTATTTTCATGCTGGCTTCCCGTAAATGCTTGTTACAGCCAGCAGATGTGTATTGGGTGAGTGTTTTTTGCTTTTTTTGCTGTTACTGCGTTAATTAAATTACAACTGCTAGCTGTTGCCAGCGACATCTCGAAGAGATTATAATCGACAAAATGAGAAGCATCCCATCCACCCGGTTTATGGCGCTGCTGCTGCTGCTGCCTTTGCTGTTGCTGTTGCTGTCTGATCTTATCATGAATTTCCATTTTATTTTTAATGCTGCTTACCTGCCATTTTGTTGGTGCAAATGGCATGTAAACGCCCACCCACACACACACACACACACACACACAA
Organism: Drosophila kokeensis; assembly: GCA_035042145.1. Classification (NCBI taxonomy): domain Eukaryota; kingdom Metazoa; phylum Arthropoda; class Insecta; order Diptera; family Drosophilidae; genus Drosophila; species Drosophila kokeensis. The sequence continues at coordinate 2,998,151 of JAWNLT010000086.1, read as the reverse complement.
AGCTACACATCAGCAGACCGACAAAAGCGCTGCCATTGAACCCAGCCCATCACTCCTCTCGTTCCATTTTCAGTTTTAGTTTCAGTTTTAGTCCCTGTGCGGTATTGTCGCCTGATTGACAGACTTTATGCCCGTAAAAGCAAAGACACACCTACTCCCACAGCCACACCCACACCCACACTTACACCCACATCAACACCCTCGCTCACTCCAATTGTAGTCGACTTACATTATAGTCAGACTCATAATTAAAATGTGCACAACGACAAACAACAACAAAAACAACAACCAAAACGAAATCTGCTCATGTCTGGGTGCATTTGTTTGTGACATAAAAAATCTGTGCAACTTCAATACACTTTGCCTGTTGCCCATGGGCGTGGCATTATTGAAATATGTTAACATGAATCCGAACTCAAAGTTCCGTTCGGATTTGGTCTGAGATTGCGAGTCGATGCATTTTTTTGGTCAGCCTATTTGAAGTTTGTGCTGCATATACTTTTCTAGGGTCTCCTCCACACTTACATGCAGCGTGGGCATCCTTTGGCATGCAACAAACAGTGTGATTACAAAACCCAACCACATTCGAGCCGCCCACTCTCTGTCTGTGGGCTTGTGTTGCATATGTTATGGCGCGGCGCATTTGTAAGTCTTTCCTGTTACTGCCACATCCACAGCATGGCTTGCAAAAGAAAAAAAGAGGAAAAAAAGCCGTTTACCGCTGCCAAACCAATTTCAATATTCATTTTCTTTTCCCCTTCAGCTTCAATGTAAAGAAATTTCATCCTTAATCTAGGTTTATGCAATTATACTCTGCTGTCGAGGGTAGACGAGCATATATGTTTTGGTCAACTTGATACTGAAATACAACTGAAATTGATTAAAGCTAGAGTTGGCTAATTTTGAATACAGATCTTTGGGTTACATTATTCAAAGATTGATTCAATATATGCGCCATTAAATGTAGAACATAACTTCTAATTAAGATCTTTTCCTTTATTTTCCAGAAGCCCATTTTTCTTTTGCTTTAACGTACACACATACGTAGTACAGAACAAACGCATTTTTGTACAATGTTTCAAGTACGGAATGGAGTAAAAAAAACCCATTTAAAATGAGTGATAAGGGTAAATTAGAGTTATGCAAAAGTTTATAATAAGTTTAATAAAAGAAGCATGCCCGTTCGCATAAGGTATATATTTTATTAATTAGAATTATCGAGTCATCATGTCATGTCCGTCTGACTGTCTGTTTCTTGTATACCATGATAATCAATCAATTTTATTTTATTTTCATCTTCGTAAATATCGAAAATATAGATACAAATCGATAGCAATAAGAGCCCATATTTTTGGGGTTACAGCTTTATATTTAATAGCTGGCGTCAGGGTATGTCGTAGTCGAGCTCTCTCTCTATTTAAACTTCCTCATATGTTTTCTTTTTGCTGAGTGTAAGCGATGTACCCGCTGTACACCATTGCCCAGCACTGCGCTGGTTGCAAGTAAGTCAATGCCTTCAAATTGTTCGAAAATCTTTGGGCTGCCTACAGCGCACCCTCGTTGAAAAGGCAAAAGCAGCCAGTGCCAGCGCACAGTGGCACTGATGTAATTTTCAAATTCCCAAATACGATAATTAATACTATATATAACATTGTATTTTATCTATATCTAAAAAGATCTGACCAAATTCGTTCATTTCTAGAAGGAATTGAGTCCCAAAAAACTATTTAATCTTTTAATACTTAAGAAATTGCAGAAACCTTAAGTTATAAATAATATAGCAAATTTTGTGGAGTATTCAGAAATCAAATGTATTTTTTGAATATAAATATATGTAAATATATTAAATATACTTAAATATTATATTATGCTTATGTATATAAATACACTTGCAGAAATAATTATAGCTTGAAACTTTTGCTTTGAATGTATATAATATACATATAATTCAATCATAAATTATATTAAATTGAGTTGAGTTCCACTCGTTTGGTGGCACTGTGCACAGTTGCCATAGCTGTTGTTTCTGATGCTGTCATGGCGAATACTGCAAGATTAAAAGCAAACTGCTTCAACAGTTTCTCAAAAAAAAAGAAGAAAAAATAAATAAAAGATAAGAGGAGAGGACGAAGCGAAATCGGGCGCACATGAAATGAAATAAAATGATGGAAAAGTCTTAAATGTCGGCTTAGTGCGGCTCAGTAAGATGGCTGAAGCGAAGCGGGTGCAGGACCTGAAGCTGTTGCCGGGTAAGGGGCAGGCTTTGCCAGTGGCAGAAACTGAGGAAGGGGTGTTGCAATTGGACTGGCACTCCCTTAGCATATCATTGCTTTGTGGGGTCTAGCCTTTACTATTGACCACGGCTGTCAGACTGAGAGCCTGAGAGGCAGGCAGGTAGAGGCCAGTTTAGCCGGCTGCCAGCTTTGCCTCAGTAAAGTTGCTCAAGTTGCAGCTGGTGCAGTCTCCCCATTTTGTGCATAGCAAACATATTTTGCAATTTTGTGATTAGCTTAATGGATTTATGTGCCACAGCAGTCGCCAAATTAGCACACAGTGTTGCAACATGGCCAGTACTCGCATGCAACTCTCTGCATTCTGTTGGCCGACATCATGCCCAAAATTGAATTTCGCTCATCTTTTGAGCAGCCAAATTGGCAGTTCAAAATACAAAAATAAATTTAATAATTTGTCTGTGTGGGTGTGTGTGTCTGTATAATGTACACACAAAATGCGGCCAACGCCAATGCGGCCGGCCCCATTCAAGGAAACCAAATTTATATGTTGTTTCAACTAACACACACATACTGTAGTTATGTACTAATCTAATCACAGACAGTCTAATTAGGGCCAACACCAAACAGTTAAACAACCAACCAGGTCGTAACAAAGTGCACTGTCTGTCATATGTGTACTCGCATGTGTTTTGGGTGTTGCAACATGTGTGCCACAGCCGAAAAGAAAAATAACAAAGTCTGCCAACACAAATCAGCTTAAAATGCAAATCTGTTTATGCATCTAGATGTGTGTGGGCGTATGCTGTTTGGAAGTTGGAGTTGCAATTGTTCTCCTTTTTTTGTTCTTTTGCCTGATTTTTATCCGCACATATTTTTTGTTCTTTATTAATATTTTTATGGCTTGACGAAGTTAGTTTTTGTTGATGCCACAAACGACGCTCAAATATAACAAATTTGTATGTTGCTGTCACGAATGATCAGTTGGATACCCTTTATTCCGATTGTTATTAAATTAAAAATTACATTTATTTATTGTCTAGACGTTGAGAAATGTGTATATCGAAATAAATGCTTGAAACGACGCTCAGTGTATATTGTGGCCATAATTCGTTCCCATCAGTGTGCAAAGAAGATCAAATAAATACAATAGTCCATATACTAAATAGTGTATTCCCAGTTGAGTCTATTATAAGACTAGACAGATTAACTAGACTTGAATGAAGAATGAAAGTTATATTAACTACATTCTCTTTTTATATCTTGGCATACCCTTTGAACTATATTGCTGAACTTTGGCAGGATTGGATTGAAGCGATAAAAAACACACAACCTAAACGTGCCAATCAATAAATATTAAAGATCAAAGAATATTTAACTACTTTTGTTAAAATTTGCTTTTAATTCGGAAGGTGAATTGATTTTAAAATATATATTTTTGTTTCATTTTATTAAATCACAAACAATAGAGCTATACAAATTTTACAAAGTGCAGAAGCAAAGTACTTGTACTGCACTTTCATGTCTGTTTATCTTCTGTGAAGTTTCTATAGCTGGCAGCAAGTGTTCACTTAGAGTGTGGATTATTTTCATCCTTTTTTTTTGAAAAACCAAATCTCTTGAACGAAGCAGAGACGAGGCGCTTATTGTTTGATATTTATTGTCCGTATCTTGGCTGAGCGCATCAATGAGAATATATTTTAGCTTGGCTTGATTGAAGCTACTTTCAAGCAATGTAGTTTTCTATACAATATGCAAATATGATTGCAAGCTATAGTTAAAGTTCATTTTATTTATTTATTATTTGTTGTTGCCACAGTTGATGCGGCCGTTGTTTTCGTCCCTTTTCAAATTGATTGAACGCCGCTTTGTGCGCTGTCTATCCGGTATTGACAACGGAGAGAACGGTCACAATTGGGGACAACGTTGCCACAGTGTTGATTTTTGTGCTTATTTATCTTTCGACTTTTTGTACCCTTGCCGAGGGTATATCAAAATGCTGACCCGACAAGGCATTTATATATATTCTCGATTAGCAATCGGTCGATAGATAAAGTGTCGTCTTAAAAAACTTGTCTTACTTTGGATATGTTAATCAAACTCGCTCGTGTAACCTGTATATATTTATATATGTATGTGCGGGTATCGAAAAGTTAACACAGATAAGGGTATGTAATCCTCGGTGAGCCAAAGATAGTTCGTTCATGTTCTATATATATTTATTTCCATTATGTGCGGAAGCCCCTCTCGCAGTCGCAGCAGCTAACAGTTTAATGTCCATGCAGCGATAAATGCGGATTGAGAATGGCAATGGGATGGTTATGGCAGGAGCTGAGCTATGAGGGCTGCAGGGCAACGGAGCCAACGGAGCAGGAGTAGGAGACAAGCCGATGATGAAGGGCACAGGGATTTGGTGAGATTGCAGGGGAATTGTGGACCACAAATGCAAACGCGGTCGAGGCAAACGGCGGTCGCTTTATGCGCTTAACGGTCGAGTTAAGGCTGGCTGTATATAAGTATATATGTGTGTGTGTGTCTGTGTATGTGTGTGTGTGCAACATTTTGGCATTTTGCCGTTGAATTTAACAACTCCGTCCGTTTATTCATCTGTCCCCGTGTCGGACTGTTCATCTGTTGTCTGTCTTTGTCGCAGTCAGCGCCTTTCGTGAGTTTCGAGTGCGGCATTAAAATTTATGTCAGTCGCGAAACGCGACTCTCAACGCGTATTGAGTTATTTATGTGTCCGTTCAGCAGCTTCCACAAACTGCAGGCAGTCAGGCCAGCAGCTGTTCCATGCCAAGTGTTCGCTTTGACTGCCACTTCCTCCCCCCCTTCCACCCCACTCCACCCACACACACACACAATTGCTGCATAAACTTGTTAAGTGTTTTTCTTTTTTCTTGCCGTCTGCTTTTGGCCAGCCAAAGGCGTTGTGCAGTTATTCGACAGCTCGCTTCATATTTTTGCAAGTGAAATTATGAATTCTTTTGTCATTGCCACAGGACAAGCACACAAAATGCTGCAAGTAATAAGCGGCATCAAAATGTTGCCGAGTGCTTCAAATCGAAATGACACAACAACAACAATCGCTAACAGCAGCAGCAGCAGCAGCAGCAGCAGCAGCAACAGCTGCAGCATCAACGACAGCAGCAGAGGCAATAAAATCTATTTTGAACTGTGTGACAGCAATGAGAGCAAGAGAAAGTCTTCGACCCAGCAGCTATTTTTTATGAGTCTTGGCTTATGCCTGAGCTCTTAGCCCAGACCATGGATGAGGATGTAGAGGGTTATCAGGCTGTAGCCGAGCAATATTCATGTCTATGTTGAACAATTGATACCATCGCCGATTGCTTGCAACGATAATTATAATCACAAATACATTACAGATTTTATTATTATTATTATATTTTATTGTTTTTTTTTTAATTTTAAATGATGATATCTCATAAAAAAGCTTGAACATATTTACAAAAAGTGCATAATGAAGTTGAGCAAAAATTTGTAACAGGCAGAATGAAGCTTGTCCGAACCCAGTATCAACAGCCGAGTCGGTCATACATTTTTAAGCTTTTCAATTTGAAATATATTTAGTTTTTAGGAGATTTGTTTTTTTTTTTCTTAGAAAAAGAGAAGGCGCTTTTTCACATGTTCAGCAATAGTGCTAAACTAAAATTTAAATACAAATATTATTTAAATCGCGTTTTTTAATAATGTAATACATGTATTTAGTGTACTCTCCACAAAAGTTTTGATTACTTAATGTACTACATGAGAATTACAAACAAATGTTGTTCATTTAACGCTCGTTGAGTTAAACCTTTATTTACTGCAACTGCTGCAATTGCAACTGCAACAGCAGCAGCAGCTGCTGCTGGTGCTGTTATTGCATTTTGCCAAGTGAGTCTTTGACAAACATAAATCAGGCCATTACTCACAATTTGAGCGGACCCCGCTGACGGATGTCCACAAAAAAAGGCTAAGGATGAATGCAACAGCCGGGCTGTACACAAAATATTTTTACATATGATGCCAGCAAATTTTGTCGACGTGTGGCAATCACAAATGCAACGACCAACAGTCAGATTCAGTTTCAGTTTCAGATTCAAATTCAGTCTCCAGCTATGGCTGTTGAGCTCGCAGCCAGAACCTTTCACTTCTACCTAAACTGATTGTTGGTCATTAATGCTGTGCATTTTTTTTGCCTTACATCGGGTAGTTTGCATTACAGAACACGCACAGCTTGTAAGTAGATCCAAAGTAATGTGCATAAATCATGCCAGCAAAAGAGCATAGCCCCTAAAATATACAGTCTGATATTGAGACGGTAACTAGGAGACTGTTGCCGAGATGGCCTAGTCATTTGTTAGAGGATTTCGCCAGCCAGCCAGCTGTAGTCTGTCCAAAAGCAACAGAGCTTCAGTTGAAGAGCTCGGGCCCAGGAAAAATGTGCATAGGTATTTGGCCAGCTGACAGCTGTTCCATCTGCTGCCACATTTGCCAGCTGCCTGAAGAATATCTATAGTCGAGCAAGCATTTGCCGCATTTATAACCAGGCAATTCACATGCTGTGCTCGTCAAATTGATTTGTTGGCCAACTTACTGTGTCAGACGGTTTATGCTGTGCTGGCTTTTGCTTTTTTTTTTTTGTTTTTTTGTATATTTTGGCTGATCTGAACACGTATCGAAGCGAATACGAAATGTGGGTGCAATTAATGGGGATAGGCCCAAAGTCCTTAATGCCATCCTCTAGCTACATTGTTGTCTGTTTTGTTTGCGTTTAATTTGGCGACTTCATCTTTATCCTGGTTAATGCATGTGAGCCTCTCTGGCCAAGATGCTTACTTCTCTCTGTGCGCTCTTTTGGTTAAATCGCATCAAATGCCGTACTTGTGTTGGCGCCACAGCAGCAACAACAGCTGACAGGCCCAGTTGGGGAATACTGCGCGTACGTGCTGGGCTTTTGGTTGAATTTTAAGTACACTTGCCGTCATAAAAAATGCACCAAAATGCGCATTTGTGACAGCTGTACAGCTGCCGAAGGGGTAACGCGACTGGACCAACGGTTCTTGGGCATGGGCCACGTCAATTCAACTCCAAAGCAGCAGGCAACGCCCATTGAAAAATAAAAAAAAAATTATATTTATGGGCTTAAATGATTTACTATGGTATATTTGGTTCATATGTGAAGCTTTCGTGGGAATTGCATTGGATATCAGTGTAAAAACGTTGGAATTGATGCTTAAAGTGAATACGAACTTGGTTAAAGACCAATTTGAAACGCACAGCTTTGAAATGTTCAACCAGTTTGAAAATGAATGCTATGTCATTTGCATAATGCCCCTTTTGTTTAGTCAATTGTAAACAGTAAGAAAAATATCTGCTGAGAGATATAGTAAGTAAATGCGATTTCTTTATTAAGTCTTCTTTCTGTGCAGGTGGCTAAGGCAACAGTCTAGCTTCCGCTCAAAATCTGATATGCAAACGATTCGCTTGGTCAGGCAATTGTTGATATTTTCATAAATTCAAATTTAAGAATTTATTATTTCTTTGAAGGCAACACGAATATTTATATGCTATGTAATAGACCAATGCAAACAAATGAAGTTCTAATTAAATTTCAAATATTTTACTTTTCACTTACAGTTGAACGGTCATGTTAAAAAAAAATTAATAATAAAATGTATTTATGTATCATTTGTGGCAACATAAGCATAACATTCAACAAACATATACATATTTTATTTGCGCATTAAATTTGTAGAACGCTTAATGTAATATGACGCCCCTCGAAGAGCAAAGCAGAGATATAGAGAACGGTAGAGAATTACAGCACTACTATCACAGGAGGAGCTGTTAGTAAAGCTGCTGCCGGAGTAGCAATGCGGCAGGGCGCTTCCTTGATTTGATTTATGTGTCCACTGATTCTGAATTCACATAAAATGCCTTACCAGTAGTCCTTACGTATATATATTCTGGGGCCCAGAGTGGGGTATAGAAGGGGGGGCTGTGTCAGAGCTCGACTCCAGCAGAGTGGCAACAGTAGCGGCCTGAAAATTGTTAGCAACATCAACGCCAACGTTGTTTGTCCATGCGCCATCCACTCCCACCCAGGTAAGCTGTTGGCGGTTTTGCGGCAACAGAAACAGAAGCAAACCAAGCAAACCACCCAACCACCTAACCCGGCCAATGGCAATGGCCGTACGAAAGCTGTTATCTTTATGGCGTGCTGTTTAGTATTTATAATTTTTTTTTTTGTTACCAAAATTCAAGCCAAATTTAACACTTAACAATTGCAACTGCCAGCCATAATGTGTATGAGTACTTTGGTATGCTTTTTGATGGGCTGTTGTAAGCCAACTTTTTGTTTGTTGAGTGACAGTTGTTGACTCCTTGGCGTATGCGTGATGCGGCTGAAAACAGTTTATCAGTTTTGTCAGCTGGTCGAGCACTTAATAAATGCATTGTTGCAACTGGCAACTAATCTGCTCGCTGCAAGCCGCACACACAACACATTCGTTGCTGGGTTCAATGGCCCGCGGTGAAAGATTGCGTGCAATAAATGAAAATGCCAAAACAAAAGTTGTGCGCGCCGGCACAGTGGCAACGACAATGTCCGCTGGGTTCAGATACAGTTTTTGTATTTTTTTTTTTTTTTTTGTTTTCGTTCCTCTTTTTTGCTGTGCAATCTCCGCTTCTTTTGCTGCATGCCAGGGCAGCTTTCGTCTGCAGCGGAAGCTTGGGGTGTTGATAAAGCGGAAGCTGTGATAGTTGTACCGCAGCTCCTGTGCTGTTGCTCCTAAAGCTGTTGTTATTGTTGCTGTTTCTGTTGCTGTTGCTGTTGCAGTTGTTGCAGTTGTTGATGTTGTTGCTGTTTCTGTTTTTCCTGTTGCCCACTATACTCCACTCAAAACTCGGGGCACTTGCGTTTTGTTGTCGCCGCGTGCGAAATTCTCTCGGCTGGTTTATTTGTGCCACACGTTGCCATTCTGCATCATTTTCCCGCAATTTTCGCAGTGTTTTTCTGCGGTGCACCAACCTGCCCCCATTTGCGCCCTAGCTCCACCCAATGCCCAACTGACCAACAATTTTTGTTGTATTGTCTTTTTTTATTTGAGTTCGCTGCATAACTTTTTCAGTTCTTTTGGTTTGTATGTGGGAATTTTTGTTTTCTTCAATTTTATTTGTTTTTGTTTTTTTTTCATGTTCTGCATTCTCAACGCCATAACTGTGCAGACGAATTTTATTTAAATTTTCTTTGCTGGCCGTTCTCAATGTTGTTATTTTTGTTGTATTGCTGCGTTGCTCGTTACACTCGAAAGACATGCACAAAGGACAAATTGGAAAAGTTTTATACAGTTTTACACACTCATGCTTACGCACGCATACACACACACAAACATATACACACAGGCACAACCTCACGCTTTACAGCACACACGTGTATGAGAAAGTTTTGAGCTGCTGCAAGAAAACTCGGGCAAAGTTAGTCTGATGACATTGATAATATTATTAACCAAAATATATATCTCTGCAAAATCATTTAACGGTCCCCTGCCCGACTGCTTCCATGTGACCAACATTTTAAATAGCCTGCAACAGTCATAACAACATCATCCATCCAGTTACAAGTTCTTGTGTCAAATTATATTTGATCAACTGTCGGAATTAATGTTATACTTTGTGCTTTACTTATTTCTATTGTTGATCATTGATCTTTCAGTACCACCAAGTATTGTTCACGACTTGGTCACCATATTAATTTTTCGCTTATTTTTTGTATTTTTACTACCCGCAATGAAGTAGAGCTGCATTCATTTGGGGGAAGGGAGGACTAACTGAAATTTCGTGTTTCATTATTTTAAATGCTCGCCGAAGTTATTCATAATAATGAAGGCGGTTGCCAGTGAATATTAAAAGGCATTTACCACTCGTCAGTCAAAGAGGCACAACGTCTGGCTGAAGAGTTTTAATTACGAGATATAATGAAATCCGCTTGATTTATACGCATGAAGTGTTGGTACGATGTCTGTGGTTGGGTGGTTGGGCGGTTGGTTGGCTGTGATGGACCCACCTGTCAAATGCATTGCCAGCATGCTCGTGTGGCGGATGTGGGCGCATTAAAGCGCCAGGCTGAAGAAGAACTATTCGCTGACAGCAGCTGCCGCCAATTGCCAGTACAATGCGACACGAAATGCGAGTCTGTCATACATGGCGTATGAGTTATGCAAACAGCGCCACAACCGCAAAACCGAAGCACCGCACCGCCCACGCTGCCCGCATGTATGTAAAACGATTAGGTCGCCCGGCCATTGTGCAAAATATAGAGAGTGACAGATACATAGATAATGTGTGAGTGAGCGACAGAGAGAGAGAGAGAGAGAGAGAGAGAGAGAGAGAGAAGAGAGATAGAGGACTGAACATCAGCAAACACTTGTCAGCACAGAAAGCAACAAAACATATTGAAATTGCATTTGACATGTAATCGAGTGCTGGCAATTCTCCTGCTTACGGAAAGTGCGCAGAACAGTAAACCTAGTTTAAGAGTATTACTTTTACAGTTGTACAAAACACAAATTTATACCCATACACTCTGAAAAAAGTTGCTCTGATATTTTTTCATATTTAATGAAATGTTTTCCAAATATACGAAAATAAAATAAAGTAATTATAATGTTTGTTTTTCTATTATATATAATTAAATATATCTAAAAAGTACCAACGATAATCGACTTTATTTTTAGAAACTGAAAGTCAAAAAATACTAATGCTTAGGTGAAAGGCTAATCTAAGTATTGTATGTACACATACAAACAGATGTTTTTCTACATTTTAGAAAAATGTACGCAGGAATAAAGAAAATGGAAACCCTGGTTTTTAGGACACAATTTTCCAATCTAGAAATCTAAACATAAGTTATCCTTGACACCAACAAAAGTAATATCAAATCAATCAAATTAATATTTTTTATTCCACTTACGCGAATTTGGAAGTGTCTACATTAAAAATCACTATACACAGCGAAATCATCATATGCAGCTGTGTTACAGGGTAACAAACGGCAGTCGTGACATTTCTTGCCACTGTCACAACACTTATGCATCTTGAAAAGCGTGTGGCAAATGCGTTAAATGTCGCTTATCGTGATATATTCAGACACACGCAGTCATCCACACACACACATACACACTAACGCGCACAGACCCACACATCGATACAGAGCTTAGCACACGTGTTGAGGCAATGTGGCACTTAGGCAAACATGCAACGCCTGCAGCATATTTCCAATTCAAATTGCGAATATTGCAACAAATTTCGCTATTTCGCGCCCACAGATCCCGTTAGCTCTTGCCACGCCCCCATGGCACACACGCTCACAGCGTGGAGTAGATGTGAATAGAAAAGTTAAAAGAATGAAAATCAACTGCAAAATATACGCTCAATTTCTTTTTAGTTTTCCTTTTGGTTATGAGCGACGTTCGGAATTTTTTGATCAATGGTTGAATTGCCTGCTGAGCGTGTTGAGCATAGAGAAAAGGAGCAAGGGGCCGGATGAAAGAGAGATAGAAATGAAAGATATTGTTTGGGATGGTCGTTGGTTAGCTGCAGTGCGTGTGTGTGTGTGTGTGTGCGAGCGTGTGTGGGGCTTTTGAGGCAAGTTTGGCTGTGGGCACTGCTTTGCAGCGGCAATCATCGCAATCGCACGGAATCAATTTTTATGAAATGTTGCATGCGGTGCTTTGCATTTGCCATGTTGCAGCTGTTGCAGTATCCATAATTCAAGCAACCCCACTCACCCCTCAACCTCTCCCGCTTCCGCTCCCTCTCAGCACACCGCAGCACACTTTGAAGTGCTGTGTTGGGGAGTCGTGCACATGCTCATGTTTACAGCAAGTGACTTCAAATTGATGTTTATAAAGTTGTCGTTGCCAGTCACCGAGTCAAAGTTGTCAACAAGCCACAAGCCACGATTGGAGTCGGTTGAGTCGTTGACTAGTTTGGCGTCGAGTTTGGGGCCAAATGCTGTTTACTTGATTTTACCTTGGCTTTTTATTACAATTTGTGTGTGCCTGCTGAAGGCAGTCAGTAACAACAAAAATTGTAACGACTTCTGTTAGTTTGTTGCCGGGTTTTGTGGGCCTTTGACTGCTCCCAGGTGAAACTATTTAGTTCTCTAACCATAGTTGATGCTCTTTGATAAACTTAAATTGAATAGACTCTGGACTCGTTAGCACCTCAAGGTATCCAGTGCCAGCTATTATAAGAGGCTAAATTAAATGCCACTAAAACTATTCATAAGTGGCATTCACTAGTTTGCGCCAAGTGCGCAACTCACATCAAAATTTAATGAATGTAACATTTGAGTAAGCCTGCATTTTTCCATTGATCACAGCTTACAATTTCAGAAGACCAACAAAACAAATACAAGTAAAATGCCAAATAAATACAAGTAAAAAAATATAATATATATTAAAATCAAAAAATTATGAAACCTCAAAAGTTATTATACTCGAGGTCAAGGTTATTTAGAAATAATAATAATTAATTAATGCTGCCAACAACACGAGCCATATTTTGGTCGACTGTGAAATTAAAGAAAATAAGAAGCGCATATTAATATGTTCTGTCAAAGGTCAGGTTTAAGCTGTCAAGCATTGAAAGACTAATTTGCGAAATCAAAAATAAATTGGCTCGTGCAGGTATAAAGTAGCATATTTAATGCTGTGACCTATTTGCGTTCGAGGTAAGTGCATGGCTGCCACATCTCAATTGGCACAAATGGCTCATCATCAAAACTGTCGGAATAAAATGAGCGTTTTTAGTTTGTTGGCTAATTTGGTTTTGACACAAGCTGGCAACAGCGATAGTGGCTGTCGTTCACAGCACACAGTTTGTGGCTGCTGCATTTGCTGTTGCCATTTCTATCAACTACGAACAGGTGGTAAAGCCAACTGTAAAGCGAGCGGCATGCGACGTAACGGGGCAACGTTACACGTGCAAATTGTAACATACAGTTGCAGCGTTTAAGGCGTCAACTAAATTATTCAGAGGAGGCAAAACACTTGATGTCCTAATGGTGTTTACATGCCCGCTTATAATGCCGTGAATGGCAGCGATAATGCATTTAGGAGTCGACCCGACCGATGCAACGGCTGCATCAGAACGTGCAAAACGCCAAGCAAGTTGAAACAAATGCAATCGCCCTCATGGTGCACTTTGAATCCCATCTCTGTCTGGGGCCAATTCCATATGCAACTTCCGCTCCTGCTGCTGCTGCAGCTGCTGCTACTGGATGTGTCTATGTGCGTTTGTATTTGTATTGTGTGTGTGTGTGTCTGTGTGTGTGTATTCGTTTGTGCAACGAGTGCTATTAAATACTCAAACTTTGAGAAACAGAAAAAAAAAACTGCTGTGGTGGCTATGCTTAGCTACAAGAGCGAGGACGAGATGGAGAGCCGGAAAAAAATGTTAACTAAGCAAGTAGCTGAAAGCTGCGATTTAAATAAAACGAATGCATTCGCTGACGTTGTCAGTTACTCGCAAATCCCCTTAGCCAGTGAGTCGGATTATGCCAACTGAGAAGTGAGCATAGGCAATTGCTGTGCCTATAAGCAAAGTTTATAGAGATATATACAACCGGCGAGTTTAACAATGATTTCCAATATGTCACTTGTAAAGGTTATCCTAAAGTTTACAATGAATTGAGAAAACCTAAATTGTGGTCAATACTTCAAATTTCAAGTCGCATTCTACAATTATGTGAGACATAATATGTATATCGACTCACTGCTGATTCAATTTATTTATTTAAATTTATCTTTAATATCATTGACAACAAAAGATTATATGATTACTTACCCTTGAAGACCGGTGTTAATCTGCTGATTATGATATTTCTATACTTTTTAAGCAAATATTATTTATGGGTTTCATGTATCATGTCGATGTCAGCATATTAACTCCGGTCTACAAGTGATGTGGTGATATTGACCAAAACAATATTAATATAATTATTAATTTCACTGCGCTGCACATCTAACAATCAACTAAATAAAATTATTCTCTACAAGCGTGTACAAATATACGAAATACAATTTTATTTTATTCCGCTTCATTTATTTCCAATCCAATATTGATTGTCCACTTCCAGTTTTGTCTTGGTTTGGTGAAGTTCTAACTTTTCATTCTAAATATTCTGGGTAGATTCCAGCCCCTTGTGCCAGAGCAGTGAGTGCCCATTTTAAACTCGTGAGGAGAGAACAAACATTGACACGAAATTAGCCCCAATCAAAGAAACCAACTTCGTTCTCACACATATTTACCTCAAATCCTCGAAGCTGGGCAAATTAATGACTGAGTGGTGGGTGGTAAATAGGCTACTGTCAGAAAGAGAGAGAGAGAGAGAGAGAGAGCGACAGAGAGATAAAGAGAAAGGGACAACAAGAGCAGAGTATTTCAACTTCAAATATTTAGTGGAGAGTCAGCAATGAATTGCACTCAATTACAGAGGCGTCAATCTTTGGTTCGTACATTTGGTTGCCCCTTTGAATTTAGTGCTTGCATCGTGCTTAATTGATTGTTTGATAAATTGATTAGTGAATGAATTGTTAATTCTAGACAAGCTAACAAACGATGCTCGGCACTCAGATAAAAAATGGCTGTCACATCAACTTAAAAGTAAACGTTAACGTAAATGCAAACGAAAATGTAAGCAGCACCGAGAACCAATTGAGGGAAGCGTCCACTTTGCTGCTTCAGTGGCTGCTGAGCGAGATTGTGGGTCGTGGTCTGCTGGTCGGATGGGTCTGATGCTGGGCCAATTAGTCGACTGTCACCGTCACCTGTCAGCAGCGACGGCAACGGCAACGGCAATGGCAACAGCAACGGCGAATGCTAACAATGACAACAGCAGCAGCAGGTAACATGTTTAAGTAGAGCGTGGCATTAAGTTGCGACCCATCTCTTAAAGTTGCCGCTCACCGCTGAATATAAATGGCTTTTTGCAGGTGGAGCTTTCACAGTTGCAGTTGTCGGCTATGGGACAATCGGTTGAAAGCCACCTGCCACCTGCCACATCTGCACCCTTTCCCTTAACCCGTCAGTGCAATTATAAAAAAATGCCTGTTCCATCGAAAGCAGTGGCACGGACACCGTCAACACACAGATAACCAGCAACAACAAACACACAGACACAGACACAGACACCGTCACATGCCTGCACACCAAAACCCACACCCACACTCACACACATATAACATAAATGGTTGCCTGCTGCCGTTGTCACCGTTACAATAATTTCGACAGCCATCTTGTCGCCTGACCGACACCACCGCCGAGCCGAGAGGTCAACGACACAAACAATGCCAACAACGAGTAAGCCAAAAAGTAACGAGAGAGCTCTCTACGTTCCACTCTCTTTCTCCCTCCCTGCCCCTCTCTCACTATCTCTCTGTCTCTCTCCCTCTCTCTGTCTCGACCACTGAATGGCCTGAATGAAGGACCCCAAGCCATTTTCCACTTGCACACCTTAAAAGTTTGCAGAGCCTATCATAATTTGGGATGAAAAACAAATAATAGCATATATATATAAATGTGTACACATTAGAATTTATACACTCAGAAAAAAAATTGAACTGAAAATGTATTTTTATGGTTTTTATAAGTAATTTCTAAAACAAGTTCCTTAAAATTGGCAAAGCTACTTATCAACTTTCCAAAAATATATTTCTTTATAAGAGAATATATTTCTGAGAAGTAAAAAATAAAAAACCTTTCTGAAATTCGAAAATAGTAATGTTTTAACCAATTTAACCACAACAAACCCACGTTTGGGGATGCTTTTAAAATTTACTGTTGGTGAGCAGCATGATGAAGGATACCGGTCTATAAGGTTTTGTTATCCCCGACTGTGTTCTCTGTTTTTTGTACTTTATTGTGTTTCTGAAAACCTATAATATTTATATAGGACTTACTAGAAATAAACTTAAACGCCTAATTAGACCCAAAACCTTTAGATTACTTATATGAACATCTCAGCAAGGGTATTGTAATCTTCGGTTGCCTACAGATAATTGTGATTTCCACTTTTCTTTTGGGGGTTGTAAATATATATTATGGCTCATAACTACACTGTTTTAATATTTTGATTTTCCGAACGGAGCTTTAAGTAAAATGGAATGCTATGGTCACAGTAAATATGAGTTTCTTTAGGCAAGAATATAGAAATATAGATATGATTATATGCTTTTGTATGGACTGCAGAAACGATTCAGCAAAAACCTATTTTGCAAACAGTTTGTTTTGCAAACTGATGTGCAGCCCCATCTTAGCAATGCTCTTATTTTTGGATTACCCTCTGACCTCTGCTTAAATATGCGATTCATTAATTCTAAGCGTACCACTTGGCATAGAGCAAATTGAGTTCCGACCACCGTGAAATTGATAAATTCAAAGTTTTGCTCATTGCATATAAATGCGGAATATTCAGTTTCATATTCATGAGATTCATGAATATTATACATTTTGTCTTGACTAAGATATTTGTGGAAAATTATGTATTTGTGTGTGGATAAACAAACTTACACACATATGTGTATGTATGTATTTATATGTACACATGCATGTACATATGTATGTGTTGATTTCACATAATACAAGATAGTGCTACCTAATCCATATGTATCAGACTCCAACACACAGCCCCTAATTAGTATATAAATATAGCAGAATGATAGCAGAACATGCACTCTCCGTGCGAGGGTTGCATATCTGATATACATCTGTGCATACATATGTATATGCTTATGTATTAAAACAGTTATATATGTACATACATACATACAGATATTGCACATACATACATAGGTGCAAAAATAGTTAATATTATGCGATTGTGTATGGCAACATAAAGCAACCAACTGCTGCTCCAAACAAGTGCTAATGTGGCAATTAAATATTCCCGACCTGCAGGTACCCTAATATACATTCGTATGAGCTTATGATGAGCTTGTGCGGACAGACAGAAGGACATAATACTGACTCCTTGCTAATGAAGAATATTAATATAAAATTGGCCATTACTCTGCACACCTTTTTAACAATTTTATGACTCTAGGGTATGAAAATATAGAGCTTCATAGCCACAATTACTTGCGAACAATTGCATTTTTTTCATTCCTCTTTTTTTGCCATTTGGTGCACAGCTCTTAGCCATGGCTGTTAGCCTGTGGCCCCTCTAATAGCTAGAGTCCAACTGGTTAACTTGCTGCTATAATTGCGGGTGCTGCTGCTTGTTATATTTGTGAACTAGTTTTTTCTGCGAGGTAGTTGGTTAAACTACTTCAAGTTCAGCTGGAGTGGTTGTACTTTAAGTTCATAATAAGTTGGAAAATGCTCAAGACACATACAAAGAGCCGAAAGGTATTCAACTAATTGGTCGGGTTAACAATCAATTTCGTAAGTCATTGAAAACAAATAATCGTTATTCAGTCATGCTTTTAAAATTCAATTTATCAAATATTAATCGGAAACGAAGTGCGGGCATTGTTGATCCACAGCCTTCTCACAATTATACGTAGCAGAAAATACATTTGTCTCAGGCATGGAGTGCTTATTTTATTTTTCATTTCGGCTGTCAGTTGCACTTGGCTTTGGTTAAGTACTTGGCTTAAATACATTTTATAACTGTTTGAAATTGATTAGCAAAATCTATCAAATTTTGATTGCCTTTTTCATTCATTTGGCTTAATAATTAAATAATAAATCAAGCAAATCAATTGCTAAAAAACATTGAATATATGATAATTCAATTATAACAATCTTAACATTGCCAATTGTCATTTTAGTGCAGATGTTTAGATGTGCACAGCCAGAGGAATGCAGTTGTTTTAGTCGAACTTATTCTTCTCTAACTGAATTCAAGTGGGTTGGAATGTTAAGACGGATAAAGAGACCGAAAATGAGCTTGTGAATAAACTTAAGTAGTCCGACATGTCGGAAAATTAATGGCGAAAACATAAATGCTTTTATGTGCGATTCACTAATTATAATTTTAATTCGTAATACGCACTGTGGGCACACTAAAGACCACTGGGAGAGCTTGAACTTAAAAGGCGATGGGGTGAGGGATAGGAAGGATATGGGCACAGTGGCAAAGAGGAAGTAAAGCATAAGGGCCGAAAATCCAAATTACAAGCATCAGGCAACAGAAGAAGAAGCAGCACAGCCACACATATGATGCTGCCCTTGTCGTTGGCGTTTGCTGACTGACTTGCGCCAACATCAAAATATTTAAGTCTTTCTTATCTTTCTGTGGTGTATCTTGTGTGTGAGTATGTGTCTGTGTGTGTGCCGAAATTAGCAAAATTATAGCTACTTATGCGGCTTGAAGTTCTTTTAGACATTTGTGAATACATTTGGCTGGCCAAAGAAGACGCAGTCATTAAAATGCTAAATGCGAGTTGGCAGACGATGCCTTCTACAGCCAAATGACCTTACGCTTGAATCGTTTTTGCTGCCCTGTAAAACATCATACGAAAAGTGTATACTTCCCTGTAGTGTATGTAGTTATGCATAATTTGTTATTAAATCAAATATATTATACAATAAAATACGAATGAACTGGAGTACTAGCTACAAAGGCATACAACTCATCTCTTAAGTATAAGCTCTGATATCTTTCACATCCAACACAAATTAGTTAAGTGATAATTCGAAAGAGGGCATCTATAATATTTGAATAATTTTTGAAATGAGATTTGAATACAGTACCCCTGACAGTTTCAATTGTCAAAAGCATTTTTGTAGCAAACCAACAATTTGTAACACTACAAATGATGTTCACACATTTGTCGAAAACTCGAATATTTCTAGTATTTAAATTGTCAAGTGTCCCAGAGCATGCACTAGTTCAGCCGCAACGAATACCTATAAGAGGACGCACAGTTCACCTGCTGCACTTGTATTTTATATTGTAGTAGCTGTGGCAGCAATAAAATGTGTTCGGTCAGCCGCTCCCAAATGGGTCCCACAATTGATTTACTTACACTGCTGGTGTGCTGCAGCTTAATAGGCTTTGCACAGCCGAACAGGGTATGTGCAAGTCGTACTATCGCACCCTCTCCGACACCCTCTCCTTTCTGTCTGTGTGCCTTGCTCAATAAATATTGCAAATAAATTTAAATTCAATTGTATTTTTTTATTCTGGCCGAACTTTTCACCCTCGCTCACTCGTCCCCACGACATGCTAGTCTCATTTATTTATACATCGGACTGTCTCACTCACACTATAGCTATATAGTATTTGAATACGGATGTGTGTTTGGATGTGGGTGTTTTATTTATTATTTACATATCCGTTTACGTTTATTTATACAAAATTGCTTTCTGTTCGCCTGCTAACGAATCTTTTTCGCTCCGTTCTCGCAAAATGTGACGCTTTATATGCATATGTATATTTGTATGTATGTTTATACACGTATATACATATGTATATTTTATTTTTTATTTACTTTATGAGTGTTTTTTATTACAAAAATTTCCATACTCTCGACTTTGCCCACAATTGCACGGATTTCCCAGTGCAATTCCCTCCTGGTCAGAGCTCGTTCTCTGCCTTTGATTGTTTTTGTTTTATTTATCAAGATTCTTTTTTTTATTATCCAAAAAAAAATTTAAATATATTCTTTGTCTTCCCAGATGTCCAACCACCAAAACTCCATCCAAACTTCATAATTAAAAAAAAAAAATGTATAAGACTTTTTTGTTTTTTGATTCTCGAAATCTAACGTCAATTCGTTGCCATCGTTTATCTCGATCATTTAATGCCGTAGTTAATTTGTTGAGTGCCCAGGTAGACCAAGCATCCACCACACAAAGTACTTCACAGCAGTGGTCACTTTTATAATTTGATAAGCGTTTGCATCATCACTGAATGACGAGCCTTCCTTTAGCTGTAAATTCAATCCTCATTTCCTGCCACACTTCCGCAATTTAAATACCATATACCTTGGGCAGTATGGGGTATGTACGTGTCTTATTTGAGCCTCAGCAGAAACATTGAGCAGAATATTTACCTTATGAGTTGGTTGAGCATTAGAACTGATTCGCAGGGTATCTTAATGTGACTTATAAGATACACTATGCTTCAGGCACTCGTGGTGTGAAAAGTGATAGCTAAACAAAGTGACACAGAACCAACAGGACTCTCTGAACTGAGCTGAGCTGTGCTTAGCTGTATGTGTGTGTGTGTGTGTGAGTGTGAGACTCATCAGTGCGAGTTCTTTGTAATGCGGGACTGTTGCTAAGTGGCGGCCAGGCAAATCGCCGCCTCAGCCCTCATTTGTCAGCCGTTTAATCCATTAGATATGCATTCACCATTCACAAAGAACAAAGCACTCACATCCGACCAGCTACAGATATGTGGCTAAGCCTATGCCAATGCAGTTTATCCTGAATGTGGGCCAATCCGTTTTCGCCCACAATGCCACGCAATATGCGCATGCAGGCAGCCTGGCAGCCGGCTTTGGTTTTGTTTGGTTTATTTTCATTAAATTCATTCAGCGGCTGCACAAAAAAAAAAACGGAAGCCTTGGTAACTTTGCATAATTTATTAAATACGAGCAGCGCTTAGCCCAGCTCCTGGCTAGCTTCAGCAGAAGCCCATCAGCCGTGGTGTCCGCATCCGTGTTTCAGTTTGTTCCGAGCCTTTGTTGCAAATCTACTCACGGCATATACTGTGCTTTTGCGCTTTTGCTCCTTCGGGTTTTTATCAGTTTGTTCAGTCCCTCTCCTCTTTATTTTTCATTTTTATTTTTTTTATTTTATGGTTCCTTTTGGGTTGTTCTGGCAATATCCACAGTGCCTGCCTTTGCCTGTTAGTTTCTTTTTTTTTTTTGTTTTTTTTTGTTGATTTTTCCTTATATAATTTGGTTTTTTTGGTGGAAATGCTTATGCTAATGTTTGGCACATATTCCCCCCCGCTCGCGCTAAAAACACGTGCAGCCACAGCAAGCGATGGAAATTTAATGAAATATTTACGGTGTGTGTGAGTAAGACTTTAATGAGCTTACAATGCGGGCCATTCAAACACAGAGATACTCATAGAGACACAGACAGTGACAGCGAGAGTAAGAGGAGGAAGGGGGGATTGCCCGCAACCGCTTTCGTATTGTGCTGAAAATGTGTAGTTTAGTTTTTATTGAAGTCTTCCGGCACTGCAAATAACTTCCTCATTTGACGCTAAGTCCCTTCAGCTGCAACGGCAACGGCAACGGCAAAAGACTGAAGAACAAACACCAAACAAAGGCAATCTCTGAAGACGTTTTGGCTGTGTATGAGGGGCTCATGAGGAACTGCGAGGAGGATGCGATGGGATTGCTGCCTGGGTCTGGGCTATGTGGCTGATCCAAGTCCTTGCCTACTTATGCAAATGTCGAAAATGCTCCGCAGTACAATGACAGCGGCACGGCATCAGCTGAGACTTCCTCCAGTCAACTCATTGCACTGCAATTGAGGGTGCCAATGCAAACTAATGTTGTGTATCTTATTCGCTATTGACAAAGAATTTCAATTAATTCTTTCCATATTCCCTTTTAGCTGATTACCCTTGTAGTGAGATGATCATTAGGATCATCGAGTATCACACGGTTTTATGAATTGCTTTTTGTATTTTGCACTCACATACACAGGCTGAGTACAGGAGTGGGTGGGTGTGAGAAACTCTCACTTGCATGGTGCACAGTTTCAGAGCAAAAACATGCTCGAGATATTTTAGTCGACCGCCAAGCGTTCCAGCTGTGTTTCAACGTTGAGGTTATTTAGCTGCTATTTACATTAACTCCACCTAAGACTTTAGTTAAACCATGATAAAAGCAATCCAAGCCAGCAGATTGTCTTCCAAGGGTAATAGAATGTGTAGCGGACTGGGAGAAGTGATTGCTGTTTCTGGTGCCTGTCAGCCCGGTGATGCGTCACATTCTCTTGGAGGAGCATCCGCTCCGAGACATGCTTGAAAATGTTTTTGAATTAGTTTTAAGGCATGCCACATTCTCCACTTGCATGCTGCGGCCCCTTGCGCCGCATTCCCCTGTTCGTTCTCATTTTTATCCGCATCCTTGAGCTCGTCGTATCGTTTGGTGCTTTCTTTTCAATTTAACTGCCGCTCAAAATCGATAGACATAGAAGTTATTTTGACTTTGACAAATTTCCGTCGCCCAACTTCGGCGAATGAGCTTCGCACAGTTGGACATGGGTGGCAGGCACCATGTGGTGTGCGGCAAGCACTGAAGATTTTGCAAAGTCAAAATCAATGTAAGTAAGGTTGTGGCCCTGAGGTTTTGAAAATCCGAGCAGCGTGTCGCTGCAAGCAGGAAATTAAGGGGTAGTATAGTAGATAAGTTGTGAACTGAAGTTGATTTCCCAATCGATTGCGCTGCCATTTAGCAAATCTGGAATAAATTTCATTAATTGGAATATTCATTTTGAAAGAAGCGAAACTCGTGTTGCAGACTGCAACATCAGTAGCAGGGTTCAATTAAGGCGAATCTGTTATTTTGAGCTCACGGACAAACGGTGTTTGCTGAGGCACAATCAGAGCTTAAAATCAAATCACTGTCAAAGGCTCATTCAGAATGCAAGACAAACAAGCAGCTGCTGTGTGTGGCAATAGTCTACACAGCTGCAACATCAACAGTAACTGCAGCAGCAACAGCAGCACGGTAACTGAAAAAGCAAGTTACAACTCAATTTGATTTGATTTCAGTTCTACAAAAACGAAAGAGTGTGTGTGTGTGTGAAACAGAGAGAGAGAGAGAGAGAGAGGGGTGGAGAGCGATCCATTCTATTTCAGTTGTATCTAATGGGATCCAACAACTCAATAGCTACTTAAACTCAAATGTTGGGCCTTTTAGTTGCACTTGCAGCTATTGTGCCACTTTCGGGCATATGTGTGAAGCAGCAATGATTTTAACTGAGGGACTCCCCTTTTTGGGGAACGTTGTGCAGCGGGGTAGCAGGGGATAACCGTGACTGTGTCTTTTGCCGCACTCTGCAAGTGGATACGGTAACAAAACAGTTTGATTTATTGGGACAATCTCTGCCGCGGCAAAAGGAGCAATCAAAAACACGCAAAACTAAGCCGCAGCCAATGTGGAGCCGCACAGTGGGGTCAAAGCAGATGATAATGATCATAAGGTTCAAATTATGTGTGTAAATACACAAAAATTTAATACCCACAAGCAGAGTTATATTCCAACTGACAACTGAACAGCAAGTAAAAATGGTCTACACGAGAAGCCATTGCATTTGACTGACAACTTCTCCCGTTTCTCCAATTATCGATCAAAATGATTACTGATGTGTAGGTGACGATTTACCATGGCATAAACAGATCGAAAAAATAATCGAATTAATTTAATTTATTAGAAAGCAGTAGATATTTTTTGAGTTATTATGTGTTGCACTCTGGTTGGCTTTAAATATCTACGAAGTGTACAATCTATTATAGAGAGGTAGTCTTCCAGAGAGCTCTCTCGATAAGAGCACTTTCGGTTTTCCTACTTATCGCGGACCACTGTGACTGAACACCGGAAATAAGAGGAGCAGTGTTTGAAGGGGAAGTGGGACATGGTCTGCTAGCCGCGTCTGTGTTCGACGGCTGCCTGCACTTAGCTGCCAGCATTTACAGCCGTTATTTCTATTTGGCGTGAGTTTGATGCCAGCTCATGGTTATGCATGTACCATAGATAGTTACGGGTGTGTGCTTGTGCCTGTGTTAGTGTTTGAGAGAGTTGATCAGTTCGTGTCCACACCCCCGGTCCATGGGCAGCAACACCAACACTAACACTCACACTCACACTCCCACTCACACTCCCACTCCCACACACATTCACATGTTGGCGCACATACATTGCCGACATGCGTGTGACAGGATAATAGAGGATGCTTTTGTCGCAGCCCAGCAGCCAGGCTTCTAATTTATTGCTCTTGTGCAAATGCATGCATTCCAAACAAGATTTGAAGATGAGCATAGATAAACTGAAAAGACCAACAAGCCCATATCTATTTGAATTCCAAACCCAACTGCATTCATTCCTATTAATGCTTCAATATACAACTTGGTGCACATTGAATAGACTTACTTTAGATTGTTACTATTGTTCCGTTGAATGGTTGCAATTTAATTCTATTGTTCCGTTGGCATTCTATTGATCTAACTATGCACTTATAAAAATACATGTATTTCGATAGATATGAATTGCCTTAGAACAGCTTTGCTGCTTGATATAGCCGAACTTTATTTTGCAAGAATTTTAGCTTGATTTCCCACTTAAATGTATTGCAAGAAAGATGGGGTTGAAGTCGAGAAAAAATTATTCTCTTATCGTTTTTATCCTGATTTCATGCCCCATCCGTCTTGCAGAGCTTTGTCGGTGCCTATATTATATGCTTGGAAACGTTTGGCAAGATACTCGTGAGCGACCTGTATCGTCTATCGAAAATATCTTGAGTATTTCACTAAGAAAATAGCTGCAGAGACATTATATTTTTCAAGAATTTTGAAATAGCCAAATGTATTGCACATGTGTAGCATAATTGCGTAATCCAACCTTTACTTATTTCGACATGAGCAGATAGCTGATAGATGGCAAAGAATGCAGTCAGTCAGCTGAACGGCGAAAGCGATACCGAGATACCGGATATGGACATGGACATGGACATCAACATCCAGCATACCGACATGCAGAGAGGTTCGTTTCTCATAGAAACAACAATTTTCTCGACTGTGTGTCCCATACATAAAACTTTGAAAAGAATTGCTAGCATACAAATTTGATGATGCCGCTGCATTGTGTGCGCTTAGTCCGGCTGCATTTCAGTGAGCACAAAAAAGAAAAAAAAAAAAAAATGGATTCGATTCGGCAATATTGGATGGCATCGTCAGGGGCAGAGACAAAGACGGCGGCAGTTGCACGTGCGCCTGCCGAGCTGCAAACGCATTGAATAACGCAGCAGCGCTGCCAACTTGTGCTTAAAAAATTTTGTTGACAAAAAATAGGAGAGGAGCAAAAATAGGTTACGTTAGGTTTTAACGGTTACCGACCAAGGTCGGCATACCAGTTTGGCCCGTTGTGATACCGTAGATCTCAAAGAAGAGAGATAGAAGAAGAATAAGAAGATGAAGACTTAGCTACCAAACAACGCCAAAAAAAACCATGCCTGCAGCGGGATCCGAACCCGCGACTTGATTTTTCGTATAAGCGATATGAGTGAGTTTTTTGTACCCTCAACGCTTCCGACCATCAAGCCAGAAATAAATGCGGCGCACGTTTGCCAAATTGAAATTTACCACGCCGAAGCTGGCAGTTGCAAAACCATTGAACCGCGCCACAACAGTCAAAACTGGGCGTGGCAGCTGCAGCCTGTGCCAATGTGGGGGTGGGTGGGTCAGCAGAGTGTGGTTTGCTTTGCTTTTGCCGGCTGAGAGTATGCAAGAGTATTTGGCCAGCAGATTCGTTGACTTGACTATAAACATTGATGCGGTCCATTCGACGGCGACACTTGCTTCACCAAAGCCATCTCCTGGACTCAGTATGTGTGTGTGGGGTGTGTGAGAGTGTGTGAGAGTGTGTGTGTGTGTGTGTGTTTCTGCCAAAGCTGCTGAGGTTGTTTGTAGCTGCCAACTGCAATGCCTGCCACCCGGTTCATTGCTCTCTCGCCACGACTGAACATTGAACTCAATTCGATGCCGCGTTAAATGCGGCAAAAGTGAGGTTTTTGTACTCGGAACCCATTAAAAATGGGTAAAAAGGGTAAAATTGTTTTGTGCAAATGTATGTTATAGGCAGAAGGAACTATCTCCGACCCCATAAATTATGCATATTCTTGATCAGGGCCAACAGCCGAGTCGATATAGCCATGTCCGTCTATTCGTCTATCGCAGATCTCAGAGACTATAACAGCAGAGACTTCAGATTTAAAATATGGGTTCTTATATACCTGGTGCAGATCGAGTTTGATTATCTTATCTCTCTCTCTCTCTCTGATTGGAGCCTCTCTGTCTACTCTCTTCAAGCTCAAACCTGGGGGTTGCCTTTCGCCAATTTTGCTTCATAAAAATTCGCCACTGGCTCTAGCTTCGAGAGTATATAAGGGCTCTTGTTTGTTTTTGTTTTTCTTTTCGTTTTTTTCAGTGAACCTGACCAGAATAAGTTCATGTTCATTCTTATTGGCAATTGGCGGCACTCTCAAACTGAATTATTGAGCACTTGGCTAGCTAATTAGCCCTCTTCAATTGGTTATTAGATGCGAAGAAAGAGTTGCTAGCTGTCAGCTAGGAAATTGCCAATTTAGAATGTCTGACAAGTCAAATTGGTATTTTAAGTAGTGTTCATAAAATTGCAACTACAGTGTAAAATCTGTAAGAATCTAGAAAATAAAGAGTTGCCGAACTGTCAGCTTAGTCCACGACGATTCACACTTTTATATGTTGTGGCTTAGATGATTATATTTGGTTCAAGCAGAAACATTAAAGTGATCGAGGTGCATATTTTATGAATCTATTGCAGGCCGAAAGAGACAAGTTATGATTTTTAGTAGTCTGTTTTATAATTTAAGTTTCACACAATGCAAAAAAGCCTGCGCAGTCGAGTAGAGTTTATCAATTAGGCGCTGGCTAAATATTATGAAACTTAAATCTTGCAAATAAACTAAACAAAGCAACTAGTTGACGGTTAACTCATCTCACTATACTAAAATTTGTATTATTATTAAAGTAAATCAAAAATGTGATATCATTAAGCTGCGACAATGAAAATGGCAACTGCAGGTGCTCAAATTTAATCGCGTTAATTGCTAGCATTTGAAAATTGCCACAAATGCGAACCGAAAGAACACTGGTGCGGAAATAGACACATGGCCGACAAGTGTCAGTAACTAAACACGCATCAACACCCGCGGGCACACTGACAGCAGCAGCAGCAGCAGCAGCAGCAGCAGCAGCAGCAGCAGCAGCAGCAGCAGCAGCAGCAGCAGCAGCAGCAGCAGCAGCAGCAGCAGCAGCAGCAGCAGCAGCACCATCAGCAACAGTAACAATAACATCGGCAACAGCAACAGCAACAGCAATCGCAGGAATAGCAATGCAGTCAGGCATTGACGAGTTGAACAACTTGAACATTGTAGCAAACATCCAGAGGCGCTTGTGAAGTAATTTGTCATTCTTAATTGCAACACGCCACGAAGTTACGTTCCTATAGTTTTTGTTGCTGTTGCTGTTGCTGCTGCTTTTGGCCCTGCTCCTCGTGCTGTTTCTTCTGTCAGCGAAAACCGTCGCTAAGCTGCATTAATTGGGCGGGTATTAAGTGGCTGGGCGGGGCTTTCATGCTCTTCTGATTCTCTGATTTGAAAGCAAAGCGTTTGCTGTCTGCTGTCTGCTGCCTGTTATCTGTTGTCAAATGCAGCAACAGGAACAACAACGACCAATTTGCATTAACTCCGATTTCAGCACTTAATCGCGACAACCGGCAAGAAAAAGCAATTTGCATTTGTCATTGCAAGAAAAAATCTAAAGACTTAGCATCTTTTGCTAAAGAAAAATAGCCCAAGTGCTTAATATAATTAGTCTAATTAAACTGCAACAGATAATAATTAAAGCCAAATTTATCAGGATATATTTTAAATACACAATTACACACACTTTTTTCCCAATTAAAGGTAAAATGTAAACGTTAAATAAATGAAAAAGTTACAAGTTAAAAGTTGTATACAAAACAAGAAATACTAAATACAATTTATAAAATTATCAAGCACGTAAATCCACTCACACTCAAGCATAAAACACCATCAACAGTTTCCACTAAAAAAGTTCAGCCATGAAAACTGAACTAAGCATTTCATTTCAAATATAATATACATATAATTATTTAATAATCCTCATAATTATATTATTATTGTATTGCACTGCTATTATAATTTATTCAATTATAAAGCAAAACTTTTTTTCATTTTAAATTCATTTCATTTAAATTTTAAACATTATTCATCACGACTCGCGGGCGTCAATAATTTGAGACGGTGACGGAAAAGTGCATGGGAGGTGACAAGGGTACCGATTATTTGATTGCACAAAAATAAATAAAAAAAAACTAAATAAAAATAAATGTACGCTTCGAAAGAATACAAATTCTGCCAAGAACAAAACTGAATTAAATAAATTAATTAAATAATCCAGAACAGAAAAAATTTAAAGATATAAAAACAAAAAACAAAAGAACCCACATAATACAAACAAATTAAATGAAAATTAAATGAACTAACAAAAAAATATTAATTAAAAATATATCCAACAAATAATAAACAAATAGTTAATCTGCCTGGATAAAAATACAATAAAATAATTAATAATAAATATGTAATATAAAATCCATCATATTTAAGCGAAACCCCTTTAGCACCTATTCTTCCCTTTACCACAAATTGTGAAAATCTTAGGCCTCAGTTAAATTGATGATGTGGTGTCGCCAAAAACACTCCCACACTAACGGAGCTATGAAACCCCGATCCGCTCATACTATCACTATTTAGTGTAGCTAATCTGTTATTAACCTTCTTATTTGTTTGGTGCAGGTAATCTATATCCCAAAATATGTCTCCTAGTCGTAATACCGTTTGATCTAGAAATTGCCATTTTACATTGTAAAGTTTTGGACCAGCCTAAAGTTGGATCACAATACATATTTTTGGATTTCTGCAATGTTCGCTGTCTGTTTGTATGAATGCTACTTTACACCCAACGACGCCCTTAGAGACAGAGAATTTAAACATAGAACATATACTGGTCTATGCCCGCGGTAGACAAAGTATAAAAAATGGAGTGCTACGTCCACCAAGAGGTTAGGAAATCGATAATTGCAAATCGATAAAGCCACATATCTCCCACAATTGTATGTCTACAATTGGAAGGTTGGTGGCGATGTCTTTCAAAGATCTGTTCTGTGGCCCATATTATCAGATTGCATTACTTATGGTATCAGAGTATTTCGCAGTCGGTTACGCCCGACTGCAACGTTCAGAATTATTATTATTTTTTTGTGACCAAAACATCGGCAGAATTTTCTTGCGGACATTTACAAATGGGGCATAAAAGGCCTAAGGTTAGAGTCACAATAAAATTCATTTAAACGAAAGTTTTTACTTAAAAATTTTGTAAACAAAAAAAAAATAGAAAAGAAAAGAAAAACCATCAGGTATCTAGATGCGTTGGATTTGTCTCGTCCAATGCTAAACACACTTCACGACAAAATTCGAATACCCTTTGGAAGGGCATAGCAAATGAACAAGCTTGAGTTCACATATATGTTTTTCATACTCTTTTCGAAAGCAAAGGTAGAAACCAATTACGAATTTATGAGCTGTGTAAATTGTAATGATGACATTTGTTGCATTGTTTTATACGAAAAAAAAAACAAGTAACACAAACCCCAGTTACTGTTACCAATATAAAGAATGGCCATGGATTCATGAATATTTATGCCTATAATAAATTTGGGGCAACCAGTGAAAAAGTTACAATAGAGATAAGCATTGGGGGATTGTGCCTGCTACCGCGAATAGGTCAAAAACAGGCAATGGAATTGGGATTGGGATTGGGATTAGGATTGGAACTGGTGACAGTGCAAGTCAGTGTCCCTATACCTGTCGCTGTTGCTTTCAGCAGTGGGAGCTCAAAATTAGCATGCATATTAAGCGAGGTCAGCATTTGCCACCTGGCACCGGGCCGCAGGCAGCAGGCACCAGAATGTAGCTAGGACTGTGGATCTAAATATGGATGTCATTGTGGATGGGGAACTGGGACGCTATGCTGCAAAATGTGTAAGTTCGCAAAAACAAAAAACATGGCGAAAAATAAAAACCGGGTTGACAAAAGCAACGACAACAGAACCGCACGAAGGAATAGCTATCTCAGACACGCCGAACATTTTATCCCCTTGCAAACCAAATAAAAACGCACCCACAGTTCATGTGGTGTGCAACAGCATCCAAGGAGTAGTAGCAATATAATAATAGTAGACATGCATACACGTAGTGACTGCAAAACTGAAATACCCTCTGCAAGAAAATACAAAAAAAAAAAAAAAACAGACTGAAATTTATATAATAACATACAACTAAATAAGTGAGTGTGTATGCACAAAATATTCATAAAACTGAAGGAAAACACACACACAGAAAATAAGCAGAAATACTTGAAGCAATACAGCAACGAGAGTTATTTTCAAGTAGGTCCGAAACATTTTTGTGATACCTAAGATGGGGTTGAGGGGCTCTCCTGACTGAATAGCCCACAGCAGTTTGTCCAAAATGAATTGAAACGTGCCTCAAAAGTATTTTTATGCACAACCAAAATGCAAAGAACAGCCAACATTTTGAATAGACCCACTGAGCAATAACGAAATAGGAATTTTCTCTCCAGTTGCTGCTGAGGCTTATGCAAATGGCCTCCAAAACATTGGTATTAACAATGATGATAGGCTTGTAGCGAACCTCCACATGCTCTACCACATGCCTCACCAATTTCAAGTGATTAATGGCATGAGTAAGGCTCTTAGAGGAGAACTTCTACTTGCTCTTGTAATAGGTACATTTACATCTTTCTGCATCAGTCAGTCTATCTCCTGACGGTGGCACCATTTAAAACTATATACACACACTTCGGTATGTATGCCATGTATCCAAGACCTTTCCAAAGCCATGAATCACTGCAGGGTGCTGAACTCATTTCCGGAGCAAGTTTCCAAGTTTTGCTCGATTTGGTGCATCAATCTGATTGTCGTAGCGTCTGAAACGTAAAGCATCCAAAAATTTGCTTGCCAGTTAACTTTGAATTATTGTCATTGGGGTGCTGCTGCAATTACGTATAGCAGCAGCAGATCTCAGCTTGCAACTTGCAACTCAGAGCGTTGCTAATAGCGGGTACACTTTATTTGTCGTGCCATTTACCGCAGCTGATTTTGATTTGTGCGATGCAATCGGGCAAACAGTTTCTTCGTTCCGGCAACGATGTTTGTGTGTTTGGCTGATTCAGTGCCTGTGCCCTACCCATCGCTTAGCGCGTGCATTCAAATAAACAAATTGC
The DNA here is from genome assembly GCA_035042145.1 of Drosophila kokeensis. Lineage (NCBI taxonomy): Eukaryota > Metazoa > Arthropoda > Insecta > Diptera > Drosophilidae > Drosophila > Drosophila kokeensis. Next base: position 2,966,792 of record JAWNLT010000086.1, on the reverse strand, counting down.
CAGTCGTCAAAATCAGAATCAGCAGACTTTCATTCACAAACAACCATCAGCCATCAACCATCAGCAATCAGGCAACACTTATCAGCAGTCGAGCACCAAAACTGTGGCAGGCAACAGTTCGACCCGTGGCATGAAGCAGCAAACGACATTGCCCCAAGCATTAACGCTGCTTGTGCGTAATAAACAAGAAAAATATATGCTCATTTATGTTAGCGCGTTTTTATATACATAAATCTATAGACGCTCATATTTGCAAATAGGTCATTTAATTACTTGTGGGAATTTTGCGACAATATCACCAAATTGAGGATTGCAACAATTACTTACAAATGGCACACTTACGGGCGCTTAAGTTAATCCATTAAAAATAAAGTCATTTTATAAACACTTCAAATATAAATGGCATGTCTTGTTAGTAATAAACATTTTGATCGGATATCGCAAAACGAATAATTAATAATAATATTAATGGTAAGTCAGTATGAAAATGAACTCATCTGTAGCAACCAGGAATATGTTGTACAATGAAAATAAAATTGTTTCCGAAATAATCACTTTATCTATTCTATTCGTTATTCATAATATTTACTTTTAGGCTTATTTCTGAACTTGAAATGTCAAAATATTATTAGCTCGTAGGCAGAAGCTTTGCATAACTTATTTCCGCACTCAGCTATAGGTTTCGGGTAAGGATATTCTTTGTTTGTAAGTGGATGCATCTAATGAAAATACTTCGAAATTGGAATAAAAAAGTCAATTTCTAATGTAATTAAATTAATTGCATTTGCAAATAACATTCCAGATAGCTTAAGTAGAGTTGCCATAAAACAATTTACGACAGGCTACTTAACTTAATTGGTTCGAGTTGATAATTAGACAGCCAAGTTCACTTGGCTATTAACAATGAAGCATGTAATCAGATACAATTGGATCAAGAAAATAGCGGTTGGGTGACTTACCTGGCAGCAGTATTAGAAATCTGAGGACATAGGCATAGGCCAGCCAGGCTGTTCTCGATGCGTGTGTCCGTTGGGAACTCATTCTTGTTATGGCCACAATGAGACGCATTTGGTTTATTTAAGTATATTAATTTGGGAAACAGCAATACTCCTTGGTTTGCTTCCGTTTGCTTCCTGTTGTAGGCAGCAGTTAAAAGCCAATGGAGGCCATTCATTCAGTTATTCATTCGATCAAACGGAGCCCGATCGATTGCCATTCATATGTCGGTATCAGTGTCTCTATGATGTTGCAATCACTCAATCTTTCCGTTCAGCACAAAACGCGAATTCAAACTCAAATGCGAGCTGAAGTACAAATAAAAAGAGAAACTCAATTGCCAATCTCAAGCGCAACCTCAACCTGTGGCATGCGGCCAACTGGCAAAGTGGCAGCGTCCGTTAGGCAGACATATGGCGCATCGATCAGGCGGCACAGTGAATCGATAACCAGCACCCAGCACCACAGGCACCACCCTGTCAGCGGACACCGGACGGCGGACGGGTGACGGAACGGCAACGAAAACAATTTTCTACGGCAATTGTTTTTTATTTTGTTTTCCTCTCTGGTTATTTCTTTTTTGATTTTATTTTCTTTTCGTATTTTCTTCTTTTTTTTTTTTTTTTGTTGCTGTTATCAAAGTCGAGGCTGATGCTTGCTAATGCCACTTCTGTTCCTGATGGGACGGTTGTTATTGTTGTTGCTATTTTTATTGTTTCTGCCCCTTATCTGTGCCACCTTACTTGCCTTCCAATTTTTCAAGAAGGCAAAAACTTTTACTTCTGGCTTGCCGCAAAATTTTTTTACTTTCGGCGACCATTTATCAAAAATGTTCTTTGGCTCCTTGTTTCAGGTGTTTTAGTAGGCCCGGTCGCATTGGGGATGGGGGGTGTGGAATTGTGGAATTGTGGGGTTGCTTGGCCGGAAATCAAGAAAGTCGGTAACGTGGCGTGCCGTGGTGTGGTGTGGCGTGGCGTTGTGTGATGTGGTGTGGCGTGGACGGAAGGGTCTGCGGACCGTCTCAGGCTCTGTCTGCGGCACAGAAAGGTGTTCGTAAGCAACGGCTGCTTGCCCACATTTGTGACATCTCCTGGCTGCGGCCGTTGACCTTCACTATTTAAGCTGTCAACGCCGAGAAATTGATTTTGTGTGGTTGGTATGTGATTTACTATTCGATTCTAAACAGAATCTGATTGATTGTTGCTGGTGATTGTTACTTCTTTTGCAATGCCACAATTGTTCTACATATATGCACAAGTAGTATGAATTTCTACAGCGAGTCTCGTCTGAGATTTGCCCGCTTTGTGTGTTTCTCTTTTTAAAACTTTTCCATTTGAATTTGGCTATCGAGAGCGAGCATTTCCGATATTTTCTTTTTTTTCCGTAGCTTGTTTACGGCCCGCGATGCGTTTTTTTGCAAGTCTGTTGCTGCTGTTGCTGCTGCTTGGCAACTTTTGATTACTTTGTCTAGCTAACAAGTAGTTGCTGCCTTGCCACTACTTCGATTCAATTCGATTCTGATGGCAAATATTGTCGTTATGTCCTTTCAATTGCCGCTCCCTCCTCTTGCACCCCTTTTACCTCTGTTGCACACCTCCTGCTCTGCACTTTGCTGCCAATCACTGAGTAGTGATTGTGTCTGTGTGCTGTTGCATTTAAAATTCAATTTGCAAATCGAATTTGATTGCCTGTGATTATTTCTTTTATTTTGTTGATGCTTTGTTATTGCTATTATTTTTGTTGTTGTTGTTGTTGTTGTTGATGTTGTTGTTGTTGTTGGTGTTGTTGCACTGTTTGCAGTTCTTACTTTGGGCAACTTATATGCACATCTAGACGAATTTGTTTCAAGTATATGCACATTTATTTATTGATGGCCTTTGGGATCGTTATCTTTGAAGAGTTTCATTTGATAATTGCCTTCTCTGTGTGTCTCTCACTTTCTGTCATTTCCGAGTAGCTCTACAAGAATATTGAAAATGGAACAAACAAAATACAATGATGGTTAAAATTTAATCAAAACGATCTTCAGTCAAGAACCTACAGATAACTACTTATAACATAGCGTTTTTTGAGTGCAAATGCTACAAATTACAATTTCAATACTTATACGTACATACATATATTTTCAAGCGCCTGCGAACTGTTGAAACTGCGTACATACATAGGTACATACATTTGACTACATACATATATTAATATGCATAAATCAGGCAGCTCTCAGCATATTGTCAGTTGCGATTCCAGCACATTTACAACAATTACATATTAAAGCGAAAATTACACACTGTCACACTTGCGCACATGTATACACACACACATATATATATATATATACATATGGACACATGTGTACATATACATACATATGTACGCATACAGATGTTCGCATAAATTCATTTTTAAATAGTGACCCAGACGCAGGCACATAAAATGTGACTCGCCACAGTTGGAGCTGGAGCTGATGCTGGAGATTGTCGTGCACATTTGGTTTTTGAAATTGTGCTCTCATTTTGGCATTAAAATTGCAGCAAATACTTTGAATAAATGCGCCAACCACATGACAAATGTTCTGCATTAAATGTAAAATATGTCCCAATGGCACTGAGCCTAAGACCCACAGTCATCCTCCGCCACTATACCGTCCTCGACGACTCAGTCTGTGACCCACAATTGCAGAACAGTACACACGCACACCACATAGTCTGGTCAGTGTGTGCATATGTCTATGTGAGGGCAGATTGTGGGCCTACAACTAAAGTGAATGTAAAGCGAAATGAATGTGAAGTGCAGGCCACTAGTTTACCCATTTGTTGCACAGAACTAAACTGAGTCTTGTGAGCAAAAGCAATCTCGTTTGAAGACTATCTCATAAATCTACCTTTGGAACTGCCAATCAAATTACATTTCAGGTTTTTTTTTTAATTTTACAAAATTATAATTTTTTTTGCGCAAATGGTAAAAATCAGAGCTATACTTTTCTTAAAGTCAGTGATGTTTTTCAAAATTTAAACAAAAATATTTATAATTTAAAGGGAGTTTGCTTACCTACGTAAGCTTGTTCGTTACTTATTATTATTAAACATTAGCATTTTAAGATTTACATTTTAGATAGTTTTTAAATTCATACAGTTTTTAAAAACATTTTATTTATTTAAATAAAAATTGCACCTACATTCAGAAATAATTCCTAAAAGAAAAGAAGAAAATGTATTTTGTATTTAGGGCGATTATTTTTGGGGTTGTAGACTTGGCATAAAACTTGGTACACATTCGTAATCCATTTGACCAGAAAAACGTCCGTCGGTCTGTTGTGTCGCCAAGTTATTAATAAATGCCAAGTAAGATATTCCTAAAATGTGCATGCCTAAAGAATTCTATAAAACAACGTGTGCTTTAATTTTAACAAAACAAAGTTAATTGAATATCTACAAACTAACCAAAACGATAACCCTTTGGCTGCCTTTTTGAAAACAAATCAGATAACAGCAGTACGTGTGCGTGTGCGTGTGTGTGTTTGTCAGTATACATATGTATTTGTCTAGTTATTAACGAACTTTTTCAAGTTTACTGACCAAATAGGTCACCGCCCTAAGCCAAATTCGGTTGCCGGCACCTTTTTGCATAAACGATAATATAAACAAACTACAATAAATCAATTTGCTGCCTTATAATGCGAGTTTGTTTACGCACATTTACACATACACATAGTCGTCGCATACACACACACTCACTTGGGGCCGAATCACAAATTACATGACGCTTATCGTTAGTTTTACAAGCGTTTTCCTTCACTAAACGCACTCTTCCTGACTGACTGACTGGCTGACTGACGAATTGGCAAGTTGTCTGCTTTGGTCTGTGAGTCTGGTAGCTCAATTTGTTCGACTCACTAAGCGACTGACTGACTGACAAAGCGTTCGTCATACGCATCATCTGGGGCGCGCAAGCCACTCACAGCCACCCTCAACCACCCAGAGATACCTAAAGTCACCCAGGGCCACCCACGCGGCTACTGATTGCTGTCTCAATGTTTTTTTGTTGGTGCTTATGTCGTGTTGTGGGGCTCTGGGTCTCCTTGGGTCTGTGGACCGATGGGCCATTGGGTCTCAGTCGCAATTGGCTTTTTTGGCTATATTATTGCCTTAGTCAGCCGTCGACCATTTGTCATCTTTAGTCGATCCTGTAAATGCGCCTCAAAATTATGTTTAATTTAACACTCAGCATTTAACAAGAATTCGTCTTTGCAGTTTTGGCATACCGATTATATGTTTGGGAAAGAATTAACAATTTATGTATACTCTGATTAAGCTGACGGCTAGTCTAACAATCTATATACTTAGATTATATAAACAGAATACCTGGCACTGCCAGTAGCTCTCCTATTATGATGGAACACATTCGTGGACTATTCTCAATAGTTGGAACAGCTAAACAGACAAATAAAAGGAAATCCTTTTTAAATTTATAGAAGAAAATGAATGCGGCTTTAAGTAGAAAATAAGAGACAACGTCTGTCTTAGGCACGCCGAAGAATATATACCCTTCTCAATCGGAGTTAAGCTGCCGTCCTTTCTCTTGTAACTTAATATTTTATATTTTTGTAGTTCTATTGTATCAGCAGATGTGACATTTATGTCTATGGATATCTCGGTTGTCTCTATATTATATATTAGCCCGGTTATTATATTTTATTTTGTGAAAGTAAACTTTAAGTCTAACTTGGTAAGCAAACAAGTTTTCCATGCAAGTATATGACAAACTATTCCGATTCACTCGGGTCCAATATATTAACAGCCTGCAGATGTGTTCCAAGTCTCATCAAGATAGCTTTAAAGCGGAGCAATGCACACCAATCTTCATGACAAAAAACATACGTAAAAAAAAATAGTTCATAATTATTTATTTTGTGGGTAAATTGGTAAGTTTGCTAATCTCCATATGATTAATTCGCTGACTTCGTTTTGGTTGTTTAATCAACTATTCAGTATTTCTAGCATTTAATTCGCACATCGCTCTAAGCAGCTAGCAAGCAAAGTGTGCGGAGTGTGCAGAGGAGCAAAAGAGGAATGAAAACACTGTGCCTTAAAATGCGTGCGTTCAATTAAAAGAAGATGAACGAGCGTCTGGATGCCACACAATCAGCTGGGGCATCGGGTCGGATCCGTTTGCAATTGGGTGGCAACACCCTCGGCAATGACGCGTAAAAGACGCTGAACTGGCATGCCAGCGGGGGCATTGAGCATTGAGCTCTTTGCTTTGGTTCTACAGCCGTCAGCCAACAGCCAACAGCTAACAGCCTTCAGCTTTAAGCCTTAAGCCGGCGAAAAAGTGTGCAGTACAGCAATTATGCCGCCAGGATATACTACAGTCCATAGTATGCGGCCTACGGCAACAGCCGAGGGACAGGACGTTCATTAGGATTACGCAGGCCGGCGCGGATAAGCGAGCTGACGACGAGCGACGAGAGACAAGCGGCGAGAGGCAAGCGGCGAGAGACGGCTAAGTTAACGACTCGTTGCCACTTTTTCCACATTTCAGCAAAACAAAAAAAGCAAAACAAGAAAAGGAAAAAACACACACACGAAAGGACGATTGCAGTGACATGTGAAACGGCATGTAGACTTTGTGAGACTGCAAAATCGGAATGAAATTGGAAATATGCCGACGCCAACTATTTGGCAAAGCGCTAAGTCCACTTATTAGCTGGTCGAGGAAAAGCTTTCGTATCCCCCCTCGCGACGGGAACACTGTTGCGTCATAGCTCAGCAAATTTCTTCAAATAAAGCGATATGGGAAGATGGAAGAGCTATACTGAAAGAATTGAAGACCTGTTCTATATATTCAAAATGGTGAAAAGAACCTTATTAATGTCAAACCGTTGGAAAGCGACTGAATTGAAAATTCAATCTTCGTATAGACTTAATTGGATTCTGTGCCCGAGTGCACTATGCCAAGTTATTGTATGTTTCGAGCAGAATTGCACAGTTTTCATTTTAAAAAATTCTTGCCTATGCGAGTGTGAGTGTGAGTGTGTTTGTATGTGTGTGTGTTTGTATGTGTGTGTGTGTCATTTAATTAAATCACTGTATGTGCGTTGGCCGTGTCGGGCTTTAGCATTACAATGGGACACCCAGAAACGGCATCAACTCACAGCAGTGCTCAAATTTTCTGTTATTCCCTGGCTGTGACTTATCATTTTTATTAAAGGATAGAAATATTTTCACACAGAGACGGCTAACACAAAAGCACCGCCCGCTCAACCTGAACACACAAACACACACACGCACATAGAGAAGACAAGCAACCCTCCCATCCCAGCCTCCCTCCATGCACGCTGTTGGTCTTCTGCTATTGTCAAGTAGACAAAAATCCACACCAAAGATATATGTATGTACATATGTATCTGTACATGTACATGTGTATGTATTTGTATGTGCATATGTATATGTGAATGCATGTGTGTGTGTGCTAAATATTTTTTGTGTGCTGAAGCAGACGAGGCAACTCCGGAATTGGCAGTTTATTATCCCGCACATTTTGCATATAAGCATTTCACACCAGTCTAAAAATAGACTCCGATTCCCGTATTTAGCGTCAGAAAACTCAGTCAAAAATTAAAAAAAAAAAATAATATGAAATATAATAATTTTAAGAAAATCAATTAACTCAATAGCAATTTACATTTATTTATTACATATTCCTATTCTGGAATATACATAGTAACAATTGGTCTAAACTAAAGGTGTTGCGCCTCAAACCTGTCATGAATTTGAAGATATTGCAAGCAATCTCAATTTGCTTGTTGTTTATTATTTAAGATAAGAAAAATTCCACTTTTAATCATATAACTTGATTTTGACTTTTTTTGATAATAATCTAAAATGAATCTTACTAATTTATTAATCTTACTAATTTATTAAAAGATTTATTTTCAAAGTAAGAAGTTTATTTTTTCTAATTTAAAATTGTTAAATGATTTGATTAATTTGCAATTCTTTGCAAATGAATTTTTGACCGAAAAAAAATGACGATTTCTCTAATATACTCTTGGGTTAATCTTTTCATTTTGTAATTTAGTTAGCTAGTTAGCATATAAAATTAGACAATTTGGTTGAGTTCCGACTTCTTTGTGTCTTAATTAAATTTCAATGAAGCGGACAGGCAACTGTCTACATTTGAATTTTGGTTTAATACATACATACGTACATACATAATTACTGTTAGTTGGAAAATCAGAAACGGACTTCAACTTCGCTAAAAGCCATAAAAAGTTTTCACTTGCCAGCCGCACATAAAGTTAAAAGTTTGAAATGAATCAAAAACAACAAAAAATGTTCTTGACGCTCAGCTTTGCCAGTCCGTTTAACTATGTTATGGAATATGTGACGTAGTCGAACTTATAAACTGAATTCCAAATTCGATTATTTGATTTTTGTTTTGAATATGTTTCACGAAATTAGAAACAGGACCGATAATACCTGCTATGTGTGCTCTATTTTGGCCAAAGTTAATTGAAATCGTTGCAACACAAAACATTAAATTCTGCTCAAAGTATTTTTTTATTTATTTTTTTTTTTTCAAAAAGTACATCAGTGCAGTGCAATTTCTGCATCATGTTGTTTGTTGTTGTTGTTGTTATTTTTGCACTCTGTTGAGCAAGATGAGAACGAGACCTGCATGGGATGTATGGGCTGAAGTGGGCGTGGCAGCATAGTTTTCAGATAAATTGCATTACTTTGCATTTTTGTTTTGTGCTTTGACTGAAATAAACAAAGCGCGAAGGGAACGTGGCACATACGAGGGGCCGCACATAGGCGTTGGCCTCGATACTCAAATCAGCGACAAATAAAACTTTTTACAACATCGCCAGTTCACAGAGCAACAAAGAGAGAAAGCAAAATAATGCAATGTTAAAAGGAAAAACAGGGAAACAGAGAGAGAGAGAGAGAGAGAGAGAGAGAGAGAGATGGAGGACGAAAGAGACTAAGACTTAGACAGATGCAAAACTGGCATTTAAGGCATGGATTAAAGAAATATTCCTGTCAGCCAGTGGCCAGAAAAGGACACCAGCAGGAAAAATAAAAATAAAAATAAAAGCACATGTGCAACTGGACGGGGCAAGGGAGAGGCGATATAATGTGAGCCAACAATGAAATTGAATCTAGTACGGAGTAAATCAGGTTTATTGCTTACGCTTACCCAATAAAATCTATTTTTAATGGCAGTCCGCCCACAGCATGTATGAAAGCGCACAGCCCCCAGCCATCGACTATCGGCAATCAGCTATCAACTATCGGCTATCGAGAATTGCGAACGTCATCGTCATCGCAATCATCGCGTTGCGGTGTGTTGACGTATTGTTTGCGGCCTGGCATGCAGTTATGTCATGCACTGCTTGAATAAATGATTGATGGATGTTGGTTGACTCTTGTTACCCCTCCCCCTTCCAGCAGAACCATTCACCCTTCCGGCGGGCTGCCAGCGACAGCTGCGACCACAACAGCAACGAGAAGGGCGAAAAACAAGTGCGACTGTCACAGGACTGTCCTGTCAGGCAACCCAAGGACTCAGTGCAACGCAGTGCAGCATCAACACAAAGGCGCAATCGAAACAAGGCCAAGGCAACCATCCACAAGAATTATGCATTTAAATTTAATTGTACTTCTTTAGAAAGCAAAATAAAAACACGAAACAGCGCCTATCTTGGGCACACCGAACATTACATACCCTTGCGAACCAGCCCATTGTTCTGTGTCCTATGAAAGCTATGTGATACAGTCTTTGTGCAAATGTTAACATGAATAACTGACGATAAGCAAAACGGGTTTTCATACAGGAACCTATATTTCGACCGAACGATCCCATGACACCAATATTATATAGTGATTCCAAATGCCCAGCTTCGCCTGCCAGCCTGCAGCAGAAATCAGTATAAGTTTAAAGTTCCGTCATACTACTAGACAGACAGCCGGAGAGATGAACATGACTAAATTGGTTCGGCTAGTGATGATGATCGATGGGGTCGGAATCCGCTCCTTCAATGCTTTGAAAATTTATAAATAAAATTAAATTACTCGAAATATAAACAACAAAAATATTCGAATATCTATCATAATAACTATTAAGAAAATCGGAAGAACTAATTGACAACAAAAAATATTGATCTATTTGAAATCAACGCTACGTCTTTTCAAGTTATTAAACGCATATGCATTAACGGCCATATCGGCTCCGTTTCATTCGGTAGTCATTCCATATATTCTTTTAAGATTTCTCAAAAATCGTATAAGTCCTCTATTTCAAACATCTTATCTTATCTTCGACACAAAATCTAATCAGTGAAGTTTCTAAATAATTGATTTATATAGAAGTTATTCAACAGTTTGAACAGATTTTGAGAATATTCCTTCTCTTGCTCAACAGAACAGCTTGAAATGAGTCTAAGCACTGCATGCTGAATACTCTGTATTATTATCAAATAAATATACACATACATGTATGTGCATATATATTTATGTGCATATATCTATGTACGTATGTGTGTACATACGGACAACGTTCAACATTATTCGTTTGGCTTTGAAATGATATTGAGACCTGAAATTCACTTTGTGAAATGAATGAAAAGATTAACTGTAAATCGCTGATATTGCAATACATAGCATATGTAGAAAGGAGTACAAGCTATACTATATATATGTATGTATGTACTTTATATACATAGTGGTGCCTCGGGGATGCTTGGGTCAAAGGGTTGCCCAGCGTGGAGCAACCTTTTTTTGTCCCGATGCCCGTGCCCATAATCAGAAGCGCAATCGCGTCCATGGACTGCCATGAAATGTAACGCATGGCATAGTCATTGGCCTTAGGTTCAGATTTAGGTTCAGGTTCGGGCGTTTTTCCAAATCGAATTTGTGTCACATATTTTCCATTTTTTTTTTTTTTTGATTTTTTTTTTTTTGGCGTGGAATTAAAAAATGTGTAAGGTAACACGAAGAATGCCAGCATCGGTGAAATGCTGTGCGTTGACCTTTTTCCAAGCGAATGCCGGTCGGGTTAACTGACAGTAATCCCTTGGTCAGAAGTGAGTGTGAGTGTTTGAGTGCTACGGCATACCCTATCAGCTCAGTCTGACCTGGCTTAATTCTTAACTAGTTATGGACCTAAGTAAGTTAAGGCCTTCAGTAAACAATTAGTTGGCATAAATGAAGCGCTATAAGGTAAGCTGGCAATGTGCATTGGGCACGATTAGATTGTCATGCTATATAAATACGAATCTATATATAAATATATTTGTGTACAACAAAATACATACAAATACGCACATATATACATATATATATGTATATATATATATAGCTACAAGAAATCCAAACGCCAAACGGCATAAAATGTCAAGGACGTTAAAATTTACGTTTTGAGGTTGCAACGCTTCGTTTGGCACTTGGGTAACAGCAACAGCGACAGCAATAATAATAACAACAACGACTACAGTTGCATGCAACACAAAACAACAACCAAAACAATTCGCTCTTATGGCTGGCTGACTGGCATCTCTAAGCAAAACCTTTGCCACACACAATTCCACATCCACTTCTACATGGACGCAAGGCAGCACAGTCACTGTGCGAGTCTGCGTTAGTGCAGCGTGTGGCTAATAGCGCGTATGAGTAATATTCCATGTGGTCTTGCCCGGGGCACCATCCGGCAATACTAACAAGTGCAGCCGTACACACAATAATAACAACAAGCATTTCAAGTATTTATTTATTTGCCTCCACCTGTCGCCTGCAATTGCTGTGGTCCAAAAACACACACACATCCATTCAATGCCAAAAAAGTGAGTAAAAATAATCAAATATAAAAACATAATTTCACCTTACTCTAACTCGGCTAACTCCAAACTTTATATTGTGTGCATTACTTAAACCACGAGAGAGATACCTCTATATATCTCTATTGATATAGCTCATAGTCATTGCTGCAATCTAAGCCAATAGCCACTTTAAATCGGATGACACAATCGCAATTTACAAATCGACTTACATTAACTTACAACTACAGGGTTCATCTTGCAAATTAAGTATTAAGCCAGCGAGCTGTGAGGCAAGAGGGAAAGACACCCGCAATTTGTTGGCTAGTTCGAATCCGTTGCAAGGCATAAGCTCATTTTGTTGTTTGTTGAAAATAAAGTTACGCCTTGACTTCGCTTGCTGAGCAATTTTTTTCTTAACTGCGGTTTATGGCTTCCATGAAACTTAAATTGCATTTATACCTTGGTAAAGAGTATATACATTTTGGCATAGGATTTGTTGCCAACCAACTTCATATATGCGTCTGGGTTATTAATTGTGCATTTAATTCACGACAGATGCATTAATTAAACAATTATTTACCAGGTTGCAAATAAGTGCGTTACAGGGTATTTTACAAAGTCCAAAATGAACCAACAATGCTCGGCTGTAGGCCATTAAGCGCCAGATATGCTAAATTATTGAGCCGAACACTTGAAGCATGAACCTACTTGGTGGCTGTGGTGGAATATGCCTCGTTGCACCTCAAGCCTCCCCATACACTACAGCAGTTGCTGTCTCGGCCGGCCGTGTCCTTGTATAATGGAGAGAGTCTTTCGCGAACGGAGGCTAAGTAAATTCATGCATAATTAATCCGATTGCCACACAGAGCATTTTCCTTATATACGCAACCTGATCAGACGAAGCCTATCCCCCTTTCCCCTTCCCCTTCCCCTTCCCACACTCTCATTCCCGTTCTGGTTCTGGTTTTGGTTCTGGTTGCGGTTGCTGTTCCCATTTTCATTGCCGAGTCCTCACATGCATATTTAATATGGGCACATGACTCAAAAGCCCGCAATTAACTTGCTATGAAGGGCCACTCACTCGCTTATTTCCACACAATTAAGACAATGACGACGCCAATGCCGTTGACGATAACGTTGAGAGCGTCGAGGACATGGACATGGATGTGGATGTGGATGTAGATCTGACTGAGACTGAAACTGAAACTGAGGCTGCGGCTGTGGCTGTAGCTTCAGCTGACACTGTTGGATGTGGCTGAAGATGCGGACGATGATTCAGAGATTGTTCCCCAAAGAATAAACAGAGCTAACGCAAACATACAAAATGCAAATTGTACATACATATATATGTATAAATATATTTACATATATATATCTAAGCAGTGGCATGGCGCGGCGCACAGTGCGTATGGATAACATTAACTTAAACGTACGCAGGACTTCAATTATTGAGGTGCAATTCGACGCATCCGATACACTCTACACTCAAAAAAATAAAGCTCAAATTGCAGCAGAAGTTCTCATATTCTTTTTAATCATCAACCGATCTTTTTGCTTCTTTATTTTTGTATAACTGCCAGATCTATTTAGTAGCTAATCAATTGAATAGAGTTTAAAAAAAAACTCTCAAATCTCAGATCCAAATAAACAATATTTTTATATGTTAACCCTGTTGCTACAAATGTTATAAGTAAAAATCAGGAAATTGTTATTTATTTTTAGAGTATGCCAGCCTCGGTGTCTCCCGGTCAGGATTTTATTTTCTTGGTTTCAATTTCTTTTGTTTTCTTTTTTTTTTTTGGTTCTTCTCATTTTTCGCATTTTGTTCATTTGGTTCGTATTTTTTTTTTTGCTCTTGCACATCACACTTTTACCTGCTTCTTATGATTATTACTTGCTGTAAATTATATTTATATTGTTGGAGCGTGCCCCAAAAGGCAGCCGCAGGCCAGGAGCATGGGGCGAGCTGCGCATAACAGACCGAAACTGGCGACAGCATAAACTGTGCTGATTATGTGGTGCCAAGTGGCCGAAACGCGGACAGCAGGTGCGGCCGACAAGATACAATGCGGGTTATAGACAACTGGGGACCCACCCCAAAAACCCATCCCCCCTCATCCCTCAATGGAACCTCGACAGCCCAAAGTCAAAGCTAAAGCTGTAGCTTAAGCATCAGCTAAAGGCGAAACCAAGACCAAAACTCCGAACCAATGGCATCTTCGTGCTCGGCTCCGTATGTGTGTATTTAGGTTTGTATTAGTAGTGCTACACACACACACGCACACACACATATATATATGTATGTATGTGCATATTGTGCACCGCATGCGGTATCTTTCTTCTTGTCTTGTCTTCAAATTTGTTGAGTTGAGTATTCATTACGGTTTAAAGTTTAATGAATTCTTACGCCACGGACGCCCCTCTTAAGTACCACCTTTCGAGCGGACACAGAGACGGACACGCAGACGGACACACAGACGGACACGCAGACGGACACGAACTCGAACTGTGGCTGCAGTTGCCTTGGGGCCACTTGCCGGTTAGTCATTTATGTTGTTGTGCGTACAAATTTGGTTTGATTTCAAATGGTTGCTATTTTTAATTAAATTATGTGGGGCAAGCAGCCGGATTTGTTGCCACTTCTCTGCCCAAAATTCACCGAAAACGTAAGCAAGTGAATAATGTGCAGACATATTGCTCAAAATGAGAAACCAGTTACTAAATAACAACAAAAATCTGAAGCGTGCCTTAATGAAATCAATTTGCATTTGCTCTGCAGTTCAAGTATTTTAAGAAACTTCAAGTATTTGAACAATACTTGTTTATTATTTTTACTATTAAAGTCAGGTGCCGTGGCAACTGAAAGCATACATAACTTTTTACTGAATTTATAATTTTAGAAATATTTTCTATTATTGCGAAACATATTTCTGACAAATAGAAAGAAAAAATGCATTTATTTATATACTATGAAATTATTTCTAAGAGCAAGAAAATCTTCGCAGTATTTAAGGAGATTTTCTAAAATTCAAGGCTTCCCCTTTCATACTACTTTCTACATATATTTGCACATCAACTTGCTCGCTCTGATTTAGGTATCAACTCATATTTATATTTATACGCTTACTGCCACTTCAATTCCCCAACTCATACTTATACTCGGCCTTCCACTTGTCCTTTAACTACTGCTTGCACTAGTAGTAGATGCTTCCCGTGTCATCTGCCCGCATAAAAGCGAATCACTTAGTAGAAATTAAGTGACTGCGTCAAATTAAGCCTTGGCCAAAGCGCAAAGGCCAAATGCACAGAAACAAGAGGCCACAAACCTAACCAAAGAAAGTGCTGCTATTGATTTCACTTGCCACACACCCACCCCGAATACCACTACAGCGAGTCACTGCTTGTCGTCTGAGGCGACTTATATGGCTGAGAGATGACTCTGCTCTCGTGTAGGCAAAAAGATCGTGATCGCCATTAACATGGCAATAACCAAGTCGACTCTTGTCCTGAGTATAGGAAGCAACTCATGAATAAGCCAGGTTTACCCCGATTGGTTGTAAGGCACCCATTTAGCAGCCAACCAATACGAGAAGGCAACTAGGACAGTGTCCCGTTATGTCTTGGGAGAAGGACACTTGAACCGCCCCTTTTTGGGTGATGGTTGCAATATTCTAGCATCTCAGTAGGCGGAGTGATACCTTGCCGAAATGACTGCTGTGCTTCTACCGCCACCGTCTCGTGAAAACTAAGCTAATCGCCAAGCATGCTTTCTGATATATGCATCCCATAAGGAAGGTGTCCACCCTTCCCAGATAACCATGAGATTATAACGCATCTGTACAATGACCAGAAGTAACAACTTGGAGTTGGAGCCTAATGAAATGAGTAATTACGAGGTAAAAGTAGAAGAATGGTTCGATTACCAGTAAAAATAGCAGTGCCGCCACCCTTGAAGAAATCAGTTCAGAGAGATTAGCACAGAGCTGTGAGACGAGGACGGTAAGCGAAGCTCCATTCATCCACCGATGTGGGACTCTAATGAGAGCCTTAGAGCTGGTCAATGACGATGGGCTAAGACCGTAATTAGGACACATCAGTCCAGAACAGCAGTGGACTTAAAGAGGAAGCTGGGCCCCATAACAAGCGGAACAAAGGAGTAGGTGGTACGGTCACCTCCAGGATGCGGAGAAGTTTCCATTAGATGAAGCAGTGCAAGAGGCACCATAAAGCTGGCAGGAAGTCACCCACAGAGAAGACGCTCCCATTCATCATAGTAATTGCAGCAAATGGCGAGGTATTATTATAAATGGGGGAACCATCACTGCGACCTATAAGGTGTATTGTGCCCTAAAGTTACGCGGATATATTACAGAGACGAAACTGAAGAATAACTATGAGCTTGGGCTGCAGTTAGACTAGCCTGGCATGGATATTTCAGTATTTCGTTGCCGTGTTGGTGAAAGCAGAAGGGAGCAAGCAGAGGTTCAGTAACTGGCTTATGATTAGGCTACCAGCAAGGAAAGCCTTGTCTGTTAAGTGGTCAGCTGAAGAATTTGAGAGCGCATAAGCATGACAAGTTGCTGGAGTTTGGCGAGGCAATGCAAAAGTGAATTCAACAGGATGAATCTGTGCCGACGATGCGGAGGACAAAACAACCTGGTTAACGTCTGCTATAAGGAGGCGCAGTGTAAGGATAACAATTCCCACCCTTGTTCAGGAGGTCTAAGGCTTATGATAACTAATGTCGACTTCAGTATGGTCCAGAAATGATTAAACAGAAGCGGATTAAAGCTAGCGGAACAGACAATATAAGCAGTACTAGTCAGCTCTTAAAAGACAAGGCAGCTCCGCAGCTACACAAAGCAAATATGTTCAGTGTACCGCCAATGCTTCCTGAGAGTGAGAGATGCATTCCACATAGTCTCGGGAGAACCTGATGGCAACAGAACGGGTTAGACAAAATAACCTTGGGGAGGCTCCAATGGACACAAACAAGATGGGACGCCGCTAATCCTAGATATATCACCTGGCTAGGTGCTACCGCTCGTAGCTGCTTATATGCACATTATGTGATCGAATTCCATTGGACGTCGAGCGTGACACACAAGGAAGATGAATTCAAAAACCCACAGGAATAATCTCCCCTTAACAGTTTTCCCTCGCGAGAGTTTCGGGGGAGTGAGATTTGTGCAATAACTGGCCCGGCCACATGCACTAATGTGCAATAGAAGACGAGATTTAAAGATTGGTAAAGTTTCAAATTAGCATCTTGACATTAAAGAGGTTTCACATGTGTCCGCATTCGAAAGACGAGCTGTTTCTCTTGATGGAAAGAACTGCTCTAGTTTGAGCTTGATTTCATTTTATTTTATGTAGATAAACTTATAAATATATAACAAGAAATATAAAAATAAAATATATGTATATATACATCCATAAATAAGTAAAAAGTAAGCATATACATGTATATATAAAAGTAAAAATAGGTTGGTTGAGCCAAACTAAAATTGATGCTAAAATAATGAAGCCTTTGTCTCACCATAATACACGTAAAATGTCAACGTGTCAAAATCTGGCAGCAGTTTCCTTCCGTTTATGTAGTGAAACCAAAAAAAATGTTTCGGCACACACCCCAAATACACCCAACCCCACGGACAGGCACAACCTCACGCATTGTGTGAGGCATGCAAGGAAGCTGCGTAGAAACACATCAAAATGCAGAGCCTATCGAAAAAATCATAAAACAAGCTAACTTTGCCCATCAGTGCTCAACTAGCAGAGACTCTGTAAATGCGATGAGCTGAGAAGCGAAGTATTCTTGACGATAGACAGAGAGAGACAGAGAGAGAGAGACAGAGAGAGAGAGAGAGAGTGAGAGAAAAGAAAGAGTGTGACTGCTGATCAAGTTCGTATTGAAATTAAACTATAGACTGAAAGTTTGCCTCAGCAGCAGCATACAAGCAAAAGTGAGACGTAGCCGATGGCATAATACTCTGTGGCAGAGCAATGCGAAACTGATATCAGGTGGAACCCTACACCCTCGAAGGCAGTGTATTACAACGGAAACGGAAATATAGCAAGCACTCAGGCTTGTTTTTTTGTATGTGTGCGTGTGGTAATGCTTGTTTGAGTGTGTGCGTATGCGTATGCGAATGCGTGTGTGTGCGTGTGTTCGTATGGCTATCCTAAATAAACAATTTAACAACTTGAAAATTCCATTTATTAACCTTTTTCCGCATAATAAAATTCGAAACCTTTCCACACACACACCAACACACACACACATGCACAGCGAGAAGAATTGCACAGTGTTGTAAAGAGAAGCAAAATATAAAAAATGTGAATATAGCGCAGCAGAAGAGCATCAACAGCATCAAATACAACAACATCAGCATCAACAACAACAACAATTTTCTGGAGTGGATTAATAACAAAGTCAACAAGGATAACACGCCTTAATTATGTATGTACAGGCGTTAGTGCGCACTGTGGGCGGTGCTCTCGGGCAGGTGGTCGCCACGCCAAGGGGCAAATTGCTTGGTTGAGTTTTCGGGGGGGTTGGGGCGAGGGCGGGAGCACGTGAACCGAAAGGGGAGGAGCGCAGGTGTTTGCGGCTGAATGACGTAAATTGTAGTCAAACAGCAAGAGCAACAGCAACAAACAAACAAACAAACAAACAAACAAAACAGTCAACCAGCCAAGCAGCCAACTAACAAATGCGGGTCCTGGAAGCAGCAGCAGCAGCAGCAGCAGCAGCAACGACGCCGTGTGAGATAATTTTACATTGCCGTCTTTGCCACATTGATGAGCAGCAGGCTGGCAATTGTGTGTGTGTGTGTGTGTGCGTGTGTGTGTGTGCGTGAAAAAAGCAAATACTTGATAACGAATGCGGGCAAAAGAGATGCTGTGAATGCTGCCACATCCTCTTGCCTCGTATTTTCATAAATTAATTTTATTTGTGATTCTGCCTGCCCGAAGGACTCAGCACTGAGAACTTGAGGACTCCGAACTGAGGCTGTCAATACGTGGCTTGGCTTTCGTCAGCTTATTCTTTTTTGTCTTTGCTGTTGTTGTTGTTGTTGTTGTTGTTGTTGTTGTTGTTGTTGTTGTTGTTGTTGTTGTTGTTGCTGCTGTTTTTGTTTTAATTGTCAGACAAATTTCAAGCTTACTTGCAGTCTGTTTATTCAGTTTGGTCGGCTCACGTTGAATAAATTTCATTAATTTTGCAAAACTGATTACAAATTTCCATGGAAAATACTTATTCGGAATTTAAGCACCGCCTTAGCATACTTCGTATGCATGCGTGTGTTTGTATATTGTACTTGTACATTTACCCCTCCATCATTCCACTTTAACAACAAATTTCCCAAGTGTTTTGTACAGTTTTAATAAAATAGAATATTTTATGTGTGGCTTATAGAAGGCCATCAAGAAAATCCTAAATATATTTATTATTATTTATTTATTTAATTACAAAAATTCAAAAAGTTAATGTTTAATAGACATCAAGTAAATTTAGAAAATTGATAACTAAATCTAATTAAAATTAATTAGTTTACAAATAAAAAGTAGAGTTTATTATTAATGTCAAAAATAAATAGAATATAAAATATCTGTGGGTATTCGATGTTTCTTGAGAAGATTTGGGAAACCCAAAAAAATGCAATCAGAAGTGAAAAAGTTAATTACTAGAGATTCATTATGTACAGAGAGTGACTAGGAGGGGGAAACAGAGAGAAAAAAAAGAAAAGACGGGAAATTAGTTGATACTGTGGAGTTAGATAAGCACAGCAAAGTTAAGATTGAGTTTGAAAATTGAATTAAAGGAATAGAGAGTTCTGCTGAATACAGAAAATTTAAAACAACCTAATGGGAAAGGAAACCTATTTATGCCATTGATTAACTTATGTAGAAAGACAACACTGAGAATTGTCTACGGTCAAGCAACGACAGAAGTTTAATGAGAAGTCGTCTAGCGAAGTAAAGATTCGGAACCAACTTCCGGCCACATAATGTAAAAAGGTATTTTGGCATAGATCTGACGAGCCGACGGTATCGGACCACTATATCACATAGCTGC
Organism: Drosophila kokeensis; assembly: GCA_035042145.1. Lineage (NCBI taxonomy): Eukaryota > Metazoa > Arthropoda > Insecta > Diptera > Drosophilidae > Drosophila > Drosophila kokeensis. Next base: position 2,946,900 of record JAWNLT010000086.1, on the reverse strand, counting down.
CAGTCCAACATTCTGTGTAAAGATAGGTTTTAACTAGTGGGATCAAGATATAAATGGACACACGTAAATATACATATGTGGAATATTCAGTTAGTGAGTTTAACTCTTAGTCGATTGATATTAATCGACAATAAATAAATAAATAAATTGCAAATTAGTAATTTTCCACATTCGCAGATAATCAGGTAATATATAAATGTATTTTGCAACCATAATTATTAGCTAATTAAAATAATGTCGGATTTTACTAAATATTATTGCTATTACCATTATTGTTGCAATTAAAATCGCAAAAAAGATTGCTGGCTAGTTGTATTATTAAATACTATTAATTTAATTTTGTATGCAATATTTGAATAAATCAGAATTGTCTCAATTTAGTTAGTAGCCAAAACTGAAATTCTTGACCTGAAAATAGGATTACATACACAGATATGCATAGATATATATATACATATATATATATCTGCAGATTGCTGTGAATTACAATACAATTTTCAGCTGTTGAAACTCCACCCGGATTTTGTTCCCCCAGTTTCCCAGTGCAGTAATTAAAATGTCTAATCGCTTACAGTCTGATGACTATAATAACGGGCAGACAGCACAGTCCGAGTGGCAGTCATATCTGTTGCAACAACAATTAGTGCCCATTAATATTGAATCAAAAGAAATTGAAGTATTTATGATAATGTCTTTACATGAAATCTCTTGTGTATTCTCATCTGTGCGACCCATTCTCAGCGAGAGAGAGATAGAGAGAGAGAGAGACAGAGAGAGAGAGAGAGAGAGAGAGAGAGAGAGAGAGAGATACACATATAGATAGATACTGTGCTGCAATGCCACATCAAGTCTGAGATGGAAGCAATTAAAAAGCGTTCATATTCATTTGATGCGTAATTTGTAATTCAATATTTATGACAATTACTTAATGATGAGATAAACAAACGCTTCAAGAAAAGCGACAGAAAAACATTCACATTAGATTTGTAAACGCAATAAAGTACAAAATAAATGCACTTTGATGTTGTTTCTAGTTGCCGAACACATTCAAATAATTAAGGTGCCAAATTGAAGCAAAATTAAAAATGTAATAGAAAAGAGCTTAAGCAGAATGACGGACAATAATATTGAAAGTTCTCACGAATATATTATACATGTATATCGGATGACAGTTGGATGACTGCCTTAGCCCAATCTCAATACTCACCACTTGAACACAATTCCAATTGCTGTTTTGGGCCTATTTCAAGTTTCTGATGTGACTTGCTGTAATTTGTTTTCGTATTTGTCGTATTCTTTTTACTTGTTTAATTCTGTTTGGCTTTTTTTGTAGCTAGCTTAGCACTTGAAACACACAAAGTTTTGGCCAAAAGAAGAAATTAAGTGAAATTTCGATGATTCGGGATGCCGGTTTAAATACTTCAAAAGTCATTAGCCTAATGCGTGGATAAGGGACTGGGAGTGGGACTGGGATTAGGACTGAACCCAACGCACTTCAGCCTCGTTTTAATTAATTAGTTCGATCAACGGAAATGCCTTTGAAGCACTCTTCTTAAAGTGCTGACAGTAAACAAAGCCGAAACACAAAAAGAAAATTATCGACAATTAATGCAATCAACTAAAAAAAAATATAAATAAATAAAACCCAAATATATCAAAGAGAACATTCAAAATACGGGCCAATTGTTAGCAAATTAGCTGTAAAAATCTCACCAGGCGTTTTCCAGTTGCGGCTCCACTTGCTGTAATTCTCGATACAACAACAGTTCACAAAAAAAAACAAACAAACTTAAGGAATGCACAGCAAAAAAATGGTTAATTGCCTGGTCTTTTTGGCCACAAAATTTGTGTTTACGCGTCGCTGCGCCTAAGGACAACACGCGACTTCAACGTCAACGTCAACTCCAACTCCGATTGCAACTTGCAGCTGACTTTGGTGCAAACGGAAACCGCACGTGGCGCTGGGCAACGCTGACTTGTTCACTTTACCTTGCCTGGCTTGGCTTGGCTTGGCTTGGCTTGACTTGACTTGACTGACAAAGACTGATGCGACTTGTCGACCGCTGCATGCGAGACCACGACCTCGACTGAGCGGCGACACACGACCACACACGTCGCAACGTGCCAACTAACGGCAACGGCAACGGCAACAGCAACCACGACCACGGACAATGTTGGAGACGGTGACGTGACTCGCTGCTGGCTGCACTGCTTCAACTGAAACTCAATGTCCAAACTAATCTGAACAGAACACACAAAGCACAGTAAACAGCACAGAACAGAACAGAGCAGAGCCGAAGCGAACTGCGACAGCCACGTGCTGAAGTTTGCTGCTCCTGCCATATAGCACGACACGACACGACACGGCACGAGCCGATAACAGGACACGTTCGGCTGCTGTTAAGACGCGCTGTTAGCTAACAGGTGCCGCAATGTTACGAAATGTAACCAAATCAAATACGCAAAGTCGCGCTGTCGCTGTCGCTGTCTCTGTCGACGTCGACGTCGGCATCGCTGCTTGAGCTGCATAGTTTTCTTGGCTTCACTTTACTTTTTACTTGCCACTTTGTTTCGTTTCATGCTGCAGCAGCCACGAATTGGTTGGCTCGGTTGCTACCTCATCGCAGATACCCTGTAGCAAATATTTTTAGCAGCCTATCAGCCGCAGGCTACCCCTTCTAGTCCATTTTGATATATATTCTTAGTCAGCATCTTAAGTCGAGTCTCTGAGCGAATTTCTCATCATAGATATATATATATATATATATATATATACGATACAATACCAATTCAAAATGGGAAGCATATGAATGAGAGACTATTCTCAGAGACTATTGCAGATGGAGACTTCATATTTAGAATAGAATTCTCGTTTAACCTTAGTCACCAAGTTAATTTCACTATTTCGAAAACTGCCAACGTTTCGAGAATATCGATTTTGATGACCATAACCTATTTTCATCTATTTAAAACAGGGTATCATCTAATCGAGCTGTCTCGAATGAACACGCCGATCTCAGAGATATAATATTTTAATAAAATATAAATTAAATTTGTATAAATTCATTTATTCAATTCATATTTCTGAAAGCAACTCAACTTTTATTTTTATACTCTGATACCTGATCATATTATATTGGTCTTGGAGCATATAAATCAATAATTGCCAATCGATAAAGACACGTATCTCCCACAGTTTCAAGGCTAAAGTCACCAAATTTGGCTTGTAGGCTTGAAAACGTTGTCTTTCAAAGATAGGCACCTGCCCCTACAAATGTAATATAGCTATGTATATCTTCCGCAGTTTTTGAGATAGAGCCGTAGGTTTATTCCTGGTAGCCACCCTTTAGAACCGTTGACAAATTTGTAGGACTACTACTACGATTCTAACAGACACAGAGAGAGAGAGCGAGAGAGAGAGAGAGAGAGCAGTTGACAGCATCTAAATGGAACAGTTTTTTTAAATTAACTGTATTTTTTGTAATTAAGTAAAAGCGCAACTGGGCAATATTTGGGAAACCGGGAAGCCAAAGCAGGCAAATCCATTGACAATGGCCCGCATCGCGAACGAAGCATGCCACTCGGCTGGAGTTTTGCATTGTCAAGGAAACGGCTGGGAAATGGGTTGGGAAATGGGTTGGGAAATGGAAATGGTAGGAACAATGCAGTAGAAGTGGAAAACAGCAACAAGCCCAAGTAAATTGAAAGGTATCCCGAAAACGATTACCCACTAATGTGGTACTAAGGCTAATTAGAATTGGCTAATAGCAAACTCATTTTGACACAAAAGTGAAAGTGAAGTGCTTGTTATACAGACAGACAGACTGATAGACAGACAGACAGTCAGATGATGTATGTATGGCAAGGCACATCTATTTACTTGCGATTAAAATGTTAAAAACTAAACAATATTAACTAAAACTGCTTTGAACACAAGCTAAAGGAGGAAAATCAGAGCAGATTGCGTTGCCTTGGCCTTGGCTCGGAGGACATAGAAAACCCTCAACCCGAAAAGGATTCTCGCATTCGTGTAATAAATAGGTTGATTGGTTGATTCTTATAAAAATAATAATAAAAAAAATAATGATAATAATAATTATAGCGTCAATAATAATAATAATGAATATCTCCATTCTTAATCAAGGATTTTTATTAATATTAATAATATTATTATTTAATTCTTAAAAAGTCTTCGTAAATTTATTAATGGTTCGCGTCTACGCTTAAACTGCTAATAACTTTCGTCGGGTTGCAAAATGTTAAGTTTGCAGTTTTAATTATCAGGCCAAAAAAAGATGATTCGTTGAGTGTGGAACGTGTCTACGTTTAGCGGAGATCACAACCAATACACTTGCCATACAAAATTATGCCTTTCGAGAGGCAACCATAAACATTTGTTGTCCCAAAAAGCTCTGTCAAAAGAGGCATAAATAAAGCTCGCCTTAGCGAAGTTTCATGCAACACTGCAAAAGCTGCAATTACGTTTTTGCTCTAAGCTGTTCTGGTCTATTGACCTCCTTTTCTCTATCGAAATGAGGACAATACAGAGAGAAACAATTCGCAAAGCTCGGTCAATTCACAGCAAGCTTTTTCTTCTTTTTTTTTTATTTAATATATAATTAAGTAGAGCACAATTAATAAAATTTATTACAACAATGATAATAATACGCATACGATGTGGCAAATGTGTGCCTAATTGTTGTCACTTTTTCTATTTTTTCTATTAAGTTGGGATAAGTAGCAGTAACTTACTTAAAGAGGCAACACGCATTGTTTAGCTTCTCGGTGCTCTCTCCACATAAAAATTGCATACAGACATATGTATATAAACATATATGTATATATACATGTATGCAGTAGTTTCTGCCTGTGCCAACAGCAACATACTCACACAAAATTGTCAAGCAAGCACTTAGGACGGGGATGATCGGCTCGTACATCATAAATGATGATTATTGCACACACTTAAGCAGAGAAATTCATAAAGAAACGAAACTAATCAAATTTAAATAATAAACAAATTAAACTAAAATTAAAATTGCCGCCCAGAACTGAGTGCTGCGTGCTCTAAAAGTCATGTGATGGATTATCATCATCTGCTGCCATTCCTCTTCGGAAGGGGTGGGAGTGGGGGGCATTGTTCGACAGATACTTGCTAAAAATTCTCCTCCATTCCTCGAGTAGTGCACCAGCGTCGGAGGGCTTATAGCTGGCCAGGTGCTAGTCGGGACTGGCCAGTTAGTACTTGGACATGGCTGATGATGATGATCATCAGCGCTGGCTGCCTTCGAGTAGCGCCTATGGAAAGGCAAGGGCGAAGGACGCGACAGATTGTTATCGATCGCCTTGAGCATGAGCAGCATCATCATTTTTTGGATCTCCTCCATAATGTAGACAAAGTCTCACATGGCGGGCGGAAAGAGCTCCTCGTATTTGGCACGCAATACGCCGACCAGCTGCAGATAGCGATCGATAATGGCGATGGCCAAATAGAAGGTTTCCGCTGTCGAATGGAACCTGGGGCTTCCGGTATTTCAAGTTATCCGGGTAGATGGGCTGGTGCTCCTCCACCTAGTACAGATAGTCGTAAATACCCGCATCAATGTCCTGCAAATCAGCCAGATGACGACTGGACAGGGCTATTGTTGTTGTTGTTTTTTTTTTCTGCAGCTACTTTTGGCTGTGGCACGTTGTTGTGCAACTTTGGCAGCCATACTAAGTCAACAGTTTCCTTTCTCAGCTCAACGGGAACGTTGTTAATCTTTTTCTTTCTCTGCAGCTGGAGCTGGAGCCACATTGGGCTTGTTTTATTTGGATGCAGCTGCTGCAACTGTGGGGTGACAGGACAGGAGGATTGGTGGTGACAGGATGATTGGTGGTGGAGGCGTGCTTGTGGCTCAGGGGTTTCAACTTCAACTTGCTGTTCGCAGCATTGTCGTTGTTGCTAATCGGCCAGCAGCAGCAGCAGTTGCGCCACTGATGTTGTTCGCATCAAATTGAAGTGCAGCAGCGGCATGCCTGCTCTGGCTGCCCCATTCGTTGTGCACTGCGGCTGCTTCATCCAGTGTGCCTTGGTCGTCAGCTTCACATATTTCAGTTTTTGTGGGCCACATCTTTGGTGGTTGTTTCATGAGCAAATCCCCTATTGTACAGGTCGCAGAGTACGGCGCGTTTTGTGGCTTCCTCGTGTGAAGGCACTTTCAGGACCCGATTGAATTTCTTCTGTGCATTCTCGTCCATAATCACTTTGTTGCCGCCATTTTAACAATTTTGCTTTATTTTTAACACAAATATAGAAAATATACAACATCGATTTGGAGTGAAATTTTTCTTTTTTCTTGAGCTTGACTTTTGAAAGTTATATACTTAAAGTGAGATTTATGATTGAGTGTGCTTTTGGTTCTCTGGGTCGCAAAGCACTATAATTTCTGAAGAAGCATCCAAATTCTAAAGCTGCCTAGGATAAAAAAGATCACTGAAATTAGTGGTATAGGTTCAGAAAGTAGGGCGTCTAAATATAGAGTAAAGTTTGACATAAGAACTCCAAATTTAGAAAGAAAACCCTGACGGCTGTAACTCAACTGCGGAAAATATAGCCATTTAACATTTTTAGGGTCGGGGAGCTTCGGGGCGTGGCATATCCCTATCTTTGGGGACATCGCCAACAACCCACCAAATCAAATTTGGTGACTGTCGCTTTGTTGTGCGAGATATCTGGCTTTATCGATTTGAAATGATAGATGTTATCGATTTCCTAGCCTCGTAGTGGACGTACAACTCCAATTTTTACCAGTGCATGTTTCAAGACTATAGCCTTATGAAAATCGAAAATAGTTGCGATTATACAGCACGACGAGCATTGCACATATTGGTTTTGTGCAATACCACGATACCAGAGATTAAAAAAAAAAAAAACAAAAATAATATCAATAAATAGAAAAAAAAATTGTCAAAAAAATTGTCAAAAAAATTGACAAAAAAATTGTCAAAAAAAATTGTCAAAAAAAATTGTCAAAAAAAATTGGCAACAAAATTGTCAAAAAAAATGTAAAAAAAAATGCAAAACAAAAATATTTTAAAAAAAATGACTTCCCTTCAAAGCTGCGGGCTAGCAAGTCAAACGATTTGAGCTTAAGCCGCTTGTGAGTTATAAGTCACAAGAATGCAACATCAGTTGTTAGTAAGGCAATCGATTTGAGCTTAAAAAAAAATAAAACAATTAATTTTGTTTGCATTTGTTATTTGGCTTTCTTTAACTGTTTTCTTGACGCGTTTTTTACTTTGACTGTTTTTCTGTTTGCTTGGCTTTTAGTGCTGATCCAAAATTAGTGCTAGGTCCATTGCTGGATGTGCTTTGGGCCACTAAAGCTAGCTTTTATTTATTTATTTTAGCTTAGTCTTTTTCTCCAATTTCTGATCGTTATAGTTTTTATTTTATATTTCCTTTGGTGGGCGTAAGTGTGCCAGTGGCGCCCCGTCTAACGAATCAAGCCAAAATACAAAAACTGTACATGAAAATTGTTTCTATTGGTTAAGCACCTATTGTTTTTGTCTCTGTATTTAACACTATCCATTAACTACAAGTAATTCATAATTAACTGTGTTTATTTAATTTTATTTATTTATTTCTTCTGTTAGCGACAATTTTACATCAAAATGCAGATAAAGCATACATGTATGTAAACATACTTATGCATACATATGTATACTGTATACTGGGCTTTATAAACATGGTATAGCTATATGTAGTCTATCTGTATATATATTATGGTTTTACATTTTCTCATTCAATCAAGTAGTAGCACAATGTTTGGACAAAGATGGTTGTTGAAATAGAAGCGTCTCACTTTTCATAGTTTTTATATACTAGTTTTTACATAGAGCAAATATACTTATATACTCTGTTTCCATATATATCCAGCTTTTCGATAGCTGTCGCTTAATTATAAATGGACTTCTCCTGGAAGTAGGCATCGTTTTCATGAGTATCTGTAAAGAGAAAAGAGCCGATTAACTGTTGGATTCTTATCAGTAATTGGAAGCTCTGCACCTCGCCCACCGATGTGGCTCTGTGTTGAGCTTATAGCCGAATATCGCTTGGCTGTTGAGCGCCTCCTGGTAGCCCATCTCCTTGACAAAGCGATGATTCCCAATGGCATTGGCCTTCAGGAATTCCATGTAAGCCACCTGAAAGGCCTGACTGTGCTATAAAGTGAGCCTCATCGTCTCAAACACATGACAGATGTTCTGGGGCACGAAACGACGACGCGCCATCAGCACCACCAGATCACCGATGTCTTCTATATAGGAGAAGGTGCGCAGCGCTTGATCCATCATTACTATTTATTTATTATTTGTTATTTATTTATTTATCCCATCCTGTTCACCCTCTCGCTCGCCGCTGCTTCGTCTGGCTGAGTCCAAGAAGTCAAAGTCGCGCATTAACGGACTTTCGCTATAATGGCGCGACAACTATTCCGGTCGTTACTGCAGTTGGACTTCCTGCTGCGGTTGAGTGTAATTGCCATAGAATGACGCTCCAATGCTGGTGGCTGTTGCAACAGCAGCTGGTGCTGGCGATAGTCCTGCTCGATGAGCTCATCTTTGTCGCCGATGTAATCGTTTTCGTCTTAGGTTTCCTCATCTTCCTCGTCCAGTTCGACCTCATCACGTTCTAGGTTGCTGAGTTACTCGGCTATAAAAAGAAATATTAAAAATTACTCCAAAAACTGTAAACAGATAAAAAAAAACATACATATGTACCTGTGGCAGGCCGGGGTAGCACGGGATACGCCGTAGCCTGTTGTGATGCGACAATGGTGGCAGGGCAATCTTTGCGGAAGCTTCAACTGATGTTGCTACTACTCCTGCTATTGCTGCTGCTGTGTCAACTGGTGGTTCGCCAATTGTCACATACCAATGATGCCATGACGCGACTCTACGGCTAGCGTATGGTTGCGTACCAGCTGTCAGGTGTCCAGCTTGTGCTCCCGATAGAGCGCCACATCATCCAGTATGCGGCGCGTGTGCAGTCCAGCATTTTGCTTGGATCCGTGCGCTAACAAGCCCGTGCTTGGTATCGTTGGGCCACTTGAATGTGCTGCTCGTTAGTACTTCAAGTACGTCAAGTACGTCCAAATATATATAAACGACATTGTGCCTTGTCAGTGGTCTGCTGCTGTTGACTGCAGTTGTTCTCATCCGTGGTCGGAGTTTTCGAATGGGTCGTTACACGCAGATCTGCAGGAATATGTGTGTTAATTATATGTTAGCCATAAACAGAATCAATCATACTTCAAATTTACTTTTATTTACAAAAAGCATCACTTTTTAAAGCATGGTTTTCAACCAATAAATAATATCGGCTTGCTACATCTGCGATTTTTGTAATTCGTCCATTTTCGTTTCCAATTGTGCGTAAGCATGCCAAATTGCACACAAAATAAGAATCGGCAGTCCTGCGATATTTTTAACAACAACTATTTATCCAAGCTAGAATTTTTTGCATTTGAGTGCCTATCGATATGTAGTTATCGGTGTCCGCCACCAAATTGTAATTTAACAGGGCCACTCTACAACTACGAGCGAACAGGTTGGCAGAGTTTAAGGTGACAGTTTCCAAAAGGTGGCGCTAATTAGGTTAGGGCGTATTTTGCATGTGAAAGAAAAATGGTAACAATGAGGCACACAGGCACTTGTATATGCATATACACACACACACAGTTAGGTGGGCAGCAGCAGCAACAACAGCAAAGCCGGTGACGCAACGGAATTGTGGGTACCATGCATGTGCCGAAGCATGCAGGGATAGCACATCGGCTGGTCGGGGATGGGGATGAACATGTTGATAAGGATGAGGCTGGTGGGCGGTGGTATGCGGCCAAACGACAAGCGACGAAGCGTTGCTATGACTGACAGCGAGACTCCGGAGTCGACTGCTGCGTGCTGCGTGTTGCTGCTACTGTTACTGGCGCTACTGCACAGTGAGAAATATATTCTACTTATAGCGACTTTTTGACTCTTTTTGAAAAAAGGCTTTTTGAAACTCCATTCAAAAGTGAAACGCATGAGTTAATATGAAATATTTTACTTATTTTAAGATTATTTGAGTTTCATTCTTTTGTTCGTTGATGATTTTCTTTTGGTAATTGAACACAGCTACTGATTTTAAGATTATTGTGTGTTCATTTTGAGTAATTCGTTCTGGATCTTATTTTAAGTTTTTTTTTTTTTTTGCTTGATCATTTTTTCTTGCTGTGTGCTGCTTATGCTACTGACTGCTGTCTGCTTTGGCTTGCACTCAACGATGTCGACGCTTTGCTGTAATTTTGGGGGTATGTTTGCTATGTACATATATGTATATACATATATGCATATATATGTGTGTGTGCGTGTTGGTTGGCTTACAATTGAGAATTGGGCATGGCAAATGGAGCCCGATCCGGACCCGGACTCGAACCCGGCCACAGGCACGGCCAAAACGAATCAGAATACGAAGCGACAGGCAGTCGGTCGGGCGGGTGAATGCGCGATGCCAACGTCGACTGCGACGGCGACAGCGATGACGATGCCGACTGTTGTCGTTGTGTGTTACTTGTGTATAGACGCGGTGCCGAGCAACAAATTGAGTCAGTATCGCACAAACAACACTAACGGAAACATCAACGTGCAAAGCAAGACGGACGACGGACGCTTTCTGTCTCTCGACTTGTCCCACTGTGCGTCTGTCTGTTTGTCTGTCTGCCTGCCTGCCTGTCTGGCTGTCTGTTCAGTGTGTAGTAGTGGCGTGTGCGTGTGTCCCAGGCGTCTTCTTGTTGCTGTTGACGCAACAGAAACAGCAGCAATAGCATCAAACAACAGCAACAACAACAACAACAACACTACAACTACAACAGCGGCAGCACATCATCAATAAGCAGCCACAACAACAATAAAAAATACAAAAGAAGCCAAGGAGAAGAAGCAGAACAAACCAAAACACACACACGCATATTGCAAGTGTGTGTGTATAAATAGAAAGAAAGCAGCAAAAAAAAAAAAATTTAAGAAAAAGAAGCAAAAATCCCAAAAGAAAAGAGTTGAAAGCAAGCGGCAACTTTGCTGTTTTTTTTTGTTTTTTTTTCGGTTTGGAATTTAGACATCGTCCTCTGTCGCCTATCGCCCATGTATATATATACATATGTATATAAATATATATAGATGCATATGCTCCATCCAATATATTGTATATATCCGAATGCAGTACATTTTTTTTCTTGTTGTTGTCGTTTCAATAGTTAAGCTTGAACCGCAAAATAATTAAAGGTTGAAAAGCTAAATTCAGTGCTTCGAGCAAAGCCCCAAATGCGGCCAATGGAAATGTGCATACAACAACAGCACCAGCAGCAGCAGCAGCAGCAGCAACCATAGCAACATCAGCAGCAGCAGCAGCAGCAGAAGCGTTTATTGCAGCAGCTATATCAACAGCAGCATCGTTCAGTTGACGTTGCCTTAGCTTTATAGTCAGCAAATATCTGTCAAAATCTGCTTACACATGCAAACGCTTCAATGGCAATATGTACGAGCAGCAGCAGCAACACCAACAGCGCCGACAACAACAGCAACACCAACAACGCCAACAACAAAACTTAGAAGTAGCAGCATCATTACGATCTTAACGAGCAAACCGCATCAGCAACGCCTACAACAACATTTGCAACTATTGCAAGCTGAAGCAACAACAACAAGAAAAAGAACAACGACAACAGCAATATCGGCAGCAGCAGCAGCAGCAGCAGCAACGAATTTTTCAACAACGTGCCGCAAACTATCAAAGTGGGTACCCTTAACTACAATAAGAAGAATACACACACATTCACACATACACGCACACTCACACATACACACACACACATACACTTGTAAGCACAGTAACTATTCGCATCTTTTCTAGCACAGCAAATAATGCAAGTTTTTGCAAGTTGTATTTTTCTATGCACTTTTTAAAATAACTGTTTTATAAGTTTCAAGAACGATCAGATAAGATCTGCTCTAATTACTTTTTGTTGCCACAAAATAAATTTATTTTGGTAACTCTTAATTGTAATTACTGCAACACGAAAAGGGATGTCGATGCAATTTCGAATCTTTTGACCTCTATTTCAAATGCCAGCTAAATGTACAGAAAAATAGTAAATTCTAGAAGCTGCCATCCACTCTATGTACACTGTGTATGTACGTATGTGTGTCGCAACGAGGATGTCTGTAACCAACAACTGAAACCAAGTGCAAACAAGCAAACATCACCAACAAGCAACAACAACAACAAAAATCTGCTGCAGTTGCCAGTTAAGCGCGTTTTCTAAATGAGTTATGTACTCATGTACTCTCATCTATGTACTCATGTACTCAGGGAACACACACACACACACGCACACACACGTATATATACATCATACTATATACATATATGTACATATATATAAACGTACATGAACTCGGTGTATTTCGATGTTCGTTGTTCGCAGTTGTGTGCATTGGGGCATTGGCATTTTCACACACAGCACTATGCAAGGATGAGTTTGGAGAAATGCAAAGCGTTTGCCACAAAAACCACAATATACAATTCCAAGCAATTCTTAGCCAAAAGCCAACCGACTAGAAAAAAGAAATGAACCCACTCGACATGACCACATCCACATCCACATCCACAACCCCATCCACATTCCACACCCCACTCGCTCGCCCCATCCCCCACCCAGTAACTTGCTTTGCTGGAGTGCCTGGCAATCTGGACAAAAAGCTTTTCGTGTCAGCAACAGATCCTGGCCGTGTGTTTTGCTGGCTTAAGCTAGCTTATTACCAAAAACGATAACACACACCAAAATTATACTATGGACTATGGTCTCGTACCATTTTTTTTTTTATATTGCAAACTGGCAAACGGTGGGGAACGCGCGTCGAGTACTGGTCGCCTAGAACCATTGTAATCGATACGCGAAGGTTCATTTGCATAGTTCTTAAGTGATTTTCAAGTTGATATTGAGTTAAATGTTTGTTAAATCGACCATTATTTTGTATTCACATCGAATACAAATGCCGCTTAAGAATTTGCATTATTATTTTCGTATCAATCTAGAAATTTATCTGGATTTATTGTGGAACGAATTAAGGAACTTTTCTCCGAGTGTCTCTCAATGAATTAAGTATTCTCAAACTGTGTTGGGTATTAAATCTTTAAAATTGTATATGGCTTTGTAATCATGCCTATTAAATAATATTGAATAATTTGGTTTTGCAATGAATCCGAGTGGCGAAAATGCTTATTTTCACATCGCAGAATGGAAAACACTTTGGCAAATACGCAAATAAATATCTCGGTTCATACATCAACACATGAAAACACATTTGATTTTCCACTATTTATTGAGTTAATGGATCTGTGACTGTCTAAACAAAATCTAGTGTTTGAGTTTATGTTGTTTGAATGGCGCTTTTCAGCTATTATTTTTTTATTGAAATGTCAATTATATTACCATCAAATTCTTGATGAGCATTTTGTGTTTATATAATTGATCAAGATTATGAATTTTATTTCCCATTTTTCGATATCCATGCAATATCTTTTCAGTTAAAAATTCTACTTATAGCATAAGTGTACTCAATTGTTTGTTTTCGAATAATGGAGAAATTGAAGCTGAATTGAAACTTGAGTTACTCAAAATTCGATTGTGCAACATGACGAAGTTGAACAGAATAAAGATTCCCGGAACAACATAGTCTGCGGCAAAAACGCGAAAATATTTTTATATTTGTACAGTGCCTCTGTAAAAACAGATTTCAGGTAAAAGGAAAAAAAAAATTAAAATGTTTTACAATGGCAAATTTGGCCAAATGTTTGGCGAGCATTCGCTTTCATTTTCAACACATGCAAAAAGTACTCGAAAATAATTCCATTTTCATGCTCTCCTGCTCTCTGCTGTTCGGTGCCCAGTTGGAGATATATATTTAAATATATATTTATATGTATATATAAGTTGGCTCTCTCTCTCTCTCTCTCTCGAATAAAATGCACTTGCATGCGTTGTATCTGAACTATGTGCGCGGTTCAGGAATTTGCCATAAATAGCACCCGGCAAGCTGTTTTTTAATGTGCAGCCAAAAATTCTCTCCCATTCTCCCAGTTTCCCAGTTTCCCGGTTCTTTTGGCCATTGCTCCGATTCGGTTTTTGTGTCTGCCATGCTTCTGACGAACTTTCGAAATATCTCCCAGACATACGTACAAAATATATATCGAAACTGAGTTTCTTTATTGACAGTGGAGTTCATTTATATTCTCTGAATGGGCATTTTAAGTAGATAAGTATTAATTTATTTTTGTATTTTTATCGTTTTTAAAATCGGCAACATTCAGATGATTCAAAGATTTTAACCTTTCATACTCGAACTTCACTGAGTGGAATTTTTGTTAAAGCTATGTGTCAAAATTTGAATATTATGTTTGTTAGCTTATTCAAGATATGAATTTGATCTTATCTTAGGAAACAGAAATTTTCAACTGAAATATACCAAAAAAAAAAATATTATTTCAATCATTGAATTTATTTGTAGTTATCAATTCTGAAGTCATCTTTGAGTTTTCAATGAGCTCCTTCGTTAATGACCAGCAAAATGTAATCAATCATTCAATCCAATTAAGCCCAACATCTCCTGTGCGTCTCTCCCCCTCTCTCTCTCTCTCTCTGTCTCCCTCTCTCTCTGTCTCTCTCTGTCCGTGTCCATCTCTGTCGTTGTGAATGTGCTCGACCATATGGACAGTCTCCTTGACCAGTCCTCACAAAATATAATCATCGAGCAGACAAACTTAACATTCCATAGTATGGATTTCAAAACTCATTAAGATACACTGCGACTGCAGTGTGGCATACTGGCAGAGTCGTTGGCAAGGAGGCAACCCCCCCTTGTAATTAAATTCAATTTTAGCAAATTTTGTGCAACTTAATACAAAAGTTTTCTAATCCGTTTTAATTAAATGACTGCAAAAGCGAGCAAAGTTTTGGTTCGTCGATGAATCCATTTAATATTGTTTAAATCTGCCTCAATTACTATTTCTCAATATTAGATTACTATTACACACATTTTATAATTAAAATTCAGCTGCTTTCAATGCTAAATCATTGATATTTAATTAATTAAAATCCGGTTTTAGCCAAATAACTTTGTTAATTGAAATCGTTAATGTTAATGTTGAGTGTTATGTAAATGGTAATGGAAATGCGCTACTTTTGACCTATTTATCGATTAGACAAATACTAGTTATTAATAATGTTAAATTATTTGGGGCTTTATGCTTAACTCATGTCGTGTGTTTATTGATTTGTCCATTTGATGATTGCATGCGTAAAAAAGAAAAACCAAAGCAAAAAGAAAAACTTTCCGTTAACTTTTCATAAGGTAATTTGCTAAGTTACTGATGTGTGAGTGTGTGTTTTGGGCGTGTGTGTGTGTCTGTTTGGGTGGGAACTACCATTTGCCGGATCGTATATATATATATATATAAAACATCTGCTGATTTTTAGCCATTGATTGATTTTCTGTGTCGCTGCATATACTTAAAAAAATATGTCTTTCCATATATATGTATACAAACATTTATTTACCTACATTTATGCTGTGCTCGGGTGTGTATAGGTGTGTGTGCCAGTCTGTCTGAATGCCTCAATGTCTGTCTGTCTGTCTGCGTGTGTGCGTGTGTATGTATTTAGATATAAAATATTTATACAGTTCGTGTAGTCAATTTACATCCGCGTCCATCAGCGTCGTCTTATCAATGTCAAGCCAATGAACCCAAATCTATACAGCCAGACTACAGACATTTTATTCAATATATGCCCCTAATGGGCGGGTGTGTATCTGTGTGTGTGCGTGTGTGTGTGTGTGTGTGTTCATGTGTGCTACCCTTTTCAAGTCAGCTGTGTGTGTCAGAGAGGCAAGGGTATGCCAGATTCGGGTTGCTTTTGCTTGTCTTTATAAACACCATATTGTACCAAGAATTTTACATATGTGTAAGCTATTCCAGGCACGACTTTCAAATACCCTGTACGCTGAACTGTCTTTAACAAGAATTGGGAAATCTGTTGAATTATCCGCCACCTATAAAATTTGGTCTTACAAATTTTCCTGAAAAGGTGTAAAATAATTCGGATCGCTCGGAAATACAGTGGCCGACACCTTATTTGGCAAAATGTCAAATAAAATAGGCTACTTTTTTACTTAATCCTACCTAGCAGGTGGGGAAACCCCAGTGTTTTGGGGTCATATATTAATTTAGGTGGTTAATACATGTACCTACCATCGGGCTTTGGAATTTTTGAATGATTAGTTTATGGCAGGCAATTCCTTTTTTCCTTTGACATTTTGCCAAATAAGGTGTCGGCCACTGTAGATATCTAATAATAATATAGGGCATCTATAAGTAGTGCAGATGCTTTATTTTGTTGTATACTCGTTCAATTAGAAAGCAAATGGGAAAATCGTTTATGACACAGTGCAGACAGTCGCACATTAAGTTAAGTATATACCCATTTCAGCATTCTCAGACCCGTTCCCATTTCCGTTCCCATACCCCCTTTCCCATCCTCCATTCCGCAATAAAATATCTTTATTCTGCATGTGTTATTGTTCACTAGATGCTCTCTATGCGGGCAATCCTTGGCAGTTGACAAATATGTATACCAAAATCAAATAGGTATTGAGGTACTTAAATATGTATGCTTACATATACATATACATATATACGCACACATATACTATATACGCATCTGCGTACTTAGTTAAAGATATATCTCGACAGTTGTCTAAATATTTCTTTACCTCTGTGTGCCATGTCATTTCAATTTTCTGTTCGAATTTCCTTTGGAAT